>OU015762.1:32309263-32399519 GCA_907173295.1 Fagus sylvatica | reverse complement strand
GCCCTCTCTTCTGTCTCTTTCGAAACTGAAACAAACAAAAGTGTAACTGTTTGAAACTGAAACTGAAACTCTCTCACAGTCTTTCCTCTCCCTCTCTTCACGTGCAAACATTCCCAAGAACAAACTACACTCCTATCAAACACTCAAACTTCCCCAGCGTGACCCATTCCCTTGCACCCGTAGACACAAAAGCACAAGGAAGTAAGAAACAATCTTCGAAAGAGAAAGGTGAGTTGACATTTCCATTTTCTTCTGTCATTTTTAATTTTTTTGTGAGTTGATACTATGCTTGCCATTTTGTGAAATATTTTGACTTTGGTTGAGGAATTTGCTAAGTGTGGACAATCTATGGGTTTTGTGGACAATCTTAGGGTTTTGTGTAGTCACTTTGTTCATTTTTTTAATTTTGATTTATGTGATCTGTTTTAGTTTGATTATCAATAATTATTTCTGTACATTAAATTCATTCTAGTGAAAGTTTTTACATTTGCTAGCTTGTGAGTATTAGAGGGTGAAGAAAAGAAACTTGATTAGCATCATACAAGTAAGATTCTTAACAGCAGTGTGGCAAATAAACTTAGATGGTTATATATTCTTTTTATACAAACAACTATGTGGAGGATTGAGGAGCTTTGTTCTGCTTGTGGATGTTTTTGTGGTTCTGGACCTCTGGTGATGATTTTATGGTTTACAGATCATCATTTTAAATTTACATGTTATTGAAGCTCAAATCCATCCAAAAAATTTACTTGTCAACATGATAGCTTAGTCTTGTTCTTTCTGCAATCACTTTTTTCTATGTCTCCTGCCTTGCTGTCAACATGACATACTTGGTGTTGCATTGTTTGCTGGAAATTGTTAAGCTTGTCCTTGATATTTGTTTGTCTTTCTTAATATATGTGCACAGTTTGGCTTTACATGGTTCATACAAGTAATTGCTATTCAAATACTCAAATCTAATTCTTAATATATGTGCACAGTTTGACTTTACATGATTCATACAAGTAATTGTTATTCAAATACTCAAATCTAAATGCAGGCCCTAGCTTAGAATATTGCATTTCTTGGTTGGACTATGAAATTTACAACCTTACTCATCAAATAAAAAATCTACAGTCCTGTTCCACCTTTATCGGATGTCCCCTAAAGAGACAATCAACCTTACAGTTTGGTTGTAAAGTCACTGTTTTCCTCCAAAGAAGTCTGAACTAAGCATGTAAGGTCATGTTTCTTTGGAGCTCTTTCTAAACAAAAGCCCATTGTGCTTGAATTAGAATGAGTTTCAAATAGTATGTCTCTCTTTCTCTTTGGTCCACTGAAGGTCCATTAGGACCATAGTTACAAGGCAAGAGACAATTAATTGTTTCAACCTTAATTATCTCTATCTTTCAAGACCCAAAGAACAAAAAATCCTATCTTTTATGAAGGTGAGATTTGATCTGTCTATAGTTCCACTTCAAGAGATGAGCATATTCTCTTTGTGATAATGTAAATGATGTGGTATAAACCATGCCCCAGTTGTCAGAAAAACAATACAATCTTAAAGACAAGTCCTGCAGCCTCAATATGCCTTGCTATTTGACTTTTGTATGATTCTTAAAGCATTATTGCTCTAAGCTAGCTTAGCTCCTTCTAGGGTAGATGAATGTGATTCACACTCTAACAATTACATTTCTTAGTTGTAAGCTTGTTTCAATATCATTATTTTCCCATAGGGGTTTTCTCTTATTCAATAAACCCCTCTCAATATTGCTGATGGTAGTTAAATTTACCTTCATGGGGTGGGTTTTAATTTTATTGTGTAAAGAAGAAAAAGGAAAAAGAGCCCAAGAAAGAGCTCCCACCAAACACATCATATTGGACTGCAAATAGACAGCATATTTTATTCTATAGTAAAAAGGTTTAAGAATAGTTTGCTTTATGCTCATTGCTAGGCTATGTCTTGGCACATCATATCTCTTGTGTGATCTTGTTCTCTTTCCATCTCTATGTGTGTGTGTTTCACTCCCCATTGAGGAAGTGGGTGAATTTGTTTTCAAGCTTCTAAGTTTACAACTTAGGCTGTTATGAGTTGTGATTTCTACAGGCTACAATTACAGTATGGTTACTGAAATAAATTGTGAAACTCTTTAAAAATTACTTAAACAATTCTTCTATAAACTATCTCACTCAGTTTAGTACACTCAGATTGCAGTAATGTGTGTCATTTACTGTGTGCTTTATCTGCTGAAAGCTGACATGTTTTTCATTGCCAATTTAGATATAGCAGGTTGAAAACCAAACTGGTTGTGGACTTAATCATAATACAGGGAGACTTTTTCTAGAAATATTATAAATAATATTCTATTAACTATTACTCCAAAAAGTCAGAAGTTTTTTATTTATTATTTTTTTTTGTGTGTGTGTGTGGTCATAGGTTGAGTTGAATGTGACAAATATGTTTGGAATGGCCACATGTTTAAACTGTGATTAAAATGTGGACAATGTTAGGGTTTTCTGGACAATTTAAGGGTATTCTGGACAATTTTCACATTTTCTGTACAATAGTGGTTCAATTGGCAGACTTTTTTAATCCTTGTCTTGGCATTACAGAAACATATAATGATGATTTATCTTCTTCTTTAAACTTGTTAAAAGAGCTTTAACATGTTTCAAATATGGGATTATCCTCATTGTAATAAAAAGGTGGACAGTTAGGTCTTGGGTTCAAAACCCATTGGGTCCTTGTGTAACTTAAAAAAAAAAAAAAACATTTTGTATGACTTAAATGCTTGTGTGACATGCTGGCTTCAAGACATAGTTTCTTTGGATGAGCTTATTCTTGTTAGCATCTATCCTCTATATCTTGTTGTTTCTTTTAATGATCAATGATTTTATGAGATATTCTAATTATATGGATTTCCATTTTGCATGTGGCCAAGGCAATGGCGAGTATTGATGTGAACACACCCGCAGGCAACATAGAAGTTGCACCTCGTATTCGCCATCATTGCATTGTTAGCAAATTGATGGATGTTAACAAGACCTTATCTGAAGAATGTAAGAGCCAGCTTCAAACCACTCCATTTGGGTGGTTGTTGAATCTCCACTGCAACATTGAGGCAAGTGGACGAATACTTGAAGTGATGGCTACAAGTTGGAATGCCGATGCACGTGCATTCCAAGTGGGTGATAGGCTCATACCTTTCACCCTATATGACATTGCCCTCATATTGGGGTTGCCTGTGAGGGGGGAGCCAATTGATTGCAACCAATCTCATTCTGGGGGGTCTGTGGTGGAGAAATTGCTAAATAGGCATTTGAAGACAACTTCACCAGACCGAACTCAATTGGTGACATTGCTCACCAAACCTTCCATACAAGTCCCAAATAGGGTTAGGTTGTACATTACCCTAGTCTTTAGCTATTTTTTGTTTCCTACCACCTCCAAAAAAGTCAACCCAAGCCTCCTACCATTGCTTGATGATAGAGCCAACCTAGGTACATATGCATGGGGGAAGGCAGTGTATGACTTCTTGGTTAGTGGTTTAAGCCGCGCAGCTTCATCGATGCAAGCGAAAAAAGGTAGATTAAACTTGCACATTCAAGGTTGCACTGCCTTGCTTCAGGTAAAATTTTTTTTATCCTCATTGTTTACTCCACAACCATTCTAAATTTTGTTTTATTCTTAAACTTGCCATTGATGTCATCATTTATGCAGATATGGGCATGCGAGCACTTGGGGGTTGGTCAGAAGAATGCTGAAATTAACCAACCTTTCCCAAGATTTTTAGCATGGACCCACCAAAGAATGTATACTAAGAAGGCAAGGGAGGCCTTTAGTAACCGTGCCAATGTAAGTATCTTACACTAAAGTTGCGTACTAGTTTAATAAACATGTTAGTTTCTTATAAAGATGTTATATGTTAGTATTTTAGCGTTCTAATTCATATATCTTGTTGTTTGCAGGTGCTGTCCGTGCTTGTAGCAATGCCATGGGAGCAAGAGTTCAATGTGGTAGAAGAAGCCATGGAGACCTTGCAAGAAACCCATGGCAGCTCGCACCCAACCATATCAAGGGATGATGGGGCTGGACCAAGCAATATTCCTCAAACGCCGTCCAATCAATTGCAGCTAGAGCTCCAAGCTGAGAGGGCTGAACGGGAAGCTCTAGCACGACAAGTTCGGCGCTTAAAGGATGAGCTTGACCATGTGAAGGGTCTGGTGGCCACAGTCCTAGAGAGTAGCCCCAATATTCAACAAAACCAGACCGCACCCTCACAAAACCAGCCCCCACCCTCACCCTCACAAAACCAGCCCCCACCCTCACCAAACCAGCCCCCACCCTCACCAAACCAGCCCCCACCCTCACCCTCACAAAGCCAGCCCCCACCCTCACCCTCACAAAGCCAGCTGCCCATTCAAACCCCCATTGTGGACTTGCCAAATTCACCGCCCAAGGCTGTCAAGAGAGGCAAAGCTGCCAAAAAGAAGGCCAAGGTGGCGGTGGTGGACTTGGCAAGCTCACCATCAAAGCGGGACAATGCAGGGGAGGCAGCTGCAGCTGTGGTGGATTTGGTGAGTTCACCATCAAAGGGGGCTACTAGTGTGACGAATACAAGGGCGAAAACACGAGCCCACAAGAATCTAATGATAGTGGCCCCCCATTCGGAACCAGTTAGAGATGAGGTACGTGTGTTGTGTAATGATAAACTAACTTTATGTACTCCATATGAAAATCACATATGAAACACTATGAATGACATATGAAAATCACATATGAACTAACTTTATGTACTCCATATGTTGTTGCTTTATGTTGGGTTCATATGTCATTTAACTTTATGTTGGGTTAAATGCTCATGCTTTAACTTTTTTTTGTTTAAAAATCACATATGAAATAACTTAATGTACTCCATGTTTAAAAATCATGAGCAGTGGGTGGATGCTCATTTCCTATACCAGCCAACAGCTGCTGATGAGGACTGTCTTGGCTGATTTTAGGAAAGAAATAGGGGGGCGCGAAAAGGCGGAGCCACTAGGAAAAGGTTGTAACAACTCCCTTCTTTCAATTATGTAATGATTTATGAAGTGATTATCAATATTACCTCATACTAGTTTATAACACGTTTAAAATTTTCTAGGCCCAACGAGGTTGATAGCGATGAGATGGCAATCTCGACCTATACATATGAGCTCACGGGTCGAGAGGTGTCATCATTGTTAGGCGATCAAGCTAAGGACGATGGTTCTAGGTGGATATCCACCGCGGTAATTACATACACATTTTGCATTTTAGATCCTTTATTTATTACATATTTGAGACATGAGTTTTACAATTCCACATTGTTTACTAAGTAAGTGTGACACACGCAGGTGGTGGACGCTTTCAAGGATGTCCTTATGCAAAAACTCACCGAAAGCGGCCACCCTCCACCGTACATAAACTTCATAATAAGCGTACATGGCGGGGTAAAATAACAAAATTTCAACCTTGGCAAATACTTGTTCATACTTTTACACTATGCATGATGTCAATACAGTGAGCTCTTTTGTTGAAATAACTAACTATGATTTATGCAGACTACGATCCTGGGTATGGCTCCGTCAACCTCAACACAAAGAGGCAAAAGAACAAGAAAGGGTAAACAACCTATTCAGGATGACCAGCCTCAACCACAATCTGTGTTCCGCCCTAGTTGGGTACGCGCAATGCCGAAAAATTGCAACCGGGTAATTAGACACCTTCTCCAACTTTCATTTTGTCAAAAACTGTTGTTACATATCTATTCTGAAAAACCTGTGTATGACCTACCCTTTCGTGTTTCTTAATGCAGATTTTTGTCCCAGCATGCCACAATGGCCATTTTGTTATGATGGTTGTAGATTGTCTAGAAAAAGTTTTCTATTTTTTTGATTCTTTGCCTAGTGCAACCCATAGAGCTTTGGCGCCAACATTGGTAAACACTTGTTTGTCATTTCAATTTTCTTGCTAACCCAGTATTTACATATAATCCCACTGATACTACTTTCTGCTGCTTGCATCATAGAGAAAAGCTTTGGAGCACATATGCATAGAGAACTTGGACCATAAAGATGTCCATACATGGCTCCTAAAATACAAGGATGACATACCAACCCAAGATAAATACGCGTAAGTACCAATATCTATCATGACCTCAAATGTAATTGTTGCTATGTTGGTTCTGGGTTCACTTTAATGTTATTACCATTTTCCAGAAAATGTGGACAATAATATCCAAACTTAAAGATAATTGTCCACACTTTCTATGGATGTTATGGATGTTACGTAGGTTGTTGGTACATGTTGGTTTCTATGGATGTTATGAAAAAATAGTTACAAAAAAATATAAAGTTCATAGCTTGTCAATTGAGAAACAGTACAAGAATCCAAAAAAGTCCTAAATAGCTTCATTTCATAACATGGAACATGAAAACAGTTAAAAGGGTGTACCTACATCTTCATGATATCTTGTTTACTCATCCTTTCTGAGAGAGAGAGAGAGATAAAGAGAAAAGAAAGAAAGGAAATGGGTCTGTTAAGGCTGAACCTGTAAGCTGAGAATAGTGAGACTTAAGAGGTGGTATAAGAGAGAGAGAGAGAGTGAGAGAGTTCAAAGGCAGTTGGTGAGCATTAAAACACTTATCTTTAAGCTTTGTCTTTCTGTTTCATGGTTTTTTGAACTTTATTTTAACATGTTAGTTGCTCAAGCTACAAGAAATATCTTATAGTATATATAAACAATTGGAAATGGTTTTGCTGGACATTACTTTTTGGCTTAAAGTGGTTCATAGCCTAACTTGGCAATAAGGAAAGACATAATTTTGAGTGAAGTAAATTTCCATAAATTATGTTGATCAATGTTGATTTTTATGTACTTTTGCCTCAATTTTTCCAGTTCCGACTGTGGGATTTTTATGCTGACATTCATGGAATCCTTGATTTTTTCAAACAAGATAGTACAGTTCGAAGAGGTATGATTTCCACACCTTCATTTCATGATGCATTAATGCATTCATTTTAAGTCAAAACAACTAACCAATAATTTCTAAATCTCTTTTATGTTTTGTAGGCTGATTGCCCAAGAATAAGGCAACGCATTCTGCTAGAGTTCTATTACAATTCCTTGCTGCCCAAAGCTGTACAAAGCTAAAACTGGACAATTCTTTACTGTGCTTGCGGCTGCCCAATTCTTTACCGGCA
This sequence comes from Fagus sylvatica, assembly GCA_907173295.1. NCBI lineage: Eukaryota > Viridiplantae > Streptophyta > Magnoliopsida > Fagales > Fagaceae > Fagus > Fagus sylvatica. The sequence continues at coordinate 32,392,315 of OU015762.1, read as the reverse complement.
TATAGTTTTATGTTTTGACACACATTTGTTGTTATTTTTGTATTTACGTTTATACTTTTTGTATACATACGTTTTGGTTGCTCTATTCTTCCTATACTTGAGATTCTATTAAAGGTGGTGAACAGAAACAATATCTTTTTTTTTTTTTTTGTAAATGGAGTAAATAAATAAATGAAATGGTGGAATTGGTTGGATATTTTAGGTTACCCATGAGTTTCTTTTATCTTTAATGTTACCACCAGCAACCTATTGCCATTGGAATCTTCACATTACTTGTTGTGAAGATATAAAAAAAGGATGTCTAAAAATGTTTCCCAAATTGTGGTGAAACTAAATATGTTCAAACAAATACCCAGGAGCAACCTATTGCCATGTCTACATTGGAAATAATAAAGTTTGGTTTTTTTTTATTTTGAAGTGATTTTGGTTGGTTGAGATAGAAAATGACAAAATTGTTACAAAGATACTAAGAAACATGTTTAATAAATGCCAAGAAACATGACCAATTCGTATGAACATGTTTAAATGTTCATACAATTTTCTGGAAAATGTGGACAAAAACATGAAATTATGGACAAAAACATGAAATTGTGGACAAAAATTTCGAGTCTACTTATGAACATTTAAGTGAACCCAGAAATGTTCATACAATTTTCTGGAAAATGTGGACAAAAACATGAAATTATGGACAAAAATATGAAATTGTGGATAAAAATTTTGAGTCTACTTAGGAACATTTAAGTGAACCCAGAAATGTTAATACAATTTTCTGGAAAATGTGGACAAAAACATGAAATTGTGGACAAACATTTCGAGTCTACTTATGAACATTCATGAACATTCAAGTGAACTCAAAAAGTGTATTTCATGTTTTTGTTCATAATTTCATTTTTTTTGTCTATAATTTTATGTTTTTGTCCACATTTTCCAGAAAATTGTATGAACATTTCTGGGTTCACTTAAATGTTCATAAGTAAACTCGAAATTTTTGTCCACAATTTCATATTTTTGTCCATAATTTCATGTTTTTGTCCACATTTTCCAGAAAATTGTATGAACATTTCTGGGTTCACTTAAACGTTCATAAGTAGACTCGAAATTTTTGTCCACAATTTCATGTTTTTGCCCACATTTTCTAGAAAATTGTATGAATATTTAAACATGTTCATACGAATTGGTCATGTTTCTTGGCATCTTTGTAACAATTTTATTAATTTTTATCTCAACCAACCAAAATCACTTCAAAATAAAAAAACCAAACTTTATTATTTCCAATCTCAACCAAAATCAACCAAACCCTCAAAAAAATATTAAACCAGACCAAACCTTCAACTTTTATTATTTCAAACCCTAACAAAATCATCCAAACCCTCATAAATACAATCAAACCCCAACTTCAAACATCAAAACTTCGTTATTCCCAAACCCAAATAAAACCCAAATCAGATCTCAAATCAACACTTTCAAACCCCAAATCTTTCAAACGTCAAACTGAAATAGAGAACCCAAATCTTAAAATCCAAATCAGATCACGTCAAATCAACACTTTCAAACCCCAAATCTTTCAAACTTTAAACTTCAATACGTGAAAAACCTTCGGGGGAGAGAGATCCATGGCTTCATGAGGACAGATCGGGGAGAGGAGGAGCAGAAAATTCGGGAGGAGAGAGCAGAGCAGAGCAGAGCATTCGGGAGGAGAGAGAAAATTTCAGAAAAAATTAGGAAAAATGGGTGTTTGGTTATAGGGATAGTGGAAATTGGAATAGCAAACCGGGAATAACCGGTTCTTCTTTTAGTGGGGGTGTGAAACAGTAACTTTCACACCCTGTGTGAAAGAAACATTACCGTTTTTTTAAATACACAACCGATATTTTATCGGTTTCATTCTTTGATGTCCTAATCTAGGTAATACACTTGTCCAATAATGTAAATATAATGTCATTTAGAGTAATTTCATATCATTTTGGGTAAGCTTCTTCAAAATAACATACATGTGATTTACAAATAACTCACTAACTCTATCTCATTTAAGTAACTTTATCTCATTTTGGGTAAGACGTCTTAATTTGAATAACATGTAAGAATTTTGCGCACAGAATTTTGAGTAACCTTTGTGCATAGAATGTTCCTGATCAGCTCCATGGTGATAAAAAAGCAAGAAATTATTATAAAAGACGGCAAGTTTATCTACGAGTGGTGTGTCTCGGTTCGCCAAGAGCATCTTCGGTTTAACCGGAATCACCGTTGAAAAATGATTGGATAAACATGACACTTTGTCAAAATCAACTCAAGCACCCTACTTCCCGAGGTTGTATCTTGCTGTTCTAAGCTCCAAATCACAAAAAATCAATGTAATTGAAAAGAAGATAATGCAAGCCTCCTAAAGATGGCTGCCGGAATGGCCAAAATATCAAAAAATTGGAAAGATGCTCAAGGAGAAACTAGCACTACAAAAAAAATCAACATATAGAGTTGGTTTTGAAAAGCCCAAAACCGCCTGAGTTGATTATCAAACCTCCTCAGCAGACATGAACGCTCTATAGAAGCGGTTTTGAAAACCGTCATTAAAAAGTTCAAAACCGATAGAGACAATTTTAAAAAGTGTCGGTATAGAAAAACCGATAGAGGCGATTTTCAAAACCGCCTCTAGATCATCTCTAAACCGCCTCTATAAGTAATATGGTCTGTAGCAGTGGTTATAAAACCACCTCTATAGATCCAATTTTATATATATATATATCTATTTTGAAATTTGTCTATTGCAACGATTTGAAAATCGTCTTTATAGATCCCTTTTATTTTATTTTTTTTAGAATTTGCTTTTGCACCGATTTGGTTCTCCTAATACACAATACCACAATGAAAATTTCATACTAACATAATATATATACCATAATCAAATTCCAATTATAGACAAGAATAATTGTTATGTCCAAACTAGAACATAACAAATGTCTATAATACCATCATCATATATATATAACACAAACAAGCTATTTAAAGTCTATAATATTGTGGTATTGTATAAAGAGTCTTCAAAATAATGCACAAATTAAGACAATACCACAATATTAAAAGTTTCAAACTGTTAGATATTTTTAGTACAACACTTCAATTGAACATAAATGTCTCAAAAAGCTAGTTAGTACTTAAGATAATCCTCAAAACTAGCATTCTCTCAAGTTTTCTATTTAATGAGATGTAACCGATGATCTTTGAGCAATTGGAGATTGTTGATCTAGAACACCAACATCGCCCTAAATACAAATTAAGAAAGTTTGTAAGTTCCTATAATAGTATAATATACAATCAAAATAACACAATAAAACTAACCATAACAAAAAATTAATGTATAACTTAAATATATAAATATATATATAAATATATATATATATATAACTAATTCAAAATTAAGGTTAATTACACTTTTCCCACTTGTGGTTAGACCCGTTTTAATAGTGTCTATCCGTGGTTTGGATTTTGTCACTTTACCCACCTAAGGTGGATTCCATTGGTCACCGTTATCCACCTCATTTTTTTTTTTTTTTGGTTAAAAATAGGGCTAAATGTGTCTTTTACTTGTTTTTTTCATCTTTCTTTTTGCTCCCAAATTTGCCTGGGAGAAATGGTTCTCCAAATCTTAACCAAATCAATCCATCATCCCCCAATTCAAATGATCTACAGCAAACAAAACTAAAAATAACATATGGTAATAAGTAGTGGCGCCATCCATGGTCGGATCTTTAACAACTATCCACAGCCGCAGGGCCGGCCCAATTATTTTGGAGGCCTCAAGCAAAATTTCAAATTGGGCTTTTGACCATTCAATACTAAATTAAATTAATATTTTTTAATATTTTTATTGATATTTCATTATTCTCGCTAATTATTGATCACATTTACATTTTGACATTCAAAAACTTTGTGGATCTCAGCAAAAAGAAAAAGTAATAGATTTAAAATAATAATAATAATATATGATTCAAGTGAAAAACAAAAAAACCAATTAAATTAAAAAAGGTCAAACAAGTCAAATGACAACGTGGGAGGTGGGGGGCTCTAGAATAGAAAAAAGGTGAGGGAGGGATTGTGTTGGCAAAAAAAAGGTGAGGTGGGGGGCTCTAGAAACAGATCTTTAAATGGTTTATTTTAAAAAAGAAAGGGAGAGAAAGAAAAGAAAAGAGAGAGATAGAAAGAAAATATAATAAGTGGACGTAAAAGAAGATGACGACTTTGTGACTGTCGTGCTATACTGTGAGACGTAGAGGAAAAAATGAAATTGAAGGCTAAGCTTCTCTTTTTTTTTTCTTTGTTTTTTTAATCTCAAAGTTTCTTTAAACTAGGGCCTATAAGCTTCTCTTTTTTGAATGCAGGGGCCTTGTTTTATAAGTTCTTTTTTTTTTTCAATTTTCCGGGGGCTTTAAGCGACGGCTTACCTCGCTTCAAGGCTGGGCCAACCATGCATAGCCGTGAAGAAATACCCATCCATGGCCGGAACTTCAGCAACCGAAAACCATTCATGGCCATGAAAGACCTTGACCAACACAATAATAACCAACAATCAAGTACTCATAGTCATAAACCCAACAAACCCAATCACAATTTTCCCATTGAACCCATAAATTTTCTCCCATTTTCTTATTTGCCAAACAATAAAAGAAAAAATAGAAAAAGAAAGGACCAGTGAAGATCTGAATTTCAACCAACTTAGTTTCCTACCCCAGATGCACTAGTCATCTCTACTGAGAAAGCATATCATGAACAACTCTTAGTGGTTGAAATCACCAACATCGGATCTTCGATATTTGAGTAGATGTTGAAGAGGAGGAGGTGGTGGTTGTTGTTGGTGGTGGAGTGGGCGAGATGGGTTGAAGTGAAGATGGGATTTTGGATTATGGATTTACAAGGTTTGCAGACGCAAATGCAAGTAATGATAGATTTTATTAGTAGGCATATGAGAATTTGGGTTGATCTGGGTTAGGAAGAAAGAGAAAGAGAAAAAGGGAGAAAATTTTTTCTAGGAAACCCTAACTCGTTTGATCTGTTTTATGTTGGTTTTTATAGTTTTCAAATGTTTTTCTAATAGAAAATCGCGAGGTGGGTAACGGCAGCAAACAAAGTTCACCTCAGGTGGGTAAAGTGACAAAGCCCAAACCACGGGTAGACACTATTAAAACGGGCCTAACCACAGGTGGAAAAAGTGTAATTAACCCTAAAAATTAATACATATTAAGTATTTGAAGAATGTTGTGGGTTTTGTTGAAGAAATTGTGTCATATGTGCCATATGTGCCTTTTAAGTAAAAACTCAACAACCCACTACAACTAACAATTTCAACTAAGTACTTTTAAGTAGCAACTAAGATAAAATTACCTGAGTTTTCAAAAGTGATATTTTCATCAATAAAATCCTCCCATTCTACATCAAAAAGTCCCAAACCCAATCACCCTATATAGTAGCTTGCAAAAATCAACAATTTTATGGGAATTGTACTCTAATGAAAAAAAAAAAAAGACTAAAATCTTTGTTGTCATACCATAACCAACCTTATATATACACCACAATTTACACGAACCAAAAACATCAATCACCTGCTATATCTAACAGTCTCAAATGTATATTTACAAGTTTTTTGATATACACTATCGACGTCGAAAAATCGTCGCGATGATCCAACTCCGACCCCTATTGGGCTCCTAAGGCTACTACTACCGTGGCTTTCAAGCTAACTAACAGATAATGCAAAATCACACATGCAATGCATGACATACAAAATGACACGGTCGTCCCAAGAGCTCGCGATCTTGTCCACAATCCTCTATGAGATAAAATCTGGGAAGTTGGACAAATCTCTTTAGGGACGATCTGAAACTCTCCCTATTACCTCTTGAGATGCCCAGTACAGTAGAAGGAAGCTCTGTCTAGGACAGCCATCACCACACATCTTGGAATATAGGTCCGTGTAATGAATGTGTAGAGTCTCCACCAAGGAAGGATCCAATTAATCTTCTCATGATTCATTTCCTCCAGAAGCAAGATGAACTCTCTAGGAGCCTTCTCAATGAGCTTCCCATGACGGAAATGTCGTGGCCCATAAGTGAAGGACGGTGCTCGAGGATTGCTAAACAGCTTCAAGTGATCATACAACAACATCTACAAGAGTAAAAAATAGAGTATTTTGCAATGGCGGCAAAGCAAGCAAAAGACAAAAGAGAAAAGCATGAGGATTTACCTGAAGCAACAAAGGGCTTCCTTTGAAGTAATGACAAGTGCCATCCTTAAGGTCATCCAAGCCATTCAACGTCTCAGCAAGGATCTTAGGCACCGGGTTATCAGTGCTTAGCATAGTAGTGACATCAATTATCTTGGGGTCTATGGCTTCAAAATCCCACATTAGGAAGAAACTTGACAGCACAGCTACCATGAGAATGCGGTGGTAATGCTCATTATCTTGCCTATCTCTAAAGTACTCCACTAGAGCTCTTAGGTTCACTCCTTTCTTGAGCCAAGTCCTCTCCAAGCTATAAGGGATACTTAAACACTCATTGAGAATGTCAAGTTCCATCCTAGGCTTCAGAGGGAGAAGAATGAACCTGAGGTCAGTATGGTTCATGAGAGCCGCAAACTCCTCAATCATGTGGCAAAGCTCGCATTGGTTGAAACAGAAAACATGGCGAGTAGGGTCCCAATACTCCACAGCAGCCCTCAGCATATAAAGATCAAGACGCACACTTTGGTAGTGGCGTGCACACATAAGCCTTGCATTCATGAGCCTACCTACAGAGAAGTTGTCTACACTCTCTACCCATTTGCCAATAAACTAGATTAGAGAAATCTCCATCAGCCTTGGAATCTTGGGGCAATAAACTAGTATTTTGGTTGTTTGAGGATTCCTAAGAGACAAGAAACCTAGGGGACAAGCAACGGTTGCTGGTAATGAATTTAGGCTTGTCCTAGGGGCTACAGGCTATTTTATAGGCAGCATTCTTGGTCTTCTCGCAAAACCCTAACCTAGGTGGCGTACTTCACTTCAGACCGCAGCTTGCGTATGCATCTTCCCATGATGCGTACACCTGATCCTTTATGGCGTACGCATGCTCAACCAGAAATCATCATTTCTTCCCTTTCCATTCCTCCAAACTCTCAACCTTTCATTGGTTCGACATTGGGGATTAATAGAACTTTGTATGCCATCAATTATCCCATAAATTGATCATTTCATTGAAGCAAAAATAAAAGGAAGAATCATAAGTGCAATATGCCCAAAACTGGGCAATTAATACAAACATGAATTTTCCAAATGTTTTGCCCCATGGCCAAATAAAAAAATAAAAAAATTTAAAAAAAAGAAAAAAAGAAAAGAAAAGAAAAAATGTGTGTTTGTGTGTGTGTGAAAGCAGGTAGCACAACAGTAGTAGAATCCCTAGGTCAACGCCTTTTCCTCCCTTAGAAGGAGTGGAGCCCTGACCTCCCTCATCATCACCATTGTCATCTCTATATGGCCGCAGGTACGCATCCTCAGATTGTTGGGTCGCCAGTATCTTCATCTCCCTACCAAATATTGGAAAGGAGTAGGTAATTGTAGACACCCCAGTTTGTACCTATTAATACTCATGGTCCCCGGTCTCAATGATAATAATTTAAGATCTTTCATAAGGTGAATGTGTGTTGAAAACCACCTGAAAAGTTCTAGAAAACAAGTTCAGAAGTTGCCTTTTGACCTAAGAGGTGTGCGCCTCATCTGATGTGACGTACGTCTGTAGTGAAGAGGGGTACGCCACTCAAAAGAGGCGTACACTAGTGCCGCTAGGTAGAAACCCTAATTGTGGAGACTGGCTGTTTCTTGTGAGAACATGTCAGTTTGTCCATTCTTTAAGCAAACTCTAGCCCATTTTCCACTATAAAAGGAGCCCCACACCTCACAAACAAATCATCCCGGAGAGTCTCCACAAAAACACTGAAAATACCAAGAAACACTGGTATAGTAGAATAGAGAGAAGTATGAGGAAGTAGTCCTAGAGTAGCGAAACTCTATTGAAGTAGAAGCCTAGAATATTAGAGAGAAGAAGTAGTCTTAGAGGAGCAAAGCCCTACCTAAAAGAAGGTAGTGGGGAAGAGTTCTTGAGCAAGTAGTTATTCTCTAGTTGAGTACTAGAAGGATAACCCCTTTCTCACGAAACTCCAATCACAAACCTAGGCGTTCAAAGCCTCTCTTGTTGAAGATCAACACACAAACCCTGTCAAAGAGATCAAGTCTGAGAGACCGATGAATTGCTAGCTTGCAATAAGCTCCTTAGAGACTAGGTATGAATCTCCTCAATAAGCCATACCAACCTCCATGAATGTTTGTTTGTTACATTGCTTTCTAGGTTTAGTTAGAATAACTAGATCTTTATATTGTTTTGCATGTTTGATCATACTCCAATGAACTATGCCATGTTTGCTTGTTTATTAGAATAATTCCATATATTATCATGTTTTCTAGGTTAGAATTATAACCTATGTTGTTGTGGGGATGAACCCTATGACTTGGTGAGAGCTGGATTCAAGGTGAGGTTCCTTCTTCAAATTCAATATGAACATTATGCCATGCTTTGTTTGTCTTTTGATTATGCTAGAATTAGGTTTAAGTGCTTTTGCCTGTTAGAGATTTTTTAATAAACTCTTTCAAAGATATCAAGTAAAATAGAGGAAGGTCAACCATTAGGTTGGGCGTTCTTGGGTGCCTAACACCTTCCTAAGACGTACCTTTGCTCCAGACTTAACTCAAGACTAGTCTTTTTGCACATAAAGTCATATTTATGGTTCTTGGACCAATAAACCAAGTTACAACTCCTTGTTTCTCTGTTCCTAATCCTAAAAAGGTTTAAGAATACGAACGACCCCCAAAGAAGAAGAGGTGACAAACTCGGCATCTCACAGTGGCGACTCCACTGGGGATAAGAGAAACTTAAGTTCTGTTATTACTTGATTATTCTTGAAATTGTTTATTTTATGAATCTAAATGCACACAAGCGCACGCTTTTTAACCTATGATACCTGACGGTACCAAACCTGCCAATCCTGAGTTCCAATTGTTCTGCAGGACGTAAGGTTGGTACTATCACCTCACGGCCTGTGTACCTTGCCTTTGATGAGTTTGGTGCACAGTTAAGGACCAGTCTCTGAGCTAGTGTGTTTACATACTAGGAGAGACGCTCTTGTCGGAATGAGGAACCTTTGTGGATTGATAAGGGCGGAACCTAGAATTAAGCCACCTACACTAAATGAACCCTAGGTCCAAGATCTGTGGTGTTGTGGAATTGTATGTGTGTGTTTACTTCTTTGTTTGTTTGCTTAATAAAATAAAATAAAATAAAAAATTGCATTTTTTTAGGTCTTTTGGCATTAATTCAATAGAAAAAATGTTGAAAAAAAAAAGTGTTTTTGAAAATTAAAAAAGTTTTTGAAAAAAAAAATTGAAAAAGTTTTTAAAAGAGAAAAAACAATTAAAAAGAAAAAAAAAGTTTTTGAAAAAAAGAAGAAATTGAATTAAAAAAAAAAAACATTTTTGAAAAAAAAAATGTGTTTTTGAAAATTGAAAGTTTTTTTGAAGAAAAAAAATTGAAATTTTATATATATATATATAAATTTTTTTTGAAGAAAAAATTAAAACATTTGGAAATCAAAAAAAAAAAGGTTGAAGAATTTTCAAGAAAGAAAGAAAAGAATTTGAAAAAGCTTTGAAGAAAGAATTGAAAATCCTTTAAAAAAAAAAAAAAAATTGAAATTTAAAGAAAATTTGTGAAAATTTGAATTAAGTTTAAAAAAAAAAAAAAAAAAAATGTTTTCAAAAAGAAAAATTGTTGCTTTTCAAAAAGAAAATGAAAATGTTTTGAAAAAGAAAAATTTGAAAATGAAGCATTGCCAAAAGAAAAAAATTGTTCAAAAAAAGATTGTTTGCTTTTCAAAAAAATTGTTTTTAAAAAAAAAAAAAAAATTGTTTGCTTTTCAAAAAAAAATGTTTTCAAAAAAAAAGGTTTTCAAAAAGAAGAATTGTTTGCTTTTCAAAAAAATGTTTTCAAAAAAAGGAATATACATTGATTTTCAAAAGAAAAAAAAATGTTTAAAAAAAAAATGTTTTCAAAAGAAGAATTGTTTGCTTTTCAAAATAAAAAATGTTTTCAAAAGAAAAAAAAAATTGTTCTCAAAGAGATGTTGGCTTACTTTTCAAGAAAAGGATTTCGAGTTTGGATTCAAATGAGAAAAGATTTACGATGTGCAAACAATGTAATTGGGCTTAAATAAAAACATTTATCTTGAAAGGTTAACATGGCTCATGTTATTTCTAAGTTCACAAATAAGAAGAGTTGATTAAAACCTTAAGTCTAAAAAAGAATGAGAACACATATTTATTCAACTTAATTTCATTTCAGGCGTAATAGCACATCAAGTCTCTTATATGCACATCCTAGAATCTCACGATTCTAATCTTCAACTGTTCAAGAAGTCTTGAAGCAAACAATGGCTGAAAATAGTATCACCATGAATGAGATGTTCACACTCATAGAAGCATTTATGAAGGATATGAACTCAAGAATGCAAAGACTCGAAGAGATCCACCATATTCAGGATAACCTAGATAGGAGTAAAGAGGAAAAGATCATGTACTTTGGGAAGACCACCATTGAGGCAGACGAATTGAAAGAGAAGGTGGGCCAAGTGCATACAAATCTCACAAAATATCAATAAATAGATGACTATCTCTTCTCTATGGGAGGTATTGCATCTGAACCAGTCGTCCAATTGCCATCCAAGTTTTCCATACCAGAAACTAATAGGTTCACAGGCTACGGAGACCCAAGCAACATCTACTCCAGTATCTGTGTTTCGTTAAAATGAAGGGGTTAAACGAGCAACAAGTGTTACATGCTTTCCCATTGTCATTATCAGGAATTGCAACAGAATGGTATTACACTTTGGAAGTAGAGAAGATCAAAACTTGGAAGGAACTTATAAACTTGTTCATGAAGCAGTTTGCATATGATACCATAGTTGATGTCACATTCAACAATTTAGAGACTATGCAACAGAACGACAATGAGACGTTTCCAGAATTCCAAGCTAGATGGAGGGGGAAAGTTTTGAAGATGATGAACCTACTTGCTGAGAAGGATTAGGTGAATGTTGAGATGAAGAATTTATTGCCTAACAAGGTGTGTGTCTCACCTATCATGGATTTTGAACAATCATACAACAACGGGATGAGAATTGAAGACACCATTCATAGTGGCAAATTCGAAGAGAATGAAGAAATTGTGTTTGCACCTACAAAGAAGGTTTTCAGAAGATCAAACAACGCTTCTAATGTTCGAGCCAACATCAATGTTGTTCATCCAAATCAATACCAACGCCCAAGCCAATATCAGAAATAGCATCAGACTCAATATGGTAGCCAACCCAAACAGGCACCTAAACTTAGAAGACACTTCAATCCATTGGGTGCTCCCATATCCGAGATCTTTGATCACATGTGCAAGAGAGGTCATCTCAAGTCAGTGGATCCAACTCCATACCCGAATCCTCTTCCAAAGAATTGGGACACGAGCTTGTATTACCATTTCCACCAGAAGACAGGGCACAATACTGATGAATATATGCAACTGAAGCATGAGATCCAAGACTTAATAGACCAAAATGTGATCATCCAGTCAGCGAGAGAAGCAAAGGATGCCATGATAAGCGGATGTGCTTAAGAGATTTGAACCATTTGAACACCCTTGCCAAAGGACATGCCAATTTTTGAGTCTTTGTTTTATGTATTCAAGCAATCTTTCTTCATCTAGTTGTTTCTGTTTGTCCGATGGGTCAATTGTCTTTGAATCAAATTGTTGAGTCTTATTCTTTTGTTGCATCGAATCAGTTTGCTTTGAACAATCTGTTGTTTCATTTTTAATAAAAATTTTGAATTTCCAAACCTCCGTGTGTTATGTGCCATCTTTTAAATTAATCTCAAAATGGGTAAATCCTAACTTAACATCATTGGTTGATTTCAATAAGAGACTAATAGACAAGCTTGTCTTAGTTCATCCAATTACAAGAAGAAGAAAAAACGATGATGAGAAGAGAAAAAGAAAATGGTGAATATTGTGGGTATCACTCAATGCGAGAAGTGGAAATGATAAGATGATAACAATTGAAAGAATGACTCGTAACTTATTACAAGCATCAAGACTTAATAAGGCAATTGGCCTAACCTAAATTTGGAAAGGCTAAGCAATTAAGGCTGAAAAGATGAGAGACCATCATTTCTACTACCTTCATTTATCTCGAGAAAATTATCTCCCATTGCTAACCCTTTGAGCCTGAAAATTAATTTTCTTCATATACCCTGGCCAAGGATTAACCCCTATACTGGGGGCATATTCTGAAAGAAAAGAAGAGAAAAAATGCTAGTCTAGATTTCTCATACTAGGGGTAAAGAGTTTTTATGTTTTCGCCCTACACCAGGGGTGTGCTTTGAAATGAAAAGAAAATGTGAAAGGCATGTGGAAGAGAAAATACGCTAGGGGTATGTGTAGAAGAAAAAAAAAATGATAAAAATGAAAAAAATCAAGGAAGAAGTTGAAAAAGGAAAGGAAGAACGCAAGAATAAGATGAGAAGTAATCCTTGGCAATTAGGACACCTTGACAATGAAATAATTTTGAGCCTTTAGTACATTTTCTTTCTTGAGCCTTAGAAACCTAAGCCTCGTTTCAGTCCATAATAAAGACATCTCTGATTAGTCAAAATTGTTTAGCCTAACAAATTTTAAATCTGTCCACCTTAGCGTGCAAAGAAAAAATTGACAAAAAGAAGATAAAAGGGTCCGGTAGGTGGAAAACCCACAAGGGCAGCCTAGGCAAAAGTTAGGGCCAAAAAAAAAAGAAAAAAAAAAAAAAGAATAGAGAAGCAAATGAGGATAAATCCAATAAAGGTGATCTAAGCAAAACAGAAGAAAGTGCAAGGAAGACATGGAATTAGCCATAAACTAGGGATGACCTAGAAAGAGATTGCAAGTAGAAGAGATGAAGAAATAGTCATGAAAAGGAAGAAGACAAGCTCAACTCCAAACTAGGGCTGGCCACGAAGTGAAGAATGACTACACCATCAAAGGGCTAAGCTATGTAAAGCAATTTTCATGAAAGATCATAACCCTAGGGGTATGACAAGACCCACTATTGAGGACACAAGAAGTTTTGGAATGAGAAGAAGACATGCATGGTCATTTAAAGTTGACGATTAGGTCTACAAAGGACTGTTGAGTTCTGGGTTTCTTAGTTTGACCAACCAATGAAAAGTAGAAAATTCATATGAGGTTAATTCAAATAGAAGACATACTGACACATGAAGTCATCTAGGTTGAAGTGATCCCTTGTTTGTTAATCATTCATTCAAATCCTGTCAAGAACAAATTCTTCTAGGTCAAAGCGATCCCTTGTTTGTCAATCATTCATTCAAATCCTATCAAACACAAATTCTTTTGGGTCGAAGCAACCCCTTGTTTCTTAATCATTCACTTGAACATTATCAAATGCTTCATTTTTTCTATAAACATAATGATGTGTCTAAATTTGGTCGTGCCCGTAACTTCTTTTGACTCACTTGGTTGATTCTCTTTTCTTATGAGTCATGGTGAATTGTTGGCTATCCCAAGGCAAGGGGTGATGATAAGAATAATCAGAAAGATAAAGATCATGAATGAAAATAATTTGGGTAAATAAGTGTTCCCACACACATAAATGCTAAAGACTCAAGGTCTAAATCAATTCTACTTCACTCATTGAACCTTAGGGCAGCACGATGTGTTTCAAAGCCATAAAGAAGAATTTGTGCTTAATGGTTTTGGAAAATTGCTTTTCGGAAAATTTTAAAAGTCTTTTCAAGTTGCACTTAAAAGAATTCATTTGAAGAAAGATCTCTACAAATTTTAATATGATTGATTTCATATAATTCAGGTGAAGATTATTGCTCATCAATAGAAGAACAAAGAAAATTCAAAGATTGAATTTCATGATGCATGCAAGAAGAAGTGAGTTTGTTTACAAGAACTTAATGATCTCAGATTTTCCTAACAAAAGAGAATGATTTGGCATTTAAATACCAAGATTTTCTAAAATTCTTCTCACTTGATAGAGAAAGAAATTTTTCCAAAGCACCATAATTCAAAAAACTGGTTTTTTACTCCACAAGTTTTTGAACAGAATCAATGCATTTGAAAACAAGAAATTCTCATGAATAAGCTCATTTTTAAATCATCATGCAGATCTGACTAGGGGTCTCCTTCGTCACCCTAAGTTGACTAAGCTCGAAATTGAAAGAAGTTGTCAAAAATTCTTAAAGTAAAAAACACTTTTTGTAAACGTGTTATCTCTTTAGCTTTTTTTTTATTTTTATAAAGCTTTAACATGCAAAAGAAAGGGAGATCTTTGTTCTCATTTGTTTTGCAGGCATTCAGCGATGATGGAATTATGTTAAACCAAGTCTTCAAGGACAAAATATAGGTAACATGAACACTTTGATTATCATCAAGAAGAAGATGGAAACATCTATATTGAAGACATCCAGAATGAATTAGACAAAATTGTCAAGAAGGAAATTAGATGAAAGCGTCACGAAGGAATTAGACGGAAGCGTCATGAATGAATTAGATGGAAGCGTCTCGAAGGAATTAGATGGGAGTGTCTCAAAGAAATCAGACGAAAGCGTTAAGAATAAATTAGACAGAAGCGTCTCAAATAAATCAAGACAGAAGCGTCTCGAACAAAACAAGACAGAAGCATCTCAAAGAAATTCAAATAGAAGCATCTTCAACAGAAGCGCCTCCAAGAAATCAAGATATAAGCATTTTCAAGACAGAAGCGTCTCAAAGAAATCAAGATAGAAGCGTCTTGAACAAAACAAGACAGAAGCGTCTCAAAGAAATTCGAATAGAAGCATCTTCAAGACAGAAGCGTCTCCAAAAAATCAAGATAGAAGCATTTTCAAGACAAAAGCGCCTCCATGAAATCAAGATAGAAGCATCTTCAAGACCGAAGCGTCTCCAAAACTTGATAGAAGCATCTTGAAAGACAAAAACATCTTGAACGAATTAGATAGAAGCATCTTCAAGACAGAAGTGTCTCCAAAACTTGATAGAAGTATCTTGAAAGATAGAAACGTCTTGAACGTATTAGATAGAAGCATCTTCAAGACAGAAGCGTCTCCAAGAAATCAAGATAGAAGCGTCTCCAAGAAATCAAGATAGAAGCATCTTCAAGACAGAAGCGTCTCCAAAACTCGATAGAAGCATCTTGAAAGACAGAAGGGTCTTGATTGAATTAGATAGAAGTATCTTCAAGATAAAAGCATCTTCAAGACATTAGCATCTCAACAAAACAAGATAGAAGCATCTTCAAGGTAGAAGCGTCTAAAAAAAACAAGATAGAAGCATATTCAAGACAGAAGCATCTCAAATGAAACTCGACAGAAGCTTCATCAAATGAATCTTGATAGAAGCGTCACAAATAGATCGAGCCAGAAGAGTCTCAAAATAGGAGCATCTTTAAGTGAATCTTAATAGAAGTGTCCCAAATAAGGTTGAGCCAGAAAAGTTTCAAGATAGAAGCATCTACAAGCCAGAAGCGTCTCAAGATAGAAGCATCTCCAAGCCAGAAGTGTCTCAAGATAGAAGCATCTCCAAGCCAGAAGCGTCTTAAGATAATCAGTCAAAAGTTTAAAGACAGAAGCATCTTAAGAAGAAGTCTCAAAATAGTCAATCAAAAGTCTAAAGACAGAAGCGTCTTGAGGAGAAGTCTCAGAACAATCAGCAAGAAATGCTACAACAGAAACGTCGTGAAGAGAATAAGTCTCATGATACCCGGTAAGAAGTATTAGACATAAAAGCTTCTTAAGAAGGAACCTCAAACAAATAAGTACGAAGGTACCTACATCAGCAAAAGTAAGAGAAGGGTACATATTTCATCTCATTTATAGCATGAATACACCATGTCTCCCCAGAGAGAATTTTCATGGAATTTACCCTCAATGGCCTTTCCTTTTCATCCCTTAGTGGATTTACACTGTGTCTCCTCAGAGAGAACTTTCACGGATTTTGCCCTCAGTGGCTTTACATTTTTATCCATCAGGGAATTTGTACCATGTCTCCTCAAAGAGAACTTTCACGGATTTTGCCCTCAATGGCTTTGTATTTTTATCCCTCGGTAGATTTATACCATGTCTCCTCAGAGAGAACTTTCACAGATTTTGCCCTTAGTGGCTTTCTTTTTATTTTCATCCCTCAGAGGATTTATACCATATCTCCTCAGAGTCACAGATTTTTCCCTCAGTGGCTTTGTATTTTTATCCCTCAGTGGATTTATACCGTGTCTCCTTAGAGAGAATGTTCACGGATTTTGCCCTCAGTGGCTTTCTTTGTATTTTCATCACTCAGTGGATTTATACTGTGTCTCCTCATAGAGAACTTTCACGGAGTTGCCCTCAGTGGCTTTGTGAGCTTTGTGTTTTCATCCCTCAGCGGATTTATACCGTGTCTTAAGAAGGAATCTCAAACAAATAAGTACGAAGGTACCCACAGCAGCAAAAGTATGAGAAAGGTACGTATTTCATCTTATCTATAGCATGCATACACCATGTCTCCTCAGAGAGAATTTTCATGGAATTTATCTTCAGTGGCCTTTCATTTTCATCCCTCAATGGATTTACACCGTGTGTCCTCAGAGAGAACTTTCACGGATTTTTCCCTCAGTGGCTTTACAGTTTTATCCATCAACGGATTTGTACCATGTCTCCTCAGAGAGAACTTTCTTGGATTTTGCCCTCAGTGGCTTTATATTTTTATCCCTAGGTAGATTTATATCATGTCTCCTCAGAGAGAACATTCACGGATTTTGCCCTCAGTGGCTTTGTTTCTATTTTCATCCCTTAGAGGATTTATACTGTGTCTCCTCAGAGTCACGGATTTTGCCCTCAGTGGCTTTGTATTTTTATCTCTCAGTGGATTTATACCGTGTCTCCTCAGAGAGAATGTTCACGGATTTTGCCCTTAGTGGCTTTCTTTGGATTTTTATCACTCATTGGATTTATACTGTGTCTCCTCAAAGAGAACTTTCACGGATTTTCCTTCAGTGGTTTTGTGTTTTCATCCCTCAACGGATTTATATCGTGTCTCCTTAGAGAGAACTTTCATGGGTTTTACCCTCAAAAGTTTTCCTTTTACTTTAAATCCTCAACAGCTTTGTCTTCTAAAGGACCTTTTCTTTCATTTTTGTGATGCGTGAGCGTGTGGACTCATAAGCATCGACCTACAAATGGTTTCGTCTATTAGCTTTCAATCTTCGATGCTTAAGAGCAACTAAGTCGAAAGAGGGCTACGGTACACCCCAATTTGTACTGGTTGATACTCATAGTCCCCGGTCTCAACGATGAAAATTTAAGATCTCTTATAAGGCGAATGTGTTTTGAAAACCATCCAGAAAGTTCTAGAAAACGAGTTCAAAAGTTGCCTTTTGACCTAAGAGGTGTGCGCCTCATCTGATGTGGAGTACGTCTGTAGTGAAGAGGCGTACGCCACTAAAAAGAGGCATACGCCAGTGTCGCCAAGCAGAAACCCTAATTGTGGAGACTGGCTGTTTCCTACGGGAACAGGTCAGTTTGTCCCTTCTTCAAGCAAATCCTAGCCCCTTTTCCATTATAAAAGGAGCCCCACACCTCACAAACAAATCATCCCGGAGAGTCTCCACAGAAACATTGAAAATACCAAGAAACGATAGTATAATAGAATAGAGAGAAGTAAGAGGAAGTAGCCTTAGAGTAGCGGAGCTCTAATGAAGTAGAAGCCTAAAATAGGAGAGAGAAGAAGTAGTCTTAGAGGAGCGAAGCCCTGCCTAGAAGATGGTAGTGGGGAAGAGTTCTTGAGCAAGTAGTTATTCTTTAGTTAAGTACTAGAAGGATAACCCCCTTCTCACGAAACTCCAATCACAAACCTAGGCGTTCAAAGCCTTTCTTGTTGAAGATCAACACACAAATCCCGTCAAAGAGATCAAGTCTGAGAGCCTGGTGAATTGCTAGCTTGCAATAAGCTCTTTAAAAGGCTAGGTATGGATCTCCTCAATAGGCGATACCAACCTCCATGAATGTTTGTTTGTTACATTGCTTTCTAGGTTTAGTTAGTATAACTAGATCTTTATATTGTTTTGCATGTTTGATCACGCTCCAATGAGCTATGCCATGTTTGCTTGTTTATTAGAATAGTTCCATATATTATCATGTGTTCTAGGTTAGAATTATAACCTATGTTGTTATGGGGATGAACCTTATGACTTGGTGAGAACTGGATTCAAGGTGAGGTTCCTTCTTCAAATTCAATATAAACATTATGCCATGTTTTGTTTGTCTTTTCATTGTGCTAGAATTAGGTTTAAGTGCTTTTACCTGTTAGAGATTTTTTAATAAACTCTTTCAAATATATCAAGTAATATAGATGAAGGCCAACCATTAGGTTGGGCGTTCTTGGGTGTCTAACACTTTCCCAAGACTTACCTTAGCTCCGGACCTAGCTCAAGACTAGTCCTTTTGTGCATAAAGTCATATTTATGGTTCTTGGACCAATAAACCAAGTGGCGACTCCTTGTTCCTTTGTTCCTAACCCTAAAAAGGTTTGAGAATACGAACGACCCCCAAAGAAGAAAAGGTGACCAACTCGGCATCTCACAGTAGTGTCCCACCACCTTTGGGCCAAAGAGAGGACCAGGCCACGAACATGTTGTCCACCATCTCCCTAAAACCAGCCAACCCCACCAAATCCTTGGTCTCGTCGATCAGCTTCTTCCACCAATCTTGAACCTCAGTAACATTACCTCCACCATTGACCACCTTTGGTTCCTTGTTCTAGAATAGACAAGATTTTATTAAAAAAAAAAAATTTGAAAAGTCGAAAATCATTCAAAGTGGAGTACGCTACCTAGAAAGTGGCGTACACCACTTCAACCAGAAAGGTCTGAGGACCACCCATTCAAGCCATTTTTCTACAAATCTCATCCTAAAACACTACCATAACACTCCCAAACACATTCCTAAGGGTCTCTAGGCATGGTACACACAATGTCTACTCTAAACATGGCAAGATTTCAACAACAAAGCAAGTTCAAGTGAAGAAATGACAAAGCATTAAAGTGGTTCAAAGTCGAAGACTTACCATGGAATGGTGTAGAGGAGCGAAAATGTGCTCATTAGGGCGGAAGAAAGGAGTGATGGTCTCCCCTACAACCAACACTGGTACTCACTTCTTGGCACTAAGCTTTTCATCCAATGGGGGCAGATTCAACATCGGAGTTGGGTTGGAGGAAGAAGAACTAGATATGGAACCCTGAGATTGTGAAGTGTGGGACATGGTCCAAAGGAAGATGAAAAAGGCAGAGAAGTCTTGGATTTCTTAAGAAGAGAGAGCAAGAAAGTGAAAAGGCGCGAAAATGAGGAGTCAAAAACGATTTTTGCATAAATAACCGTCCAAAAATGCATACGCATCTTTGAAGCGGCATACGCAACCAAAGGAGCAGCGTATGCCACCTTGACATGCCTTGAGGCATCAGTGCCTCGAAGAGGCGTATGCCACATGGTAAGCAGCGTACGCTTCTTCCAAATGGCGTATGCAACTTCAAAGAAAAAATAAAGAAAAGAAGAAAGAAAGAAAGAAAGATAGAAGAAAAGAAAAAGGAAGAGAAAGGAAAAGATATTCCTCATAGATCTAGGAAGAAGAGATGCCGAGGTATGTCTTCTTACCCTAATATTATCACATTGTCATCTAGACCAGTCCCTCGTGACTCGGACCATCTTATCAATTGAAATTCAACCTCTAGAGGAGAGGAGTTTTCGAACTACGTTCGGATTTGATCCTTTCGCAGAAGATACGTAGGTAGTCTTATGACTCGGTCCACATTACATTCTTCATGGCGAGGCCTTAAAAATACATACATTGTTGCGCATGCATTCCACCTAATGGCAGAAGCCTGTAGGCATAAATCTTTTTAGCATCTCAATAGAAAGAAAATACATATAGGTCAATCCCACATGATTCGACCGATTGCATACATGACAAGGAGTCATGAAATTCAACCTCTTTAAGGAAAGGAGCATTCGAACTACGTTTGGACCTGATCCTTCGCGGAGGATACGTAGGCAATCTCATGACTCAGTTCACATTACAATCTTCATGGCGAGGCCATAAAAATACATTCATTGTTGCGCATGCATTCCACCTTACCGTAGAAGCCTTTAGGCACGAATATTTTCAGCATCTTAATAGAAAATACATATAGGTCAATCCCACATGATTCGACTGATTGCATACATGACAAGGAGTCATGAAATTCAACCTCTCTAAGGAGATGAGCATTCTAACTACGTTTCAACCTAATCCTTTTGCAGAAGGTACGTAGGTAGCCTCACGGCTTTGACCACATTTTCAAAAATCATTGCATCCATCTCACCTTACAGCGGCAACCTATAGGTGTAGATACATCATTTCTTCGGAAAATGACCCCACGGTCACGTGCTAAGCTCCATCGCATGCATTTTTTTTGCCAGTGGTGTGAGTATGTAGATTCTTGGATTTTCGTTAGAAAAAACGGGAGTCTCCTCAGTCTTTTGACATTCGTCGCTCAAAGCGATTCTGCCAAAAGAGGGGCAACTATAGACACCCCATTTTGTACCTACCAAAATCTGGAATCCCCAGTCCCAATGACGATACTATCTTATCTATCGAAAACAACTTTAAATAGTGAGCTCGAGAAGAAGGTTTGGAAAAGGCCAAAGCCTAAACCAGACCAAGCAAGCATATGCTTCTTTCTAAGAGGCATACGCATCCATGGAAGATGCGTACGCCACCTCAACACACTTGATTTAAATACCCGCGCCTCAAGGCGGCGTACGCCACTTTAAAGAGTCATACGCCACCTCCAAAGTGGCATACACAAGGTTGAGACATATCCCACAAATCACTCGATTTCCATACGAGTCTCAACTAGCTTTATGGGGAGTTGACAAGGGTTAACTAGGGTTTCTGATTTCCAGCCACACCAACCTTCACCCTTCATTTTCCTATATGTGCACCCCCATTTCACCATTTCAAAAGACCGAAAATTCTCACCAAAATCCTAGTCGAAACTATAGGCAAATCACTCTAGAATCCATTGGTTACATAAACCTCTTGAGAGCTTGGTTATTTTCTTGAGTTCTAGAACCATGAAAAGGAGCCTCTTTCTCAAAAGGCCAAACATGCCATTTCTCATTTCCCAAACCTTCTTCTTATTTTTACAAAGAAGTTGTGATAGACAATAACCGAGGGACCGATTAAGAAAAACTTCCTATATCAAGGTAGACATAAGGTGAGAAATGTATCTTTTTTGTAGTCTATTTTCTCCACCTTGACTTCTCCTTTTTATTTATGTTATTTCAGTCAAATAATTGTTAAAATGTTCATTTCCACTTCCATCTATTCAAAATTTCATATCCCACATTTAAGTATTTGTTACTGGACAACATAGCATACGCCATCTCATAGTGGGCGTACGCCACCTTCAAGTAGGCGTACGCCTACTCTTCCAGAAACTTTCTTTTTCCAATTTTCTCATTTCCTCATTCATTTGATTAGACCTATAATGAGGCTTATAGAGTTAAACTCTCAAACTCAAGAAACCCGTGGGTTTACATATAGAGTTAATGAAGTAAACTCGAGGATTAAGTTGAGTGGTCTCGTTCAATTGCTTATTACTTGTCATATAGTCATAAGATCCAATGATGAGTCCTCCATTCAAACAACCATCCTAGATCTTCGGATTTTGTGTGAGGGTGATAGAAGAGACTTTAGGATCACATATATTGCTCTTGCATTTGCCTCTTTCCATTTAGGTCCGATGATAAGCCTTCATTCATACATCTATCCAAGACCCTTGCGTCTTGTGCAAAGATGATAAAAACGGCATTAGAATCATGTCCTATGTTCATTTCCCCTTTTTATTTGAATCTAATGATGAACCTCGTTTCTCATAAAGATGTCAAGTCTTCAAACTTTTAATTAGGGAAACCAATGAGAAAGGTTCTAGGATGATGATCGCATTATTCTTTGTCAATATCCATTTCTATATCTCTTTTATATATTTTTTTAATATGTTGATATTCCCTCCCCATGATATGCTCCCTATGTTATATGATTGTTCTATCTCACATGCTTATATCTCTCCATTACTTGTATATTGCTCTATGTGCTATGTTTTCATATTATATATTGTCGATGTCGGAAAAATATCTTTATCTTTGTTTTATCTTTCCTCTTATTTATTTTACTTGATTGTGGATTGATTTTATATTTCTCAACTCCGACCCCCATTGGGCTCAACAAAATCTCATTTTCAGTGTGTTGTGTGCTGGGGTGAACATATTGTGTAAACATGTACAAATGTGTGTGTGTGTGCTCCGGCATATTCATGGACATGGCAAATGGGACGGACAACACAAGATTTGGAGTCACCACCAATTATCGGGAAATTATGAGGTGTGATTGGTCACCTATGTCTACTGGTTTTATTATCTTGATTAAGACATGCATAAAAACCGGGTTTGGTACCAGAGATGGATTCGAGGATTTGGTTATGCGTGGGGAAGGTGTTAGGTACCCCACGACATCCATCCATAAACGGTTACCTCCATCCATGTGTTCTTGTGTGTGTTTGATTAATCAAGCAGAAATGCTGGATTATTATTAAGTACAAATATCCCAACGTTGTTGGGCGTACATCAAATGGTGATGCATGCATTCGATGCGGTCGGTTTTGTTATTCTTTGTTCCCTTTTTGAATATCTTGTTTCCTTTAGGGTTTTTGGTGAAACAATGGTAGGGTATACTTGAAACCTTAACACTGTTCACTAGAACAAAGTTAAATTAGGTTTAGCCATTACTAGGATCTCACTTACCCTTGGGTTGCAAAGGAAGGGGAGCTGCAGACTTCTCTACAGATTTGCCCTTAAACTTTTGTGGGGCTGCTACATTCTTACTCATCCTTAGACTTACCCATAGTTTTGGTAAGGGGGCAGTAGACTTTTTCCTAGCACTAGAAGACACTGCAGCTATCTTCTTTGGAGGGTTAGGAGGATTCACAACAAATTCCTCTTGGGCCTTAGAGGGTTCAACATTAAGTTTTTTTTTTAGCTTTAGAAGTTTCCATAGTAGACTTCTTTGAGGCACCAGGAGCTATTGGGGACCTATCCCCTAACTCTGAAGGGGATGCCATAGATCTATTCATTGCCACCTTTGGCTGTTTTGAAGGGGTTTTAACCGCGAATTTGGGCTTTTGCTTCACAGTTTTGGAATAAGGGTCGCTCCTCTTGGAATCACTCTTTTTACTCCCCGTACCTCTCTTAGAATCCAGTTTCAGTCGCTCCTCCACTACTTTCACAGACTCTTTTCTCCAACCTAAAGGGAACATGGTACTATACAAAATCCAACCACCTTATGGTTCATCCCATTCCGCAAAACCCAAGTTTTGTCTATCTGCATAAGAAATTGTGGTCTGAGTAGGAGTAAACAAAGTCGTAGACTCAACAGAATCTGTGTGGTGATTAGGAATTGGAATTTTGATCCCTTTGCTTGACCAACATAGTCCACCATGGCAGCAGATACTCTGCGCCAATATTCATGCATTGCCACAGTACAGATGCCAAGTCTTTCACCACATGGAATAACCATACGAGAAACAGACTTACTCCAATAGCCAAATGCTTAATCCTTTAGAAAAGGAGCAACACCGCAAACTGAAGGAAAGATCTCACTAGGGCTGCTAGGCACACCCTTATCTAAACCAAATTTCCTTTGTACTTTGTTGACACAATAACTATACCCTCACTATTCCAAACAGGCAACCAACCTGGGTCTATGGTAGATAAGTATGTCAAGCTCCTAGTGTCATTAAGAAACAACTCGAAGCTCTAACTGGTGATATCACTAAACCAAGATAAGAGAGAATGGCAAGAAAATCCCGTGTAACGATAGGAGTAGGAACGCCATACAATGCATTCCTCGAAGTCCAAAGAGGGGACCAAATCAGGATCTTTTACCCTCAAACCAACGCAACGATAAACAAGAGGCGAGTTGACTGCTAAATCGGGGTACCTGCTCAAAATATGACTTGACATGTTCCTAAACCTTTCCTGTATTTGGCTATTTTCATTGCCAAGTTCTAGATAAGACAAAGCATGCTCCCAAAGAAGAGTTTGCAGTGTAGAAGAGTTGAAATAAGTAGTAATAAAATGACAAGAATCGCCGCAAACCTCATCAAAGCAAATCGAATCCAATTGAAGGTATAAATGACCAAGAAACATGGCAGTAAGGGGAAAACGATGGTCAAAAGAAATTTTTATAGCCAGACGAAAATAGAGAGGTTTCATAGAATAGTAAGGAGCCTCACCAAAGATACACTTACAAAGCCAGTAGGCGATGAAGGCAGCACGATGGATAGGATCATCCCCTCCTTTAGAAAAATAGAGGGGCCAAGCACCAATCCTAATGGTAGACCGATCATGCAATGCTTGTTCCACCCGAATCTCCTCATCAGACATCTTAATCGCAGAAGGGTCCACATCACCAAGCACTGGAAGCATAAAGTGATTTTCCACATCCTTTAAGGTGATGGTGATCTCACCCCAAGAGAGAAAGAAGGTGTGCGTAATGAGACATCACCTCCCCAAGATCTGTCGTAATGACTTAGTATCCATGTACATGTTACAACTCCGCAAAAGGAGTATTGCCTCGGCCACACCGGCTTGCTCCAAAACACCACAGAATTCAGGATCCAAAAACTCATCATTCACCTAATGTGACCAATCTGTGAAAGCAGAACAAGGAAAATCGAAGTCAATAGGCATGGGCTGCATGTTGCCTATTTGAATTTTGAGATTAGAGATATCGGAGAGATGAGTGATCCAAACCTGGTCTGTAGTGACTTCCGTACCCCTCAACATCCACTCGTAGTTAAGGGGAGGATGGGGCATTTCATTAGGGAGTTAGGGGAAGTTACCACCATTATCGTACTAAGGATCAAAGAGAGGAAAAGCAAAACTTTCCTTATTACCCTCAAGAACGGGGGAAAATCGAGAGGGATCCACGGCCACCCCATCACGAGTCCCTGCGCCGTCGGTGATCTCGGTGTCTGCCATAGGGTTTTGAGGATCACCACTTACAACCATCGCAGAGACTAAACTTGGGGAAGGATTTGAAGAAGATGAAGCCATGACAACAACAAGGAATGAGGGAATAGAGAAATCGGTGGACAAAATAGGTTTTTTCTCTTCTTCTTTTTTAAACAAAGCTTCTCGTTTTGCAAAACCAAAGAAAAAATTATAATGATGATGGATTTAATTATTGGGGCTGGTGGTTGAGATTTTTTTTTTACTGAAGTTATTAATGCCCTAGGCACCTGAAAGAGTGTGAAGAGGGTAACTGGCAATATTTGATATCAATATTTGCTGCCACTTCCTACAAAATAGGAGCCCCACGATTAAAAAAAAAAAAAAAGAATATAATAAATAAATATATATATATATATATATATATAGTATTATATGATATACTCACCCACTCCTCACGCAACACACCTTGAGGCATGGGCTCGGAGGGCTAATGTAGATGCCCACTTTTTTACCAAGTCATGGCAGATAGAATAGCCCATATTCAAATGATAGAGCAATCTGTTGTGAGCCCAAAAGTAATGGGTCAATCTATGCGATTGTGAGAAAAGCCCAAACCAGGGCCAAACAGTCTGCTATAAGCCTAAGGTTTATTGGGCCAGTCTATGCAATTGTGAAGAAAAGCCCAAACCACAGGCAGGCAGCCAGATCAAACATCAACTCTTCCTCCTAATAAGTGGGCCCGCTATTTTATCCCTTAAATTAGGGCAACACGTAGGATGAGGAAGTGTGAAGTAAACGCTCTAATCGAGAAAGACACTGTTCACCGTCTCCTTGAGCAGCCAAATCACACATTTCCATAGCCGAGACACACTGATAACCAGTCTGTGGAATTCTTTTACACAGCAGACAAGGGAGTGCAAGCAACGACAAATTCATAAGAAATGGCTGATTTCAACAAGAGACAGAAAGGCAGTTTGGTAGTAGTAGAATTAGAGGTAACACAATCACCAAAGCCCAAACCTATGGTGATTGTTACTAATTTTCATCAAAGACTAAGAAAATTCGGTTTGGAGGTAGAGGGATTATTTCCTTAAAAGTATTGAGGTCTGTTGCACTAGTGGTATCATACCTGTGGGGGGTGGGGGGGGGTATGAACACAGATAACCAGCAAACCTCAAATACCTTAAAGAAAACATGCATGGATCAACCTTTTCCATAAAGTCAACGCATTTAATGCTCACCAAACACCATGTTAGCTAAATCAATCTGCCGTAATTGTTGGTTTGGTCTGCAAAGATAATTTATCTTATCCTGTAACAAACATTGTCAGTTTGATATTATTGGATGAGATAATGAGAAGCCTGATTAATCAAGGGTTAAAAGGGTGGCAAGGGTTCGAACCATGAGCTCTAGAGATTACTGTTAACCACTATAAAAGGAGAAAAAGAGTCAGTATCAAGGATCCAATTTTTAGCCAAAAAGACCTAACTCAAGCAGAAGAGAAAAACATCATTTTTCTCATAAAACATTCTCTGTCAAACCCAAAACCCAACCTAAACAGTTCATTCACCATGACACTCGCTACATCACCAATCACTACAGAAAAACACCTTGATAACCTATTCCATGATCTATACATGTTTTCATGAAATAATCTTTTCCCTTCTCACTAAATTCTCCTAAGTCTTTGTTGATTTCTTGGAGTTCATTTTAACTTGATCATCTAACTATTTTTTCTTTAGATCTTCAAGATTATTTTTTGCAGTAGTTCTCTTGGTAAAAGCAGCATAAGTGGCAGATTAAGAAGAGGGTACACAATCAGCCATCAGGCAAGTCTACGGGGCTGGTTTGGAGTTTTGGGCTCAACAAAACATAAAAAATAACTAATCACAAGGCGACACCTAGCTCAAGGGAATTTTTGAGCATCCATAGTTGCAATCTTTAAAATGCTTCAAAAACCAAAAACTTTTTATACATTTGACTCTGCTTGTTCAGATACCAAGGATAATCGCAAATAGAACCCATTACCCATCAAGCACAGAACACAACAGATAAATGGACAGAAGAAATTTGTGTATCTCAACAATTTTAAGAAACCCAAATGGCGAGTGACAAAAAGACGAAAAAGCAAGCAAGAAAAAAAAAATATATCTAAAGATGCCTCGGCATCCAAAAAAGAAACTAGGGATTCGTCTACGTGATCACAAAACGGAAATTGTGGAACAGGGAACACTTAGGTCCCGCCATGGGACTTTTGTTGATTTTGATAAAATTTTTGTGTTTTGTTGTGATAAATATTGTATTCGTATTGATAAATATGTGTTTATTGTTGTAAAAATAAAATGTGTAAATTCTGGTAGAATTTGTGATATTTGTGATATAGTTAACTTTATTACAAAACTACACACATTTTACAACACCCTAACAAATATTTATCAAAACACACACTACATTTTATCAAAACACACAAATATTACAAATTTTGACATGTTTGGTATGGTCCCGTAGCGGGACCTTTTGTTTTACGCCTAATTGTTTTTGTGAAGCATTTTACGCCCAAGCCATAAGCTTTTTTATGGTCAGCCGAAAAATAGTATTCCAAAGAAATTTATGGTCAACACGAAAATGAGGGAAATTTTCCAAAGGTTTTCTTCCAACTTAAACAGGGCCTAAATGACAATTTAAAAATTATAGAAATTCTTTTTTAAACTTAGCTTTTAGTCATCTTTTGTCCTACATCTCCGTCTAACTCTTTCATAGAGTTACCGGTCTGAAAATGTAATCAATAGAGATTATTACCATTCATTACAGGAGTAATCATCCTATTCCCTTTTTTTTTTTTTTTTTGAATAATCATCCTATTCCCTTTATCCATATTCTGTTGCCAATTTCCCTCAAGAGCGCATATTTGACAAAGACGCTAGAAACATTTTCTCACCATGTCCAACTTAAATGCATATTTAGATTTAACCTATTCTAACCCAACCCGTTATATAGAGGTATGGCAATAAATTGGATTTTTAGGGTTTTTCAGCCCGACACGGGGAAGGTTTTATTTATTTATTATTTTTTTAATGCGCAAAGGTTTGGAAAGGGCTTGAGTTTTATAATAAAGATAAAACTTAGCTACAGTTCCTTAGGTTCTTAGTTGAATTTAAATACATTGAATTTAAATATTCTTGGAAAAGATAACATTGTTTATATTTCATTGGTTAATACAACCATGTGTTTGAATTCAATTGGAAACCTAATGTACTTAACCTAAGAAACTGTACCTAAGTTTTACCCTTATAATAAAGGTATAAAAAAAAACTATAAATTTATAATAAAGGTTAGTGTGCCTCTTTTTCTCTATCTACAAAAACAATTATGTTTTCTATATACCATTTGTCCTCTCTTTTCTCCATTACATCGGAATCCTCTGGCACATACCCAAATTATGTAGTGTAAGAGTACTTACTATTTATTAAAACAATAGTTTAGTTATTCAAATTTAGGTTAATCTGATCCAACTCGACTCATTTGATGTGACGTATGATAAGATAAATAGGTGAGTTTGGATTTGGGTTTTTGAAATATAAATAGGAAAGGTATGGATTTTTCAAATATAAATGGGAAATGTTTGAGATGGAATTCTTAAAATTTAAGGAAAAATTATATTTTAAACCCTATAATTTGAGGGGTGTAACAAATTAAACGCCAAAGTTTCAAAAGTAACAAATTGAACCTTAGAGTTTGGGAAAGGTAACAAATTAAACCCTAACACCAATTAGAACCAACGGTGTTAACATTTAACATTTGAGAGTGAAACAATACGGTGCGTTTCACATTTAAGTACAAAAAAAAAATCACATTAGTTCGTCGGAGACAGAAGGAAGAAAGTCTATGTTGAGAGAGCATCTATCCTTAACCTCAAAATCTACTGGAGATCATACAAAGATAGATGTATTTTCTCAAATCATGAATTGGTGAAGCCATTATTATAGATATTATGTAATAAGGGCTCATTCATGCATCCCAGGATGATTTGCCCCATTCACTTCAAATAGGATTCACTATATAAGCTCATCACCTTGAAGGCTTGAACGAACAATTTCTAAAATGCATATGTGAACAAGGTATCTGAGCACCAACAACAGTATATACACAATCCAAGCCAAACCAACAAAAGTGAACAAATATCACAAACCAAACAAACAAACAAAAAACACAAATATAGAAACCTTAAACCAGCAAAAAATTCAAAATCATTCTCCTATCTGGCGCCGCAGCGAATCTGTCTTCTCCAGCATGGTTCTTGGGCTCGCATTGGTCTTCGATGTCATTTGCACCAATCTACCTCTCTCCTTCGTCTTAGCTCTCTCGCCTTCAAATCAATCTCTATCCCTCTCATCTCACTCTAGTTTCAATCTATCCTTCTCTCTCTTTGATCTCAACAATGACTCAAGTCTGCTCTCAAATCTCACCTAAGACTCTCTCCCTCTCTTTTACTTCTGGTCTCCATCAATCTGATCTTAAGGCCTTTTTTTTCCTTTTTTTCTTTTTTCTTTTTACTTAAGTGTGAAACTTATAACCCACAAATATTAACGCCGATAGTTTTAATTAGTATCAGGGTTTAATTTATTACTTTTCCCAAACTCTAAGAATTAATTTGTTACTTATAAAACTTTAGGATTTAATTTGTTACATCTTTCAAAGTATAAAATTTAATTTGTTACTTTTGAAATTTTGGGGTTTAATTTGTTATCCCTCTCAAATTATAAGGTTTAAAATGTAACTTTCCCAAAATTTAATAAGGTTTGGTATATAAAAAATTGTGAGTTTGAGTTTGGAAAACTTCTTCCACCCCAAACCCAAATATTGCTGGGTAAAATTAAATTGAGAAAACACATATTCCTGCGAAAATTCAATGGTATATTAGAAGAGCCACAATACCATATTAAGTCAATCTTAATGTAAGCATTCCTAAAACAGGCATATAAAAAAAAATAATTAAAAAAAAAAAAAAAAAAATCAGACCCTACCAACCAGTTAGTATTTTGACGCTTTTACCAGAAAAGTTGAAGACTTAGGCCCTTAAATAAAACGTATGGAATTGAATCCTACCTTCAGATAGGATTATGGAACAAAAACCCCCACCAAATGGATCTCGGACCCAAAAAAAAAGCAAAATTTTAGAAAGGCAACACTAATAACATTGGCTACAATCCGCATTGCCAAGTAAACTATTCAAAGCACAAAAACTGTAGAGGACTAAAACACCGCCAGGAAATTATATAACTTAGCTAATGCTAGCATACGGGCAAATGATAGCTCAATGCAGCCTAATCGGACTTATAATAAGCCAGATAAATGCCACTTTAATATGCTTATGCTCCATATGAACGTTTCTACATCAGAACTCTCAACTTGATGATGTCTGTTCATCTGTTCTCAAATTCCAAAGACCAAGTTCAGAAGAATGTATTCATCTACAAAGGAACAAGCTACTCGTAACCTCCAAGTAGAGCAACTGCATGAATTCAGCTTCTTACCTTGGAAGAAGATCATAGAAGTTGCATAATCCATCAGTAGAAGCAGATCATCAATGCTATGGACCCATTCTTGCCAAGGTTCCATGCCTTGTATAAGCCATCCCCTCTCAAACCAGTACAGTGGACTGCATATTCCCCAAATTTCATGCATATGTAATGGCCAAAATATTGATAAATGACTTGTTGGAAACTGATGTTACAGGAAATTAGTCTACTCAACAACCCCATGGCGGCCATGAAAACCAAAACCCAGACAGAAGATACGACAAAAATCTAAAAGATTCTGGAAACCAAGAAGTAAAAAAATCACTTCAAACTCCATTAAAACGTAGAGAAGAATGGTTTCCTTTGTTGAAACCTCGGATGACTCCAATGAAATTTAGAGAAGATTTTTTTTTTGGTTCAAACCTCATTTCCAAAGTTGGATACCTAGAAACTCTTTAGCCAGAATGAAGTTGAGCAACTAAAAAATAAAGATCACTGATTTTGTGGAATTCACTTAATTTCTCATTAAGGCATCTGTGAATCATCCAGGGAGTTACACACCAATGACTGTTGATCATTATATGGTTAAAAAAAACTCCAACCCCAAACAAAAGATTAATAAGAAGAGAAAAGAAAAGATGAAATTATGGTATTGTGCATATGTACCTGAAGCAACTTCCACTACTTTTTTTATAGGTATTTTTTTTTCTTTTTTCATACCAACTTCCACTACATATAAGGAGAAAAAGAAAAAGAAAAACAACAAAATCCAATGAGATGTTGATTACCTGATCTAAATCCAGCTTGCACTTACTGGGCTTTACAGAGCTATAATCATAAAGAGAAGTGGCATCAAAGCATCAGAGACAAAATCCTATTTTAAAGAATAAAACACAACTTGCAAAATATGATATTCAAAGCAAATCATGGACAGACATGGATAGAATTTAAAAAATCAAGAAATCTTCAAATTTAGCAAATATATATATATACACCAAAAGAATGTCATCCAAACCACAAAGAACTCACTAAGAGCATGCTTATTACTATGTCTGGGGGAAAGCAACCACAGAATGAGGGCATTAGTTGATCCAAAACAGGTCAGAAAAGCATTGTTTAGTAACACACTTAAAATCATGAAGAAAAGCAATGTTCTCTGCCTCAAAGTCCTACCAGTACCCCAACACTTTAAGAAACAAGATATTGGAACCAAAAATACTACATTGTTTTGAAAATATGTGGAGGGATGAAGAGTACTGAAATAGAAAGAAAATACAAGTTTGAGATTCTGGTCTTTATAGTAGGCAAATAATAACTTTTCAGTACAAATTTAAAGACAGTCGTTTGCAAGAGTGCTTGGAACTTCAGAAGTATCACCAGAGTCCAAAACTAAATGATTGATGCATCTATGAGGGGATCTGCACAATGAATACCATAACCATAAAAAGACCAAATTCAAAAACTAAAATTTACAGTAGAAAAGAACATATAAAAAGAAATAAATAAATGCAGATAAATTTATAGAATTTAATAATATGTAAGAAATCTTTGAGTTCTAACCCCATATTCTGCTAAACTAAAAAATCTAATCAGAGGAATGTTTCATAGAAAATTGAAGGAATGCAATAAGATGATTCAAATTTAATTAAGGGTCAAGGAATGATAAATAGTTAGAATGTCCTGAATATGTACTGTGATAAATGAGAGAATGAAATGAAATTATGGACTGAAAGTTAGAAAGGACAATTTCTTGACAAAAGTTAACATCTAAAATGAGGTAATACATCTCAAAACATGGATGTATAAAATATCTAAAAACAATTTGACAATCCATAGCCTATTTATATGTAACATTGACATGACAAATCTGAGAGATTTATTTAAGACGAGATAACTGCAAACAAAAGAAATGACAACAATGCGGGTTTTCTAGATATTATGCAAAACTGACATAAAATCTAGATTTTGAGCAATATCTTTAGTGATAAAGATACACAGCACAATGTCAACAATGCAAGAAACCTACTCGATGTAAAAGACTTAGCAAATGTAATGTACCTGTAGAGTTATTACAAGTCATGTCTCAATAAAATGAAAAGCAGTCATAATTGCAGAACAACAAATCCACTCACAGACTATACAGGAACAAAAAATGAAGAAAACAATAGTTGAAGAGATGATGGGTTAACAAACTTCTGCAATTTAGACCCATTTATACCCCCACACGATAACTTCATGTGGGAGATCACTTGCCCAAAGAAACAAACTCAACCACACCTCAATAAGAAATAATCAGAACACAAGATTCAGGTGAATATATATGACAAGACATTAAAACAAGAATAGAACAAACAAGGCCAAAACATCTGATGAATTCAGTAAGCTAGGGAATTTTATCTAAACTAGAAGAAACTCTAACAAAGTTAATCCAGTAGCCTACTAAACTGATAAGACTGACATAACTAATAAATATTTCACAATATAGCCCTAATTACGTTGCTCTCCTGGAACCATTTTTTCGTGCATATACTCATGAATAAACTCTGGACCTCCACCCCCCACCAAAAAAAAAAAAAAAATGAGAGTGAGAAACAGAACCAATAGGCTGCAAACAAAAACTTGGCCCCTGCTCTAACCCCATCACAGAGACCATAAAAAAATGATAATTAAGAAACCTACCAGCCACTACTCATTATTAAAGGACCCTACAAGCACAAGTGCACTTTTGGTTAAAAGGAAACACAACATTTTCACCCTTTTTTTTTTTTTTTTTTTTTTTTAAATACAAAATATATGTACTTTTTCCTCTTTTGAGGAGTTTTAAGATTGCTGTGCTTTCATTTGATTTTCCTTAGTATGTTCTCTTTCTTTTTTTCATGAAATTCTTATTACTGATAAAAACAATATATATATATAGGTACTTTTTGTCACATCAGTCAGCAATAATCTCTTCACACTTGAAAACAGGGGGTTTTTACTTTGAGAAGCCAAAAAAGGAAAAATCCAATTTATCAAAGAAATCATGCATTGCATAAACAGTCTTCATTTAACCCACATCTTTCCCTCATATAACTCTCTCTCATTTTTTTGTCAGTAACTTGAACACGCACTAAATGTGTCTTTAAACCTATGACCTCCCTCTCCATTTCATTCTTATGATGGGCATGCCCAAGCTCATTGGCTAAAGTGAGATGTATGCCCCAATATGTTAAAGCCTAGCACCTTAGCAAAAGGCCTCAACTCCAAGGTCCATACAAGAAAAACTTTAAAATGCTTCTATTCTCATCAAAGATACCTATTGGATAGAAGTTCCTGCCAGTTGATGAATAAAATTGTTCAACAAATTGTGAAAAAAAAGCCTTACATATTATCATTATTCATGAAAATGAAAAAACCAGAGAATATGCTATAAAACCTTTAGCTAGTTACAAAAGTGAGCAAGTATGCTGTGTATAGATACTAGTAACTAGTTTCTTTTTATTGGTAAGTTACACACACAAACACCTAGTGAGTCTTAAACCCACGAGCTTAGCCTCTAACTTATTTTTATAGTTAATATAACTACTAGTTATACAAGCTGAGTCTCAGTAACCACGTTTTTATGACCATACAATATCAACTAGTTCAATATGCACACTGACAATATAATTTTACTAGCCAAAAATAGAGAGAGAAGGAAGAGGAGGCTTCAAAGATTCCACTTGCAAGCTCTTCTGCCCTGGTCAATTAATTAATGAAACCAAAAACACAATACAACTAGGAAAATGACAAAACTAGGGGGGAAGACAATATTTAGGGGACAAATTTTGCATTCTTGGGAGAATTTTTTCCTTCTCCCCAAGAACTCTCAGCTAGCAACTCTTGAGTCATATCTTTAATTCTTTTCCTTTTCCCCATGAAAAAAGAAGGGTACCATGCATTTCATAAGATGAAACAAAACTAAATATCAAAGGGAATATTACTGGCACGTGTTGACCATGACAATAATGAATTAATAACTGAGATTACTAACAATGAATATTAAATCGAGCATCCTATTAAATAATCTTAAAGGGAAAAGTAACAATGAAAACAACCAAGGATCAATTTATTAAATGTTAGACATTTTAGCAAATGATGAATACAGGAAAAAGAAATGTGCAAAAAATCCACACAAATTTTTCACAAGGACAGAATTTTGATGTGTATCAGAAAAAAAAAAAAAAAAAAAAAAAAAAAAAAAAGGAGATAGAATAATAACCAGCTGAATAGAATTAAAAACATTTCAAACCTTAATGAATGCTGTTTAATAAAGTACATCTACATTTCTTGATTTAAACATGTTTGATATGCACACTAAATCGAAAATCATGCTGTTTAATAGAAGCTGAACTACTTAATCAATTCAATGCATACTAGTGATTTTAGCACACACAAAAAAGGTTTTAAACCCTCCAACCAATGATATGTTCCCTCATTTGTTGTACCACATAACCAGACAACCAGCTTAATGTTACTTTTTTAAAACCCTTCATTTACTACAATATTTGAAACCGAATTCACAATTCATTGTCACAGTAAAAAAAATAATAAAAATTAAGTAGCACAGGCTAAAGGATACCTGAGGGTGACCTAATGTCCCATGTATGGTGCACCGCCACCCAGATGAGGCCTAGCAGCACTGCTCTGCCCCATTTGGGGGTTCTGATATCCGCCCTGCATAATTGGCTGGTTTCCATAGCTCCCGGCAGCAGCAGCCTGATTCCCATATCCTGCAGTTGGTGGCGGCCCAGCAGCCTGGTTCACAGGTGCACCACCAAGACCTCCAAGCAGATTACCAAGCCCCAAGCCAGCTCCCTGGCTGGCAAGTAATGTACTCAATGCCTGACCCAGCATTGGGTTCAACCCAGGCGCCCCCGGATTGAACCCCACTGTGGGGCCTGAAGGTGCCATCAAATGTCCAGGCACAGCCCCAGTTCCGCCGGAAGAATACTTGTTCTTCTCCTTTCTTGAATGATAATGATGAGGGTGAGGGTTAGGGTGAGGATTAGGGTGAGGGTGGTGGTGGTGTTGGTGTTGGTGTTGTTGCTGATGATGATAGGGCTTGTTGCTGGGCTTTGGGCCATCTATAGCCCTCTGACAATGCAATGTATGTCCCTCAAAGTTCTTATGAGGCTCTTCTAAAGCCTTCCTAGCACTCTCAACCGACTTGTAGACGAAAAGGGCAAAACCCTTGGGTTTCCCAGTCTGCTTATCGATCCCCAGTGGTCCGTCCTCAATCTCCCCAAACTGCTTGAAGAATTGGAGGAGCTTAGCGGGATCAATGTCGGCCGACACATTGCTCACAAAGATCTTCCTCTGAGTGTACTCAGAGACAGGAGGGGTGAGCGGGGGTGGGGCTGGGACGGGTCCTGCGGAAGCCAGCTGACAGGAGGTGGTGCGATTGCCGATCTTCTTCTGGGGCTGCTTGAGGGCTTTACGGGACCCACTGCGGTGCTTGAAGAGGATGAAGGCGTAGCCCTTTGATTTTCCCGAGACACGGTCCGTGACGGCTTTGCAGTCCTCGATCTCGCCGTACTTGCCAAAGACGGAGGTGAGGGTTTCGGCGGTGGTGTCCCAGCCAAGGCCATGGACGAAGATCTTGCGGTGAGCGGGGTCGGCATCTGCCAGCTCACGGACACTCTCTATCAAGTCAGGGTACTTGTCCACACCCTTCTTCACCAGGGCTACCAGTTGCTCCTTTTGAGAAGGGCTCCAGGAGTTGCTCCACGGATTCCTCCTCATCATCCACCTCCTCCTCCTCCTCCTCCTCCCCTTCCTCTTCCGCGGCACCATTTGTTACAGTTTGGGATTCTGACGGAACGGCGTCGTTTGAGGCGTCTAGGGTTTCATGTTGTTCTTGTCCTCCTCCTTCCTCCTCCTCTTCTTCTTCTTCTTTCTTCTTCTTCTTCTTCTTCTTCTTCATCATCATCATCTTCTTCTCCTACTCCTACTCCTACTAGTTGTTGGTGTTGGGTCTCTTCTCGTTCATACTCTACTTTGGAGTCGTCTAAGACCATGTTATCTTGTTGCTCCTGAGGTTGAGGTTGTTCTTCCTCTTCCCGAATTGGTTCAGACTGGGGCTCCTCTTCTTGAACTGGAGGTTCTGGTTCGGGTTGGGGTTGGGGTGCTTTGATAGTGGCTTCTGGCTCAGAGGATCGCAGCTTTCGCTTCTTGCCCATGGCGGTAATGTTGTGTTTAGGGGAAAGCAGAAAGGGGGGCTAGGGTTTGGAGTTGGGAAGGAGAGTGTGTTCTGTGACTTGTGTCTATCGAGATAGTGAAAGAGATGAATAGTATTAAAGGGACCTCACGTGGTCCGTGGTTTTTAAAGGCTCTCTCTCACTCTCTCACTCTCTCACAGGAGAAGTTATCTTGTATATATATATACCCATATGCATTATGCTTCACTCAGACTGGGCTTCCAAGCTCCGGCCTACTCATGACCGGGCCTTTTTATAGAAACGTACTAAATTTTTTTTCTTTTTTTCTTTTTTTTTTAAGAAATAAGGCATTTAATCGTAAGAATCTTTGTCTAAAACTATAGCATTTTTAAAAATAAATAAATAACATAGGTATTTTATTACTATGGGTTCATAAAAGTTATCATGGGTTCCTTTACATTTTTCAAGCTAATGGTATCTGTTATAATCATTATCATATATTTGATATGAGTTTGATTCTCTTATTTACTGGCAACATATAAGCTACTCAAAGTGAAAGAATACACAAATGTTCTAATTTAATGACACATGTTACTAATATATTACTAATATAGTTTTAATTTAACTCCATAATCAATATTTATTCTCCAAGTCCATCAATAAGATTACTTAAACACTTAAATATTTATAATTCTTTATTATATATAATATTGCACATTTTACAACAGTAAATAAAAATAAAACAATAATTAATATAGTTTTAATTTAATGCCAGAATCAATATTTATCCTCAAAATGCATCAATAAGATTAATTAAACACTTAGATACTTATAATTCTTCATTATATATAATATTGCACATTTTACAACAGTTTATACAAGATAAAACAACAACTTACAAGTATGAAACTATTGAAACTTGCAATTTTACACCAGGAAAGCCTAATCTAAATTACATTATAGGTCTCTTTTCTACAGTATTGGTCTCTTTTGTTTTCTTGAATGTTCCCTCGCAGGGAGGAGGCTTTTCTCTGTAACATTGTTGTTTTATTTATTCCTTCACAATGAGCAGTTACCAGTTAGTTTTCAATTCCCGTGGATGCCTTAAATTGCAATTTAGAGACCCAATCCTTTAGGTTTGATCAACACTTGTCCCTTGATAAAGAATTTCAAGTTATCAACTGCCAGGAAAAGTCTTTATTCCAAATAACCATTGATAATTGTCTTATTTTATAAATAAAGATGGCTCGAAGTAGATCTTGGGCTGTCTTATTCACTTTATAATATTGGGTTGTTTTATTCACTTTCTAATATTTATAAACACTGTAAAATGTTTTTCAGACTATTTTTCGGAATGCAACCAAACATAGGAAAAAAAATTATTTTCCCTGAAATCATTTACATTTGCAAACATTTTATGGTGAAAAATGATTTACAGCGAAACAAACGGAGTCTAAGTGAAAAAGACGAGTTCCATTTAAGTGGGATTTAACATGGAACTCGTCTCTTCCTTGTTAATGTTATATCATATTTTCAAGAGACTATTTTTATGTGGACAAATTCTCTTATCGTATTTTCAAGATTTCTTCTTTGGCTTGAAGAAATCTCCACGGGGAGAGAGAGAGAGAGAGAGAGAGAGAGAGAGAGAGAGAGAGTTTTTAAAATAAAATGTAAGGAAAACAAGTTGTTGATGAACAATATCTCGCTCCTTGGGGTAAGCTGTTATTCATCTCTAAAATTTTGTCGTCGAAGTGTTGAGGTTGATGTGTGAGGTTTTTAAAATAAAATGTAAGGAAAACAAGTTGTTGATGAACAATATCTCACTCCTTGGGGTAAGCTGTTATTCATCTCTAAAATTTTGTCATCGAAGTGTTGAGGTTGATGTGTGAGGTTTTTGTATATGGTTAGTTATAATAAGAGGTTTAGCTAGGCTGCTACATCGGTGTGGAATTCCAGGAAAAAAAAAAAAAAGGGTTATTTTCACAAATATTTTTCAAAAACTACGATTTTATGAAATATATATTTAAAATGTTATATTATTTATTAAAAATAACATGTTTTGAAAATTTGTTAGATTTAGATTATAATGTAAAACCGAAACTTTTTTTTTTTTTTTTTTTTTTTTTTTTTTATATTTGGTTGACTTCATAAAAATTGGCACATCAAATTTTGATGCCTCATAATTTTACACTTCATCCCTGTTTTTTAAATTATTTTTTAACATCTATTTTCAAGCCTGATTATCTTTCATCCTCCCCAACTACTTTCTCTAATTTTCTTCGCCTTCTTCCTCTTGAACTCCCTAGGTTGACACCCCTGCCCCTCTCTCAATCTTTCTCTTTCTCTTTTTCCCTCCTCCCTCTTTGGGTTCCCTCTTTCTCAATCCTCCCTCTCTGCCATAAATTGACCATTTCTTTCTCTGTATTGAACGAACTAAGAAAAGGCACCCTTAACCAGTCCTTACCGGACCAATATACGGCCTTGATTCCAACAATGTCGAACTTCGGCAGTGTGGGTTAGAGAGTTTGACAGGGAGATATGAAGAAGTAATTATCGGGTAAAAGTTATAACGAAATAAACATCAAAAACCATGATTTCTATAGTCGCTACTACAATATAGTTGATCTGCAAACAACTCCATTTTTCTCAATCTGCTATAAAGGTTGAAGCCAGCTAGACCACAAACTAGCTTTTCTTGATCTGCAACGAAACTAGCTTTTTCTTGATATGCAATGAACTCCTTTTTAGTTTTTGTTGGTTTGTTTTTTGTGTCCGTCTCTTTGGTTTGATAAAATGATCAATTTTATTTATTTATTTCTTTTCCTTTAGACCATCTATGGTTTGGACGTTTGGTATGGTCTGTAATGGTCAATCATCAATGGTATTTCTTAATTCTCAAAGATAGGTGCATGGAAAACACAATCGTGTTTACAGCAGACCAAGCAAGATCATTTTCTGCAGACCCGAATTGTTCATTCTTTAAATCCAAAGGAAACAAAGGATCTCCGCAGATTAACAACTTACTGATTCATTACAAAACCCTTTGAGTTAAAAGAATGCATGAAGTACACAATGACCCAATTCCTTCAAGAGAATGGCAATCGCAGACTCAAAGGGAGCAATGGTTACCTTATCCACAAACCAATCCAACTTCATGATCTACCAGTTGAACTGCACTACTCACTCGCACCCCACATCACGTGAGGTGTAGGCTCGAGGGGCTAATGTAAATGCCCACTTTTAGACCAAGTTACATCACACTAAAAGAGGCCCCAACACCCACCTTAGGGCCTAAACGGAACCTGAGATCAATCAGTCTACTATAGCCCAAGCCCATTAGTTTTGGGCCACTTTGGGTGATTTGCGAAAAGTCCAATCCAAATTGTCCAACCCATCTGGGAAACCCATTTACGACCCTTTTTGTTGACTTTGATCTGCTGCTCTGTGGGGCCCACAAGCTAGCAGGAGCTTGCTTGCTAAAGCAAGCAAAGTGACGTTGACGTTCACTTTAAATCAAAATGGAAAAGCTGCTAACATTGTTCACATATCTGGATTTTTAACACAAAAACCAAGGTCTTTACACAGTAGACATAGCACAAAACCCAAGGTCTTTACACAGCAGACATAGCAGAACACTCAAGACTTTGCACAACAGACAATAGAAGAGGCCAATACATGTAACACAAGTATTCAAAAGACTTAAACGTAACTCTTCTTCACCAAAATCAACTAGATTTGGATTTTGGCACAATAGTCACAGTTGGAGCTCAAAAGGTTCATGCCAAGACAAGTTCTTTTATACACTGGTCATGTCAGATCACGCCAACAGCAGTCACAGCAGACACATGGGAATAGGAACCTAAACATATTTTTGATCTCCTAAAAAAAAACAAGATCAAATTTGGTTCCATGCAAAGCAGGGGCAGCAACCACCATGGCCTAGATCCATGTGGTCACTGTTTATCTTCATTAAAGGCTTAGAGAGTTTTGGTTTGGAGGTAAAGGAGTTCACTCTCAAAGGTTGATGGTCTTCCGTGAAACTAGCATGTATCTACTCGGAGATGCAAGCTACGGTAAGTCTCATCTCAAACCTAGGAAATGTGTATGATTCAACTAACCCACTGAACCATCTCCATGAGTATTAAATGCCCACATATCCCCACCACTATGAATGAGTGAGCCCTCAGATTGAGGTCTGCCGTAACCTCCAATAACCTTAGATAATAAGAATGATTTTCTTTTTACAGTAAGGTTAGCCAACCCTTTTTCCTGATCCACCAAAAATGGTTTCAAGCTTCCAAGTACCTTATAGATTAAATGAGGTTATAGGTATTATCCCTAACCTCTAAGAACACTTGATCCCACTATAAAAGGAGAAACTTAGACCATGAAAGGGGTTCTGAGATCTGAAAATCACCACAACTCCATTACTCTCTACAGAAACACTCTAAGAGAAAAACACCCTCTGAAGCTTCTTTTTCAACCTTTAGATTCAAAACTTATCTCTCTTCATTCATAACTACATAGTAGTCTGCCATACTCGTTTTTTGGCATAACTCTGAAATACCTATCACAAAAGCCTATTGTTCACTCTCTTGTAGTGAGAAACTCTCTCTTACAATCCTTGGTTATGCACGTTTCCTAGAGCTAACTCTCTCCCTTATAATCAAACTCCTCTAAGTCTTTTATGATTTCCTTGGAGTGAAAGGGCCTCCATGGCATGGCATACATCATTTCACAAGGGAAGTGTTTATTGGCTCACAACAGGGAAGTATTTGTGATTTCAGTTAAATTTACTACGAGATTTTCCTTCATTAAATTATGAGTTGTGGTTCAAATATTACAAATCATTTTCTTTGATTTTGAATTTCTTTCGACATGTAAAGGATTACATATTAGTCTTTCCTTTCAAGTTTTATTAACAAAAAACTATCTTTTGGCTGTAGTGTTATGCTCCACTTGGATTTTGGTATGGAAGGCTGGTTCTCAAAAATCTCGATCTCCTTGTCTTCCACAGACTTGGACTTAGCAGATTCAAACGTGACAGATTCGAACTCAAGGGAATTGCATCATCAGTCACTAGGCAAACCACCAGCCTAGTGTAGAGTTTTGGACTCAACACTCCCATCAAACAATACAACCCACACATCACCATTCACAAGGCGGCACGTAGCAAATATGGAAAAAAAAGGAGCATCCAGAACATGTTATCCCAAAAAGTGTTGTTTCAACAAAACTTATGAGTTATGGTCAGTAATAAAAAAGTCAGAAGGTCAGAAATGTTGATTGGCGCGTGAGAAGGTGGAATAAGAGCGCGTGGGAGAATAATTAGAATAGTGTAATTTTGTTTGTGTTTATCATTATCCAGTTATGGATTGTGCTTCTTCTGATCTATCTATCTGGTATCTACTCATTGTTGTTGTTGTAGTAGTAATAAAAAAATAATAATAATAAGAAAAAAATAAATAAATAAAAAGAAAAGCATATTTCCTCCACCCCCGGGCTGCTGCAACAACCGTCCCCACCTGCATAAAACCATTTTTCGTCTTCTACTACTTGCTCTTTATAAATAAATAAATAAATAAATATATAGATTTGTATGGTTGGTGGATCTGTGAGTCTGAGAGGTATTTGCAATGGGAAACGCCAACGGTAGAGAGGAAGGGATTGAAGATGATCGATTCCCAGTAGTAGGAGGAAGATCCAATGGTGAATCAGGGTCGGAGTCAATGGGAATAGCCATAGGGAACAACACCCCTCCTCACAGTCCTGCTCGCTCTCCATCCCCAATCTTATTCGCTCCTCAGGT
The DNA here is from genome assembly GCA_907173295.1 of Fagus sylvatica. NCBI lineage: Eukaryota > Viridiplantae > Streptophyta > Magnoliopsida > Fagales > Fagaceae > Fagus > Fagus sylvatica. Next base: position 32,349,610 of record OU015762.1, on the reverse strand, counting down.
ACTACTCTTCTTTTTTATTCCACGCTCTAATTTTCCTTTCTTTTTGGGGACCATACAACATCATCATTTATTATTATAGAGAAGTAGACAACATATCTTAGTGGTTTTCGACTGTAATTCTCAATGGAGACATCCCGGATTCAAATCCACCTTCCCCAACTATTCAATATATTTTCTGTGGATGTCCTTCACCATTGCTACGCCAAAAACAAAAGGTAATTGGAGTTGAGATTTTGAGACATGTTTTACCTTCCTCTTTTTTTTTTTTTTAGGTAATAAAATTTCATTGAAGATAAAAAGAAGAAAGCAAAGGTTGTTTTCATTGTGTTGATGTTCTGTATATTCAGTATGTCATGAAACTGTACAATAGACTACCTTTATATAGGCAGGCATAGGAGTGTTGTAATACAATGGGTCAGGTCGGGTCCACTGATCAGATCAGGTGAGTCTCCCGAAGGTGGTAGATCTGAGGTTGGCAGTAGGTGGCACATGACGAGCGAACGTCATTGGCGGCAATGGCAAGCAACAAGAGCCACTGGTTAGCTGAGAGTTGGATTGGCACGTGGAGGCGCGTCTGACTGCGGTTGGTCTCAAGTCTCCCGAGGGTGGTAGATCAAAGCCTGGTGAGGATGGTGGTAGGTGGCATGCGACAAACAGACCTGGTTGGCGGCAGCAACTAACAACAAGGCCATGACTAGGAGTTGGGTATTGGGAATTTTTATATATATACATGAGATGATACGGGGGTGGCGTGAAGCCACTAGAGTTGTTGACGCAGGACAGAAGCTCTAATGGACCTTGATACCAATTTGATGTAGGATCTTTAGGAATTCAGCACTAAACAAGATTCTTGATGAGATCTGGAGGTATTGATGGCTGTTTGGTATTAAACTAGAGAATAGAACTTAAAGAAAGAAAGATAAAACACTAGGCAATCACACTTAGGCCCTCCATAAGCAATCACACCTAGGTAGGAGAAGGCAATCACACCTTCGAAGCTTAAAATAAGGTGCTGGAATTTTATTAGAATCAATGCACTCTGAATATAACTGACTACAATAAGGCCTTTATATAGGCTATTGCTAAATCCTTTTCTAGAAGGACTAGGACTACTAACTAACCTATTCCTAGAAAGACTAGGACTCCTAATAATAATGAAAAGCAATTAAAAACTTCTAAACCAAATAGGAAAAGGATTCAAGACATAAAATAGAACTCATGTGCTTCTAGAACAATTCATTACAGCCCATTCCAGAAAATCTGGAAATTACCAAACTGTCCTTATTATAATAAACTTAATTAAAACTGATCCAGCAGCTAGACTAACTAATATAACCTATGAAAGGTGCCTAGAAGGCCCTACATCAAAACTAGACCACAATTCTTGAATATTTTTTGTCTTTAATCTTGTTTTTCCTCGAACTTCTTTTTACTATCCGCATCATTCTCCCTTGGTTAGAGAAAACTCGACCTCGAGTTTTGAAATGTCGAAGTAGTATAATTCCTGCCATTTGGAATAGCATCCTTGACACAGGATAAAAAGCTTGACTGGGAGCGTTCTTTATTTTCTTTGTTGCTTGAACCCATGATGAAAGTGGAACATCCTTCTCTCCAATGGGAACATTAAACTTTTCAGGAATTACAAACTAAATAATAGGAACCATCATTGCAAGTGACATATCCTTATCTTGAGGCACATGTTGAAGCATTGGAACAGACTTCTCCATCTCTTCTATCTCTTCCTTCATCATGATATATTCTTTTGTTTCAATTTTGTCTTGTTGTAGAATAATATGTGTAACTAGTTGAGATGTGTTTGGCACAACAGTAGGATGGATAGTTGCTGGTTTGTCAATTTCTTTTTCCACAATAGCGAACTTGACATCCTTTTTTTGAATCTCATGTATTTGTTCAAAACTATTCTCATCAACCGATTTTTCCTCCATTAAGCTTTCAAGTAGCTGTTTTGAATCATCTCCAAGTTGTCTGGATGTTTCAGTTTGCTGGGTAGGCTCTTTTGCTTGTTCTCCCGGCTCTTTAGACTTCGTTGCATGCTGTTCTAACTTGTGCACTTGCTGTTTAGGATTTACTACATGCTCCTTTAGTTGTTCTACCTTCTTAGCAAACTGTTCTGACCTATCAGCATCTTGTTCCAGCTTTCTAGCTTCCGTTTGTGGCACTGTAGTCCTTTGTTTTGGAGTTTCTACTGGCTGCCCCTGTTGCTTAATCCCCTCTGCATGCAATCTTGGCAATTCAGCATGATGTATAGGCTTAGAAACCATAGATTTCTTCATAAATTTTACATACTTCTCAAACTGAATAGCCGTTTCTATTGCATCTTCAAAATCTTCTAAGTACCTATGAGACATCTCCTTTTTAATTTCATACCTTAGCCCACTCTTGAATTGAGCAATAGTCATACGTTCGCTTTCTACAAATCCAAACATAATAAATAATTTAAATAATTCCTTATATTCCCTTGCATAGTCAACCACACACATGTCACCTTGCTCAAGAGTATAATAAAACCGATCAAGAACAGAATTTTGAAATCGTTGTTGAAGAGTATCTTCTCCAAGAAGCATCTTACCGTTTTGCCTAGTCAACCCACTTGTATAGGATCTCCCATGATGTGGAAACATCATGGCGGAACTTGCTCTGATACCAATTTGACGCAGGACGGAAGCTCTAATGGGCCCTTATACCAAGCTGATGTAGGATCTTTAGGAATTCAGCACTAAACTAGATTCTTGATGAGATCTGGAGGTATTGATGGCTGTTTGGTAGAGAATAGAACTTAAAGAAAGAAAGATAAAACACTAGGCAATCACAACTAGGCCCTCCCTAAGCAATCACACTTAGGTAGGAGAAGGAAATCACACCTTCGAAGCTTAAAATAAGCTGCTGGAATTTTATTAGAATCAATGCACTCTGAATATAACTGATGACCATAAGGTCTTTATATAGGCTATTGCTAAATCCTTTTTCTAGAAGGACTAGGACTACTAATGAACCTATTCCTAGAAAGACTAGGACTCCTAATAATAATGAAAAGCAATTAGAAACTTCTAAACCAAATAGGAAAAGGACTCAAGACATAAAATAGAACTCATGGGCTTCTAGAACAATTCATTACAGCCCATTCCAGAAAATCTGGAAATTACCAAACTGCCCTTATTATAATAAACTTAATTAAAATTGATCCAGCAGCTAGACTAACTAATATAACCTATGAAAGGTGCCTAGAAGGCCCTACATCAAAACTAGACCACAATTCTTGAATATTTTTGTCTTTAATCTTGTTTTTCCTCGAACTTCTTTTACTTGTCCGCATCATTTGTATTGATAGAAAAGGTATCAACTTTTTTGATAAGTATAGAGAAGGACTTAACTTGGCTCTGATACCATCTTCATGTGAGAGACAAATATGTGGGAGTATATATAAGAAGACATAATAGTGTTGTACAAGTGATAAGAGTATTGGGCAAGTAAATAAGTACAATGGGTTAGAGCCAAGAGCCCAATAGGCTAACTATATGGTAGTAACAAATTTGTTTGGTAGATTTCATAATATATATATATATTTTTTTGGACCTTTGATATCGTTTCATTGCCATTTTGTGTGTTCTGAGCAACTCATGTGTAAATCAAATAGGAGTTAGGCACATATCTTCAAAAGGAGATGTTCATTTGTTAGAAATTAGAATGCAGCAATATTCAACACATTTATTTTGGCAAAATTCACGTTACATCTATTTGCCCATTTGGGATTTCTGATTAAAAAAAATATGCTATGCTGGAACTTTTGTAAACAATGTAATAACTATTCACTTTGTCTTCTTTCTGAACTCTTGTGACATCTGTACCCCAAGTATTTTGCAAATGAAACTTTTGATTTCTCATATCAGTCCTGCCTATTGGGCAGAGCAATCCTATTATCCCATCCTCCTTTAGCATCAGTCCCCTGCATGCAGGATATATGGGATTGCAGATATGGAGAATACACCCTTGTTTATTCTAAAAGGACATGGAAAATAGAGATTAACAATTATTGTGTTCTTTATTATAAAGTTTTACACCTTTGTAATAAAGACAGACAACTATCTTGCTCAGTGGCTTTAATGGCTTTTTATAGAGAGGTTGACAAATGTAATGTGACTATCAGAAGTTCACTAAGAAGTTTGTCCTTGACTTGCCTATGTGTCCTATAATATTATATGCAATTAATGCTTTTTATATTTTTCTGGCAGATGTCATAAAATGAGTTGTATATATTGCATGTTCTCCTCTTTGGGACATTATGAGTTTCTTTTTCTTTTCTGTTTTTCAATATGGGTTGTTCAAATTGACTCTCTCATGGGTCTTTATAGATTTTGTTCTTAACGAAATAATGTACCATAGTTCTTGTCAACTGTGAGTGAGGATTGTGCTTGTGTGTTTGATGATCTTGTACCATAGTTTAAATCTCATATCTAGAATGTATTCATTTATTTCTCGATTTCTTCTGATCTTTAATTCAAAATGCTACATGGCATAGCAAGACTCATACACTTCAGGTGGCATACTTGTGTCACTTAAATTGGTCTATTAGCTCATAGTAGGCCATTGGTCTTTCTTTTTGAAAAATAAATGTTACTTGCTGATTGAGTTTCCTGTTTGATGCCTCAAAGTCTAAAATATAAAGCCTCACGTGATATAAATATTGATATACAAGTTGATTTCAATGTCCTTTCTATCTAATTAGTCCATGTATAACACTGAAAATATAATTATGAAAGCCAAGATGTAACAGGACAACTTCTTTCCTAGTGCTTTCTAAGCCGTATAGAGTGATTCCTCTATTAGCCGTGTGAATGTATTTGTTGGCCTTTATTGGGGTTTTTTGGCATGCATATCCTGATTCATGCATGTGCATGTGGGTTGCAAGGGCACCTAATGCCAAATCTAATGCTCATGCTACATCTTGACTCAATATTTCATGTTTTTTGACTCCTCAGCGTCACCATTGTTCATTTGGCTCCTTGGGACTCAGTTGTCTCTATCTTGCGCCTCTGCATTTGAATTTTGCTAATGCAAGTAACAGTATTCTATCCGTCACTCTATAAATTAAAATGAGATTACTTGGATCACATGTTAGTTCTTAGCTAAGTAATCAACCCCACACCCTAAAAGAAAGAAAAAAAAATAGGAAAAAGGAAAAATAGATTTGACTTTGGTGGTGATACTCTTCATTGTGGTACATCTGCCAGGTAGATTTTGGTAAGCATTAAACCAGAGTTATGAGCTAGTTCTGCTATGTAAATTTAGAATAAAATTAAGTGAAGGCTGTTGAGAATAAAAAATTCCCACATTGAGCATTTAAAACCTTGCATCTCTATATATTAAGATCTTGGGCCTCTTCTCCCTTTGCCAATCAGTTTTGGGTTTGTGCTCCATTTTGGTCTTCTTTAATAAATTCTCTTACTTTTCTTTGGCTGGGATTGAAAAACATTCTGTTGTACCCTTCCCACATTTAAAATTTATCACAAAATATTACATCTCTTGGAGTAGAATGTTGAATGTGCATAAGGAGTGGCAGATTAACTAGACCACATAAATAGTTGACTACTCTAGCATAAAGAATGTGGAAATATGTTCTGACAGCCGAGGCAACTGTATTATTCAGCTCATTCTAAGTCATCCCATGTGTAATTATACTTGGCACCAAATTTCTAACTACCATAGAAATGGTTAAATTCGTCTCTTCCTGCTTCAACATTTGAATTTTGTGATCAATTTGAGAGTACATATGAGTTTGCCAGAAGAGATGGATATGCTTTTATCCTCTTTGCTGCTTCTGCTAATTTCATTTCCATTCCTCTAGCTTGGCTGGGAAAATAAAAATAGTATGCTGGGGCTGGGGCTGGAAAGAGCGGGGGAGAGGTTACCTGTTTGGTAGTCATCCTTCACTCTGATTAATTGCATGGGAACAAGCCAATCTATTTGTGGCTTGTTTTTAGTATCCGATTTTGTAGTTAAACTGGTTACATGTGTTATCTATCAAGCCACTCCTTGATTATTTGAGGGAAAAATACTTGAAGGAAACAAACTTACGACTCTGTCTATAATTTCTTTTCAGACTATCCAGCTTTAAGAAAGTCTTACATTAGGGAAATCACATAATTTGGCTATGACTTTTGCTTTATACTTTGGTGTATATATCACCAAAAGATTTATATTGAAACAAAGAAGCACCAGGAGTCCACCTAGAATATATGCCTGCATATCATCTATAAATTCCAAAGATTGTGACAATGTCTGACTTCGTACCTGAATCCATATGTAAAGTTTGTGCTGATGAAGGATGCTGACTTGGTGTTAAACCAATGATCTGAAATTGCATCGACGATGGTTGATTGCATATTGAAATGTATAGGCAACAGCGTCATCTGCAAAGCATTGAGGCATTGAACTGGTCTCTCTGTTTAGCAACCAAAATTTGGGATTTCTCCTTTGTTTTTTCTGAAACATGATATGTCCCAATGGTAGAAATAAATTGAGTTACTTGTAATTAGAACTATCCCAGAATTAAAACTTTTCTTTTTCCAGACTTTGTATGAGTGGGTAGTGGCTCTAGGCTTGCTTCCTATCCACTCCCTTGTGGAGCTGCTTGATTTCTGTACCTTGTAATTCTGTCCCTTTGTATACTCCTAGTATACTTGGGCATTTTTCTAATAAAGTCTATTACTTATCAAAAAAAAGAAGAAATAAATTGAGTTACTATGTTTTCCTCCCTTAAATCTTTGTTCTGAATCATGCAGACATTGACATTATGATCTCTTAGGAACTCTTAAGACTGAAATGAGCGACAATTTAATTTAGATTAATACTATTGCTTCATGTAGATTTACTAAAAATTGGTTGAGAAAATGCATGTTCTGAAGAATTCAGGTGCTTTTTAGATTATTTTAGTGTTGGGGTCTAGCAAATTTCTATTTCTACTTGTTGAACTTTACCTAATGCCAAATCTCTGAGTGTTTTCTATATGATCATTGAATTGCTTTTGTTTAGCACAGATTGAAGCCCATACAACACCATTGGTAATGCATGAGGCATCATAGATTACTCTTCATTTTTCTTTTTCTTTTTTGGATTAGTAAGGCATCATAGATTGATATTATTTCCAAATTGTTTTGAATCATGAAGTTGAGAAGTTCAAGTGAATTATGGATTTGTTTTTTTAAAAAGAAATCTCTTTCCTCTAAAGTTTGTCTAACTTGCTGCCATAGGTGTTGGGGAGAATTCCAAAATGATATTGCCTGGAGGGTTGTGACCAGAGGGTTTAAGCAATTGAATTTGTATCATGCACAGACATGGTGCATGAATGTGCATGTGTGTGGTGCAAAAAGCAATCCAGGTGCAATGTGGTGATTCTTGATTAACTACCTTGGGATTGTATTTAACTTTTAGGCTTCCCAATGCCTTGGAATGCGACATGGCCTTACTAGAGCCTTAGAAAGCTGCAAGAGGTTCATAAGGTATAAATAGCATTCACTCAAAAAGAAGTATAAAAAAATGGACTGGAGGGGTTGGACCACAAACCCTGTTGAGAGTGGTCTGGAAGTTGAAACCCTTGGGTTAGATTTTCCAGAAACTTTTGCTAGGAAATTTTCTTGAGAATAAGATTTATTCTCTCTCTCTCTCTCTCTCTCTCATTGGGCTTTAGAGAATAAGAATATTTTGAGATTGTGCTTCACATAGCATTTCACAACACATAGCATCTCCTTAATCACCGAGGATGGGCTGAAATGAGGTCATTGCTTATATTTTTAAATGTGCAGATTGTGACAGCATGGATAAAGTAAAATTTTATGAAAACCTCAATGAACTGAACACCATGGACCTGATCAATCTCAATGAGAAATTGGAAGTCTTCATGATAAAATCACCTATTCCCGTGCCATTGGACAGAGCCTGTATATGCATTTTTATTAAAATTATATTTATGATTAATATACACCCCAGACTAGCTTCATTTTGTATGATAAATTTATCTGCAGTATGGATATTTTCAGTTCATGTTTAGAAATTTTTATAAGTTTATTGATCTTTAGGAGGATTGTAGCTGTCTGGGAGCTAAAGGTTTGAAATCCACATTTTTAACTTATTTGGTAGAGATTGAAATTTCAGTTTCTGGTCAGAACATTGATCCTTGCTATTTACAATGGTCTAGTTGACATGATATCTTGGATGCGTTAGATTACTATTCCGAGTTCAACTGAACTTAGTAGTAAGACCACCACTCAGATGCTTTACTTTACTGTTGACAAGGTATAACATTGTCATAGAAGCACTAAGATTATTTGGGCAATTTAGCGGTAGTGTAATAGCAGAATTTTTTATGGTGTCAAAGGTCCTTATCATGCCATCAAAAAATCTGTTATGTGATGTTTGTATGATAAAATGATTTCCCTTGGCAATATTCCTTGTCATTTTCTAGATTTCATACTGTTTGAATTTGAGATTGTAATCTTGCAGGTGTATTATGGTTTGGTACACGTGTGTATTCAAGCTGCTACCTTTTTTCTTGACAAAATTATTTCACTTATAAAAAATGAACTTAGTAGTAACTAAAGATATTTGAGGGACGCATGCTGGTGTGCAATTGATCACATGCATGCCTGCTCTGGTTAATTCGTAGTATGGAGCTAGCTGCAGTAATATTTTTAGCTGTCCATGCATTTTTGTGCATGGAGATATTCTGCAAATTAAACTGCGTTTCTGGAAGTTGGTTGTTTTTCTGTGAAAATTAGGAGACTATCAAAAAATCTGAATGTCATTTCAATGGTGCGAACTAAAGAGCTACACATTCTTATTTGACTTTCAAAGCTGATGGGTTGGTTGTCTTCTGTGCATTTTTGCAGGTGCCTATAGCTCCCTTGCAGAGGGGTGATGGCACTCCCTTTTTCAATAATATCTGGCAGAATGAATCTCAGGGAATTGTTGATCATCCTCCTGAACGGGGAACCCCCACCATGATTACATGGAACTATGGTGGTAACAATGTGAATGTGGAGGGATCTTGGGACAACTGGACATCTAGGTAAACCTCCTTCACTTTTGATCATATAGACATAAACATCAACTTTTATCCTATCTGGTGAAAACTATGAGATGCTGTTTTTGGCTGAAATATACAATATGTGGACAAAGTATGGTACATGTAGTTACATCTATTTGCAGGAAATTGCTGCAGAGATCTGGTAAAGACCACTCAGTTCTTCTCGTCCTGCCATCAGGTATATACCATTACAAGTTCTATGTTGATGGTGAATGGAGATATATCCCAGATCTTCCTTTTGTAGCTGACGAAATGGGCCATGTTTGTAATCTTCTCGATGTTCATGTATGTGTCTTGCTTACACTCTATTTTTCATCAATATTCAATTGGATTTTGTTTTCTTCATCTTACAGAACAAATTATTCAAGGTATGTTTTGGGAACTGTTATGCAAGCATGTATATTGGCTGCTTGAAATTTTCTGAATGCCTTAAGTGGAAACGAAAGTTACATACAGACACAAACATATGTATAGGCAGTAGGGTGATCAAGTCTTATTATGTAAGCATAATAATAATTCCACTAACCAATTAATTTATGCGACAAGATTAAAGATCTGGATCACAATCACAATTACTTGGTCCCTTCTTTTAGTTGGCTAGGAAAATGTGTATTTCACTTTAGTTAGTCAATTGTATTCAAACAGTGTTCATTGGATGATTTCCATTCTCTGGACTTCCTTTCAAACGACTTTCATTTGATAACTTCATCTATCTTGGACTTCTTTTTCATCTAATCTCCCATGAATTGCGTGGGTTAAGACCTATTCACATACACTAGTACAATCATCTGTATTTTCTCTGTTAACTTTTGTTGTTTTGTGCAGGATAACGTGCCTGAAAACCTTGAGAGTGTGGCTGAGTTTGAGGCTCCAGCATCACCAGACTACAGCTACAGTCAAGCTTTTCCAGCAGAGGAAGATTTTGCAAAGGAGCCGGTGGCTGTTCCACCCCAGCTGCATCTAACTTTGCTGGGTATGGAGAAGTCAGATGAAGCTTCTTCCTCGAAGCCTCGGCATGTTGTGCTTAACCACCTTTTCATAGAAAAAGGATGGGCCTCCCAGTCTGTGGTTGCCTTGGGACTAACCCATAGGTTCCAGTCCAAATATGTCACAGTTGTCCTCTATAAACCACTGAAAAGGTAGAACTTACTTTTCAAGTTCCATCTCTGTAAAGCAAAAAATTAAGAACGCTTTTACAGTTAATTTGTGAAGACATTTTAATTCAAAACCATTTTTGTTCTGTCACACAGCAGCACGCTAATTTCAATTATTTGCTTCTGCAGCCTTTTCAACATTCCACATCTGCATTGTTTATCTACACACTCTCCCTTTAAATAATAATGATAATAATTATTATTATTATGGGAAAGTACACTTTACTCACCTGTGGTTTAACCCAATTACACATTGTCTACTTGTGGTTTGAAAACTAATACTTTATCCACTTGTGGTTCACTTTGTTAAGCTTCCGAAACCTACCTCATTCCTATCGTTAAAAAAAAAAGAAAAAAAGAAAAAGAAAAAGAAGATGGATTTGAGAATTAAAATCACTTCCTTTCTCTTTTTCTTAAGAAATCCAGCACTTGGTGTAGTCAAGTGGCCACAAAAGCTGAGAGGCTCTGACCTTCCCACACATGCATTGCTTCTTCCTTCTCCTCTCATCCCCTACGCATATTGAACATTGTGTGCGCATTACGCACTACGACTACCTCATTCACACATGAGTGCATTTCGATTCGAACTATCTATATCTTTTTGCAAAGTCAATTTTTTTATTTTTTTATTTCTTTATTGACTTTTCAATATTTACCACAAGTCTCCAAATTTCGCAAAACTACCCTGTTCATTAGTCATCACTAGGGGTGTAATCCGTGAGGTGCGGAACGGTGCGGTTTTCTCCGGATTTATGCACTTATACCTTATAGTGCAGTTTTCCAATTACACGCACTTGCACCTGCATCTATTAAGATCGGTTTTGGCGCGGTGCGGTTCGGTTTGGTGCGGTTTTGTGGTTTGGGTTGGACTAATTTGGGTCGGATTGGACCAGCCCAAATGTCAATTTTAATATAAAAAATTCACCTTTACAACAACTAAAAAATTTGGCTAACTATAATATACAAATATAAATCATAGTTTCCAATCTCAGCCTGAAGATTTAGGAAGAAAAAAATTATAACATACATATCTCATAGAATAAATCATAATTTCCAATCTCAACTTGCACATATATGTCATCCTTATACAAATATAACACAATCTTAACCTTCACATAACATCATCTGCATATACCATTAGTATATAAGTATAACATACTAGAAGATGTAATCGGTGAGGTATGGTGCGGTTTTCTCTTGATTTATGCATGCACCTACACCTAATAGTGCGGTTTTCCTATTACACGCATCTGCACCTGCACCTATTAAGATCGGTTTTGACGCGTTGAGGTGCAGTGCGGTGCGGTTCTTGTGGTTGAGTCGGTAAAGCTTACACCCCTAGTCGTCACTCACTCATTGTTTTCAACTTCTATAATCAATAAATAATACTAGATAGATTAGTAGTTCTTTATTTTGTAGTATTATAATTACCAGTTGACACATGTGTGTCCAACAAACCCAATCTGATCTAAAAGCCCAACCTTGGTGTTTCTAAGCCCAACAAATAAGGTCTCATTTTCCATAAGCTTCAGTCAGCCCACTTCAAGTTAAAAAGCTCAATTATAACGATTATGAAGATTCAGATAGTCAAGCCAATATTCTGAACGAATTTTCCAACAAGTTAACCAACATTTATTGGACTCTCTTGGAAATATTCCAGCCTTTAATTTGTAGTTTTTCAAGTCATTTACTTTTATTTCAAGTTTTTATGTCTGTCTTTATTATGTTTTCTAGTTCCTAAGTATTATTTGAATTTCCTTTAATGTAATTTCGTTTTCCTATGCTTAGAGGGTTGTTCTAAGCATCTATATAAGTTATTTGGCTAGAATGAATAAAGAAAAGATTGAATTTTCAAGAAATAAGCTTTGTGCTTTCTTAGAAGAAGGATTTCTTCTGTTTTAACTCTTATCCCTTGGGTGGACTTCCTTTGGTTGACGAGTTTGGTTTTTGTATTTCATTGGTGGATTTCATTGAGTGGTGAGCCATTTGTTCTGTATCCTAAGTAATATCCTTGGGTGGTTGTCGACACCGGCGGAAAAATACTACTACTTTTTTACTTTACTTACTTACTACTAAGTGAGTATTTTTCTTTTTCCTTGATCCTGACCCCCATTTGGCGAGTGTGTTGTGTATCAATTCTCTATCTCTTTTTCGTTTGAGATATGAGTTGTGTGTGTGTGTGTGTGTGTGGGAACACGTGTGTGTGTGTGTGCATATGAGCACAAGTTTGGAGTCGCCACCAATCATGGGAAATTTAAGGTGTGATTGGGCACCTATGTTTAATAGATTTTATCTTGTTTAGATATTTAAAGAAAATGGTCTTGAACTAGAGATGGGTTCGGGGGTTTGCTTATGCGTGGGGAAGGTGTTAGGCACCCCACGACATCCGTTTAAGAAAATGGTTACCTCCCTTCTAGTGTTCCCTTTTATTTGCTAAGCCTAGATTGTTGGTTTTACTTATGTACAAATGTCCCAAATTCCGTCGTGCAAAATACCAAGAGTGGCAAATGCAATTTGATTTCATTTGGTTTTGATTAGACTCTTTATTTCACCGTCTCTCATCTTTGTATTTTTTAGGTTCCGGGCAGTTCGGTGGTAGGATGTACTTGAAATCCTAACACCTAGTGTCGGGACAAACAATTAATATTTTTGATGCCATATTCGGGATCTCTTTACCCTTGATTTCCAAGAATAAAGCGGTCCGTCGAATGGCGTGGTTTTTTGATGATTAATTCATACTTTGGGGAATTTTAGACCATGATCTTATGGGAGTTAGAACGTGTAAAATCCTTTACAACGAGGACACGTACCAGCCACATCAACGTGTAAAGGACTCATACCATGGTGTCCCAATGCCAGGGCGAGCCATAGCTCTTGGGTTGCACTAACTTCGTTTATAACGCCCACATTATCATGTTTACTCTTTTTAAAGTTTTCATGGCAAAGTGTATTTTAATCACATTTATAGTAAAGCTAATAGACATTCAAGCAAGTAATCATGGCATGTTCGCAGTACATAAATTACTAAAAATAATTATAACAAGTATGTGATGATCATGGCATGTTCGCAGTACATTAATCATAAAAAGCAGTTCAAATGAGTAATCACGGCATGTTTGCAGCACATAAATTACTAAAACATCAAGTATGGGATGATCATGGCATGTTTGCAGCGCATTAATCATAAATATGGGATGACATAAACATAACGCTTAATCGTAATGACAAAGTGTAATTGATGACAAATATTAAGGAAAGAGTTAAGACCTCGTGGGATCGGAATTTGATGCTATTGAAAGGCTTACTCAATTTCCGATACCACCATAGGGTTTACATAAATAAAAATAAAGCGATTAAAAGGGGGTTAAATGCCTTTCGGGCTTACACGAAGGATTAGTGCTATTGAAAGACTTACCTAATCCTTGGAGGCCGAATAGGACTTAAATGAGGGGAAAAATCATTTTTGAAAGTATGTTGGGAATTTTGCGGGTCCAATGCCTCATGGATTTACATGGGGTTTAGTGCTATTGAAAGACTTATTTAAAACCTCCAATACCGGGTAGGACTTAAATGAATGAAAAATCATTTTTGGAAATATGTTGGGAATTCAATAACTCTTGGGCTTACACGAAGAATTAGTGCTATTGAAAGACTTATCTAAACTTTCGAGGCCGAATAGGACTTAAATGAATGAAAAACCATTTTTGAAAATATTTTGGCCATTTTGCGGGTCCAATGCCTCATGGATTTACATGGGGTTTAGTTCTATTAAAAGACTTATCTAAAACTTCCAATACCGTTCGGTATTTTCATGCCCAAATTTCAAAGGGAAAATGGAGAATAATTACAACAACATTGTAAATAATGAAAATAACAAGGTTTAAGACAAAGGATTTTCGTGGGTCCAACGCCTCATGGATTTACATGAGATTTAGTGTTATTGAAAGACTTATCTAAACCTCCAATACCGTTCAGTATTTTCATGCCCAAATTTCAAAGGGAAAATGGGGAATAATTACAACAACATTGTAAATAATGAAAATAATGGGGTTTAAGACAAAGGATTTTCGTGGGTCCAACGCCTCATGGATTTACATGGGGTTTAGTGCTATTGAAAGACTTATCTAAACCTCCAATACCGTTCGGTATTTTCATGCCCAAATTTCAAAGGGAAAATGGGGAATAATTACAACAACATTGTAAATAATGAAAATAACGGGGTTTAAGACAAAAGATTTTCGTGGGTCCAACGCCTCATGGATTTACATAGGGTTTAATGCTATTGAAAGACTTATCTAAACCTCCAATACCGTTCGGTATTTTCATGCCCAAATTTCAAAGGAAAAGGGGGATAGGCGAACAATATTTACAACGCAGTAAAGCGATAAATATATTTAGAGCATGACGGAAAGCAACAAATGAATTTAAAGCTATAATGGAATTTAAAGACAAGGGATTTTATGGGTCCAATGCCTTATGGAATTACGTGGTTGTTAATTCCTTGTTGAGGTTTTACATAATCCGCCACGACCAATCGGGATTATCACGCCCAAATCACAAGGGGAAAAGGGGAATAAAATAAATATTCACAACGTAGTAAGGCGATAAATGACGGAATTTAATCAAGGGGTTGTGTTCTTGGATCCAATGCCTTATGGAATTACGTGGTTGTTAATGCCTCGTTGAGGTCTTACATAATCCGCCACTACCAATTGGGATTATCACGTCCAAATACACGGGAAAATGGGGTAATCACAATATAATATTCACAAGTACGTAGTAAATGTAAATGAAAGCGATAAATAAATTTAAAACATTGCGGAAAGCGATAAATGAATTTAAAGCAAATACGGAATTTAAAGCAAGGGATATTCTTGGATCCAATGCCCTATGGAATTACGTGGTTGTTAATGCCTCGTTGAGGTCTTACATAATCCGTCACGACCAATCGGGATTATCACGCCCAAATCTCAAAGGGGAAAAATGGGGATAAATAATAAGCATTTATAACGTAGTAAAGCGATAAATGACGGAATTTAAACATGGGGATGTGTTCTTGGATCCAATACTTTGTGGGTTTACATGGTTGTTAATGCCTCTTTGAGGTCTTACATAATCCGCCAAGACCAACTAAGGATTTTCACGCCCAAATACACGGGGAAAAGGGATAATCACAACACAATATGAAAGCGATAAATAAATTTAAAGCATTGCGGAAAGCGATAAATGTATTTAAAGTAAATATGGAAAGCAATAAATGAATCTTAAAGTAAAAAGCAATAGATAAACTTAAAGCAAATAAATAAAGCAAGACATGAACTTAAAGAACATAAATAAGACGTTTAATGAACTAAAAGGACATAAATAAAGCATTAATGAACTAAAGAACATAAATAAGAGTGGATCCTTGTGAATCCCTTCCCATTTTAGGGATCATCACTAGTTACTTCCACTAAAAAAGAAAGAAAAAGAGGGAAGAGAGGAGAGAGAAAGAGTTTAGAGAGAGAGATTACCTAAGTGGGTGTCTCTCACTCTAAAAACTACCCAAAAACCCCCTAAGGAAGACCCCAAACCCCTATTTTCTGCCTAAACTATGCTCAAAATGGCCTAGAACCGAGAAAAATCGCACCTGGAACTTGGGGGGGTGTGGCTCTTTTTATAGGCGGAGTTGCACGCATCGCGCGCCACCATGGCGCGTGGCACATGATGGGGGCGCGCGAGGGAAAGGCGAGCAAAGTTTTCGTCCGTGACAATTTTGCCTCGAAACGCGCCACATAAACCTTTTGGCCCCGAAAATAGGTGAGGGGGGCGGTTTCGTAAAAACAGATCGGAAACGCGTTTTTCAGAAAAAACGATTTTGGGGCCGTTTTAGGCAAAAGCGAGCGAAGTTTTCGTCTGTGATAATTTTGCCTCGAAATGCGCCACATAGTTCGTTTGGTTTGGAAAATAGGTGAGGGGGGCGGTTTTGTAAAAAGGGACCGGAAACGCGTTTTTCGGAAAAACGATTTTGGGGCCATTTTCGGCAAAAGTGAGCGAACTTTTTGTCAGTGACAATTTTGCCTCGAAACGCGCCACATAGTCCAATTGGCCACGAAAATAGGTGAGGGGGCGATTTCGTAAAAACGAACCGGAAACGTGGTTTTCGGAAAACCGATTTCAAGGCTGTTTTAAGAAAAACCGAGTGAAGTTTTCATGTGTGAAAATTTTGCCTCGAAAAGCGCCACATAGTCCGTTTGGCCCCGAAAAAAGGTGAGGGGGTAGTTTCATAGAAATAGACTAGAAACGTGTTTTTTGGAAAAATGATTTCGGAGCCGTTTTTGGCCAAAGCGAGCAAAGTTTTCGTTTGTGACCATTTTGCCTCAAAAATCACCATATTGTCTGTTTGACCCTGAAAATTGGTGAGGGGGCGGTTTCGTAAAAACTAAATGGATACGTGTTTTTCGGAAAAACGATTTCGGGGCTGTTTTAGGCAAAAGCGAGCAAACTTTTCGTCAGTGAGAATTTTGCCTCGAAACGCACCACATAGTCTGTTTGGCCCTAAAAATAGGTGAGGGGGGCGGTTTCGTAAAATCTGATCGAAAACGTGTTTTTTCAAAAAAACGATTTCGATATAGTTTTAGGTACAAGCGAGCGATGATTTCGTCCGTGACAATTTTGTCTTGAAACGCGCCACATAGTTCTTTGGCCCCGAAAATAGATGAGGGGGGCAATTCTGTAAAAATAGACCGGAAATGTGTTTTTCAGAAGAAAAAAAATAATTTTGGGGCCGTTTTAGGCAAAAGCGAGCGAAGTTTTCATCTGTGACCATTTTTCCTTGAAACACGCCATATTGTCCGTTTAGCCCCGAAATTAGGTGAGGGGGATAGTTTCGTAAAAACGATTTCGGGGCTGTTGTAGGGATAACCAAGCGACCTTTTCGTCCGTAACAATTTTACCTTGAAATGCGCCACACAGTTCATTTGGCCCTGAAAATAGGTGAAGGGATGGTTTCGTAAAAACGGACTGAAAAGGTGATTTTCGGAAAAACGATTTCGGTGCCGTTTTAGGGAAAAGCAAGCAAAGTTTTCGTCTGTGATATTTTTGCCTCAAAGCGAGCCACATAGTCCTTTTGGCCACGAAAATAGGTGAGGGGGGCAGTTTCGTAAAAATGGACCGAAAACGTGTCTTTCGGAAAAAAAATGATTTCAGTGCCGTTTTAGGCAAAAGCGAGCGAAATTTTTGTGCATGACAATTTTGCCTCGAAACACGCCACATAGTCCATTTGGCCTCGAAAATAGGTGAGGGGGGCGGTTCCGTAAAAATGGACCGAAAACGTGCTTTTCGGAAAAACAATTTTAGGGCCGTTTTAGGCAAAAGCGAGCGAACTTTTTGTCTGTGACAATTTTTCCTCAAAACGTGCCACATAATCCATTTGGGCCCGGAAATAGGTGATGGGGGCAGTTTCGTAAAAACGGACCGGAAATGTGTTTTTCGGAAAAACAATTTTAGGGCCGTTTTAGGCAAAAGCGAGCGAACTTTTTGTCCGTGACAATTTTTCCTTGAAATGCACCACATAGTCCGTTTGGCCCCGAAAATAGGTGAGGGGGCGGTTTTGTAGAAACAGGCCGTTAACGTGTTTTTCAAAAAAACGATTTCGGGGCCGTTTTAGGCAAAAGCGAGCGAAGTTTTCGTCCGTGACAATTTTGCGTCGTAACACGCCCCAGAGTCCGTTTGGCCTCGAAAATAAGTGAGGGAGATGGTTTCGTAAAAAGGGACTAGAAATGTGTTTTCGGAAAAACGATTTCGGAGCCGTTTTAGGCAAAACCAAGCGAACTTTTTGTTCATGACAATTTTGCCTCGACAAGTGCCACACAGTTCATTTGGCCTTGAAAATAGGTGGGGGGGGGGGCGGTTTCGTAGCAAAAAATAAAAAATGTGTGTTTCGGAAAAACGATTTTGGGGCTGTTTTAGGCAAAAGCGAGGGAAGTTTTCGTCCGTGACAATTTTGCCTCAAAACGCACCACATGCCTCAAAACGCGCCACATAGTTCATTTGGCCCTGAAAATAGGTGAGAGGGGCGGTTTCGTAGCAACAGACCATAAATGTGTTTTTCGCAAAAACGATTTTAGGGCCGTTTTAGGCAAAAGAGAGGGAAGTTTTTGTCCGTGACAATTTTGTCTCGAAATGTGCCACATAGTCCGTTTGGCCCAGAAAATTGGTGAAGGGGGCGGTTTCGTAGAAAAAGACCAAAAATGTTTTTTTCGGAAAAACGATTTCGGGGCCGTTTTCAGCAAAAGCGAGCGAACTTTTCGTCAGTGATAATTTTGCCTCGAAATGCGCCACATAGTCCAGTTGGCCACGAAAATAGGTGAGGGGGCGGTTTCGTAAAAACGGACTGGAAACGTGGTTTTCAAAAAAACGATTTTGAGGTCGTTTTAAGAAAAACCGAGTGATGTTTTCATTCGTGAAAATTTTGGCTTAAAAAGCGCCACATAGTCCGTTTGGCCCCGAAAAGAGGTGAGGGGGCGTTTTCATAGAAACAGACTAGAAACGTGTTTTTCGGAAAAATGATTTTGGAGCCGTTTTAGGCAAAAGCGTGCGAAGTTTTTTTTGTGTGACCATTTTGCCTCGAAAATCGTCATATTGTCTGTTTGGCCCCAAAAATTGGTGAGGGGGTCGATTTCGTAAAAACTAACTGGAAACGTGTTTTTCGGAAAAACGGTTTCGGGGTCGTTTTAGGCAAAAACGAGCGAACTTTTTGTCAGTGAGAATTTTGCCTCGAAACGCACCACATAGTCTGTTTGGCTTAAAAAATAGGTGAGTGGGGCGATTTCGTAAAAACCGACCAGAAATGTGTTTTTCGGAAAAACGATTTCGGGGCAGTTTTAGGTAAAAGCGAGCGAAGTTTTTGTCTGTGACAATTTTGTCTTAAAACGCGCCACATAGTTCATTTGGCCTCGAAAAATAGGTGAGGGGGGTGGTTTTGTAAAAACAGATCGGAAATGTTTTTTTTCGAAAAAAAGATTTTGGGGTTGTTTTAGGCAAAAGCGAGCGAAGTTTTCGTCTGTGACCATTTTGCCTTGAAACACGCCATATTGTCCGTTTTGCACCGAAACTAGGTGAGGGGGGCAGTTTCGTAAAAATGATTTCGGGGCTGTTTTAGGGATAACCGAGCGAGCTTTTCGTCCATAACAATTTTACCTCGTAACGCGCCACACAGTTCATTTGGCCCCGAAAATAGGTGATGGGGGCGGTTTCATAAAAACGGTTCAGAAACATGTTTTTCAAAAAAACGATTTTAGTGCAATTTTAGGCAAAAGTGAGTGAAGTTTTCTCTGTGACAATTTTTCCTCGAAACGCGCCACATAATCCGTTTGGCCCCGGAAATAGGTAATGGGGGCGGTTTCGTAAAAACGGACTAGAAACATGTTTTTCGGGAAAAAAATTTTAGTGTCATGTTAGACAAAAGCGAGCGAATTTTTCATATGTGACAATTTTGCCTCGAAATGCGCCACATTGTCTGTTTAGCCTCGAAAATAGGTAAGGGGGTGGTTTCGTAAAAAGGACCGAAAACGTGATTTTCGGAAAAACGATTTCGGTGCTGTTTTAGGGAAAGGCAAGCAAAGTTTTCGTGTGTGACAATTTTGCCTCGAAATGCGCCACATAGTCCTTTTGGCCCTGAAAATAAGTCAGAGGGGCGATTTCGTAAAAACGGACCGAAAACGTGTTTTTCGGAAAAAACGATTTTGCGGCCGTTTTACGCATAAGCGAGCGAAGTTTTCGTGCGTAACAATTTTGCCTCGAAATGCGCCACATAATCCGTTTGGCCTCAAAAATATGTGAGGGGGGCGGTTTCGTAAAAAGGGACTGGAAACGTGTTTTTCGGAAAAAACAATTTCGGGGCCGTTTTAGGCAAAAGCGAGCGAATTTTTTGTCCATGACAAATTTTCCTCTAAACGCGCTACATAATCCGTTTGGGCCTGGAAATAGGTGATGGGGGCGGTTTCGTAAAAATGGACCAGAAACATGTTTTTTGGAAAAACGATTTCAGTGCCGTTTTAGGGAAAGGCGAGCAATGTTTTCGTTCTTGACAATTTTTCCTCGAAACGCTCTACATAGTCCGTTTTGCCTCGAAAATAGGTAAGGGGGGCGGTTTCGTAAAAACGGACCAGAAATGTGTTTTTCGGAAAAACGATTTCGGGGCAATTTTAGGCAAAAGCAAGTGAAGTTTTCGTCCGTGACAATTTTTCCTTGAAATGCGCCACAAAGTCCGTTTGGCCTCGAAAATAGGTGAGGGGGCGGTTTTGTAGAAACATACCATTAACGTGTTTTTCGAAAAAACGATTTCGGGGCCGTTTTAGGCAAAAGTGAGTGAAGTTTTCGTCCATGACAATTTTGCATCGTATCGCTCCCTAAAGTCCGTTTGGCCCCGAAAATAAGTGAGGGAAGCGGTTTCGTAAAAATGGACTAGAAACGTGTTTTTCGGAAAAACGATTTCGGGGCCGTTTTAGGCAAAATCGAGCGAACTTTTCGTCCGTGACAATTTTGCCTCGAAATGCACCACGCAGTTCATGTGGCCTCAAAAATAGGTGAGGGGGGCGGTTTCGTTGCAACAGACTAGAAATGTGTTTTTCGGAAAAACAATTTCGGGGTCGTTTTAGGCAAAAGCGAGGCAAGTTTTCGTCCGTGACAATTTTGCCTCAAAACGCACCACATAGTCCGTTTGGCCTAGAAAATTGGTGAGGGGGCAGTTTCGTAGAAACAGACCGGAAATGTGTTTTTCGGAAAAATGATTTTGGGGCCGTTTTAGGTAAAAGCGAGCGAAGTTTTTGTCCATGACCATTTTGCCTCAAAACGTGACATATTGTCTGTTTGGCCCTGAAAATAGGTGTGGGGGCAGTTTCGTAAAAACGGATCGGAAACGTGTTTTTAGGAAAAACGATTTTGGGGCCGTTTTAGGCAAAAGCGTGGAAAGTTTTTGTTCGTGACAATTTGCCTCGAAATGCGCTACATAGTCTGTTTGGCTCCGAAAATAGGTGAGGGAGGCGGTTTCGTAAAAACGGACCGGAAACGTGGAAGTTTTTCCTCCAAGGGATTTTTGGCCAGCTGAAGGATAGCCTTGGTTAAGGCTTATATTCCCAGCCTTTAGATGGTAAATTACTCAGTTTTTCTAGGGTTCCATGGAGTTTAATTGGGGTTTAAGCTGAAATTTCATGCATGTGTTAGATTAGGTGAAATCTTAGCTTTTATGTATGCTTTAAGATGGATTAAGTCTTGCATGTGAGTTCTATGAGAAAAAAATGATGATTTAGGATGGATTAGAATTGATTTGGTACTTCATGTTTTGGATTTTGAAGGATTGTTGACTAATGGTTGAAAGTTGTTAGGGTTCTTGAGTAAAAAACCCAATCTGTCACTATTCTTAGAATGGACAATCTGGTTTCATAGGATTCTAGAATTTTTGAAAAAAGAAATTAAGAAATGGTATTCTTTTCCTTATTACATCACATGTCTACTGCCCATATATGAAATTTCACTTGGAAACAAAGTTGTTTGGTAATTATTTGTGATTTTACAAGAAAACTGTGCAAATCTGTCAATTTGACAGATTCTGTATTTGATGAGTTGAATTTGCATAATAAATTCAATATTTGGAATTTGAGTGATTGGAATGATTTTCTGGAATCCTAGGATTTATATGTTCTTGATGGAATTAGCCTCATGCTGTTTTAGTAAATAATGAATTGTGGGTACAGATCCAAAGTCACTTTCAAAACTGTGCTGGCAGATTTGAGTATACTAGTTTAGATGATTTTTAATAAATCTTGGTTATATGATTTAGCCTTGAAAATTTTATTTCATGTGAAAGACATATGTTAGGTGCTCTCTGTAAATGTTCATGATTTTTGGATGTGTTTTGATAGTGCAAATGATGCTTGGAAGTTTGTTACACTAGGCTGAAATAGGCTGTTTGACAGATTTGAGGGTACTGACTTCTAATAATTTTAATGGATCGTAGAAAAGTTAACGTGAGCTGAAAATTTAGGAACACAAGCTACACATATATATATAGATATTCCCCTATAGCATTTCATGACATTTTGACGTAGTTTGGTTGGTCATATGACGCTTACGAGTGGGCTGTATAGCAGGGGATACATTGAGAGTAACTTGTAAATCATGGAAGTTTGGAGAATTGTTTCTCGATATTGGTTGATTGATTTAAGTTGGACTTTCTTGTGTGCATAGTACGTAGTAGATATATTATATGAGTGAATTTTTTATGTCTTGTTTTTGTTCTTTAGTACACCAAAGAAATGTTTTCAGCCAAACAACTACTATTGCTATGGTAGAATGTTGTATGTTGAGTTGTAATTGTCACGTTGGTTGCTATGGATGCCTTGAAAATGATTTTGGGGTTTAGTAAAGATTAGTTAAAATAATTTAAGAGAATTATGTCAAGTGTTGATTAGTCTATTATGAGCTAAGGTTGGTTTTAAGTTGAAACTAATATTAAATTAAAGTTAACTTAGCCTCTATACTTGATTTAGGAGGATCAAGGGAGGATAGGTGAAGCGGATCTGCTTGTGACTCTTGTAATCCAACTGTTGGACTAAGGTAAGGGAATGTGCCATGAAAATTTAATAGTCCATGTTTTACGAATATATGTATATATGTTTTATTAGTGTTTTTAGTAAACTCAGTTTGATACTTGTTTACAAAGAGAATGCGCATTGATTTAGAAACAGTTTGAGTGAGTACAGTTGAGACAAAGTTTAGAAACAAGTTATGGATATGCTATGAAATTTGGCTTAGTAAGGCAAGAGAGAGATTGAAAAGTAAACAAGCATGATTTATTTTATGAAAAAAGAAAACAGTTTTGAGTGTGATGGCCTTGTAGACTGACAACCCAGGCCACGCAGGGATCGTATGCCCTAAAGACATGGCAACTCAGGCCTCAAAGGGTTTTATTCCTTGTAGACCGGCAACCTTTTAGGCCACGAGGGGTTGTATTCCTTGAAGAATTGGCAACCTAGGCCACGAGGGGATCTTTGGATCTTTGTAGAATGTCAACCAAGCCACGAGGTGACTGCGTCTCTGAAGACATGGCACTAGTTAGGTCACAAGGGGCCAAATTTCAAATATACAGTACAGTTACATGTTCCATATAGTTTTGCTATACTATGCAACAGTAGGAGATATGCTTTTCTTCAGAACAGTTTAAGGGGACATGCTATGTTTATATATGAAGAAATCATATTATATGTTCAGATTTCAACAATTATATTATGCTTTACAAGTTATCAGTTTTTATGTTCATCAGTATGAAATCCATATGTTCAGGAAACTCATGAAACGTTTTAGCATGAACTATTTGTAAGCAAGTCATATTCACAAATGATTATTCAATTTATCATGCATATCATGCATGGTATTACATTCTCATGTCATCTATCTCTTACTGTGCAAGTGGAATGCTCACCCCTTCAACATTTTCAATCAGCAGCTACTCTTTGGGCAACTTTAAGAGTCTCAAGTGATGGAAGACTAGATATTTTGAGTTGTAATAGTTACATATAGAAGGCATGTCAAAACAGTATAGTTATGATCAGGTTTTCGCTGTAATGTATATTTTGGGATAACCTAAACAATTGGGTTGTAATGATACAAGGATGAGGTATTTCCACAATTAGTGAATGATTAGATGCTTTGTTGTTTATCACTTCCTTAGTTGGATTATTTATCCAAGTCATGTATAGTATAGCATATCATGATATGCTTAAAAATGGAACAAAATGACAAAATTTTATACACAGGTTAAAGGGTTCGTGTTAATATTAGGCATAGGCTTGGTATTAACATACTGGCCTGACTCTGAATCGTATTACGGATTTGGGTAGTGACAAAAATAATACCATCCAAAGTCTAATCCATAACCATAATACTACAATTAGAAGTACACATAACCATAATAGTACCATACAAAACAAACATTGTTCCATAAGAAAAAGAATACTATTCAAAAATCAAACATATAACCATAATAGTCCTATTCAAATATTGTTCGGTAAAAAAAATGATGGATAATTAGCTGATAACACCAAAAACATCACAATTTACATATCATCCTTTAGCTTTTGGTACACCTCATAATTTTGCTTCCATAAATGCTAGCATAAAAAAGAAACGAACAAAAAAAAAATCATGACTTTTCTTATTCTTTCCTACAAAAAATCAGCTAAAGCACAAGATGCAAATATGTATCTCAAATGTATGTATTCATTTGGAAAGGAAAAAAAAAATGTATACGTGTCCACCTTTGCTTAGAAAATTGGCTTTAGATTGGGATATCAAACAGAGAACTTGACTTTCAGGTGGTGTCTAAACTTTGCTATACTACTGTTGAGTACTCTGTATCTGAACGCACGAGAAAGAAGAAGAGTTGTCTTCTTGTTTTTACCTTACAAGACCATCAGCTGCAGCAATCTCTTAAATTGACCAAAAGATTTTCAGTTGGCTCCTATCAAACATTCTGTAGGTAATCCAAACTCTTTTTCTAGATGAACATGTCGCCTCCAAGGGTCATTATGTAACTTATAATGCAAAACCTTGTATAGACAAGAATACTAGTCAGTAGGTTCAGATACAGACATGCAAACATACATAGATGCATGTATACATGTTTTTAAATTCAAAATTCAAGTTTTTAAATGTCCAAAATCACATAAAAATCATCTTTGTATTTTCCATAGGAAGAAGCATAACTGTACAAATGTGGCAAAAACATCATCTTCAATTAATTGTAAGAACTCAACCGCCCAATCCTTAACGTGACCAAAACCAGTTTTTTGCCTGTCAGCTTCAAGCACAACTGAATCACGATACAAGAACCTCTGCCAGATTTTCCGTACATTTGCCGGCTTATATTCTATTTCTGTCTCATTGAATCCCTAGAAGAAGCAAATGGACACCAAGCAGTCAAATTTCAGTTACAAACTTTGTTAATCCCAAGTTCATATCAAAATATTAAAAAGAAATTACCCGTAGAATCTTTATCAAATTTGGAATTTCATCTTCACGTATCCGAACAGCAAAGTTTTCATAGTCGAGCACATTCTCATATGGCAGGAAAATCCCATCCTACCCATAAACAAAAATAATTTCACTAAGGACGACACCCACTATTCAAAAATTTGGTTTGAGTTTTCACAAATGTCAGACTACAAAGTTCTTGTGTTAGTGTGTCTGTGGACACTTTCAACTAACAGGCAAACCATGATGTGAAAATTTGGGTAAGACAAGACAGCCTTGTAGCTGCAGTTGCACCAGACTTGGATTGGGATAGAAACCAACATCCATAGGGGCAGATAAGTGACCAACAAAAATACAAAAGCATCATGCCTAGCCTCTCCCAAATTTAGAGAACTAATAATTAGTATCTAGGATCACCTTAAGCAATCTCATGAAATGACAAGAAGCCAATAGTCACTGTCAAACCAGATTTCTTGAGCAGTAATCTATAAGCTGGTATCCTAGAGCCGCAAGCTGGCAAGTAGCTTGCAGTCAATGATAAACTAAACCACACCTCATTGTTACATGTTTAGATTTTCAATGGCTGCCGAGTTAGCAGAGAAACAAGATACAGACCCATACTACCTGAATGATCACAGGAATGCACCCTTGCAAAATACTATCTTCCATATGGCCGCTCCAACCATCTCCAGGCAATACGCCACAGAAAACAGAACTGGCTAAATCCTCATGATAATTTTTAGAACGTAGTGGTGTCACAATCACATCTTCTGCATGCTGTTTCCCAAGCTTTCCTTCCTTGTTAGGGCTTGATCCAAACTCCTCTGCTATTTTCTGTCTGATACCCATACTATACCCGCATATATACCACCAGACTATTTATTATATCTTCAGAAATTATCACTGTATTTTAGTAACTGTTTGCAGAACCAGAAACTAACCAGCCAAAGACTACCACTATCTAGACCACACAAAGCATGCTTATTATACATGGAGCAGAAAGTTTAGATTTATATATTTCTCAAAATGCTAAACTTTAAGCGTTTAAAGGGGAAAAAAGTAACATAGTGGAGGAGAAGAAGAAATAGCAAAATTGGCCAATTTGGACACTTTGGACAGGTTTCCTCATATCAATTGAAACCAACTGGACCATTTGAAATTTGCAGAATAGCACTTCAATTAACTTACGAAGCTGATAGCCTATTTTTAGGGTAAGCAGGTCCTAGGTTTCTGTTGAAGTAGAACAGTGTCTTTCGTTTCTCTCGTGACCTGAAAATAAATCATTGAAATTGACATTTTTAACTCGTATGTATGAAAAATTTGAAACAGATATGCATTATGAAACCAAAAAAAAAAAAAAACGAGCCAATGCTTTTAATGAAATGTGTACCTAGCCCAAAGTTTTGAGCTTAACGCATTAATATCAGGACGTTTCCAAGCAGGGAGCACAAGATCTTTATCAGGATCAAAGCATGGGTGGCTGCCTCTCCTATTGGAAGGAATGTCGTCCCAGTTGTCAGCCCAATAGGATGTTGTTGAATGGTTATACTTTGAATTTGTGTTACCCCAGTGAACCAGCATCATGCTATTCCATATCTCCTTAGGGGCATAGCAAGCGCCTTCATCCCATGAGAAAAACTGCCATCAGATGTAAGGTGATATCATTAGCATACACACTGTATAATACTTTATCACAAGCAAACAACAAAAAAAATAATAATAATAATCATTTCTATTTTCTTTGCATTGGTAATACATGGATTTCCCATTTTTTTGTTTTTTAATCGTTAAGTTATACATTGATTCAATTAGTTTTAAACACAAGACCTCATCTCCATTCTTATGGGAAAAGGAGGGGTCATTTGAGCTAGAAGCTAGAGCTCATTGACATGGATTTCCATATTTACAAGTTACAACATACCCAAATATGGTCTTTTCCTGATGAACGATTCCAGTAAGGATATTGCTGAACAATGTGATCATAGGCCTTCTTATAAAATTCCAGAGTGAAATAACTCCTCAACTCCATATGTTCCTGAAAAAGTCAGGTAATATTCCCATAACAATGGAATCACACATACAACTGAAAAAAAGTCAAACGTAAAAAGCAAATGAAGAATATTGTGCACACAGGCCCACAGACTACCTTCAAGGTTCTAAAAACTGAAAGTAAGGTTGAATGAATTCCTAAGAAGTAAGAAGTGGCCCAAGAATCTTGTGCGATTATCACATTGCTATTACAGGTGTATTGTCAAAATTCATTTAAAAAAAAAAATAGAGAAAAGGCAAGAGTTGGGCAATGTCAATAACTCACAGATGTTTGTATCAAAAGGTCAGCTAAAGCACCATATACATAAACAAACACAGATATGTATGCACACACACACAGCAAGAGAGTGAATCTAAGTCACATGTGTGCAACAGCTGCAGAAAGTGTACCTGCGTGCTAAAGTGAGGAGCATCATCAGCACGAGTCATTATGCATGAATCAAGGACCGGAACAAAGAAAAAATCTGCTTCTTCAGCATTCAATGTTCAATATGGACTAGCTAAGACGCTTTCATAGAGAGCCATCTGCAAACAAGCAGCATCACATGACAAAAAATTCAAGGCAATTCTTAATGTTATAAGTTGACTAGAGTCAATCTCAGATCAAGTAATACCTGAGCACCATACAGCTGATCTGTCCACGATGTTGCATTCTTCCCATCATATATTCTGTTTTATTCTGTTTACACTCTTAAACTTAGAATAGTGGCCCTACAACACCCAACAAATTAAGAAATGTAAACAAACTAATGTTGGCATTGATCAAGAACTCACAAATTACAGCTGATCTTCACCTCAAGAAGGAGGCTGTTGAATTCTGGGGGCAAGTCATAAACATATATCAGGGGCCTTCTCTTTTTCACCATTGCATTGAGATTGGAAACTTTCCCTGTGAGGTGTGCATTATCAGGAACATTAATCTGAGCTGGTCGAAGCCATTGAGGCCATTCTCTTACTTACAATTCAACAGATGGAATACTACAATCTGTTCCGTACCAGCCATTGTCACACTGAGGTATAGACTAGATTTAGTTTAGGAAGTAGATAGTGATAAAAAGAAAGGTACACAGTGACAAAGGTTAAAAATAAGTTAACTCAAACATTAGAACTTTCATGGAATTACGGACGTTTCATGTGAGCTTCCTGGGTAAGGAAGGAAAGCGCTAACTATATCTGCGCTTGTACCCCAAAAGTACTAGTCAAGTTACAATAGGGGTTCCTTGCAATTGTTCATTAAGCCTAGTTCGATCCAGTGTATGCCCGATGTGGGACTCAGCGCATACACACACTTATCAGATTTTGGGGTATCACACTATAGATACAAAAATATTATTGACAAAGATTGATGAAGTATAAAAAAGCAAAAACTTTACCTGACAGAATCCACCACGGCAATGGCCATGTCCAGAGCATTGATTAATGCAAGTACATAGCACAGGCACTTCACAGAACCAGCCCCAGAGACAATCGTATTTGCAGTAACATTCCTCTTTGAATTGCACCTTGGAAGCATATACTTCAGCTGGATCCACATTACACCATCCTCGTCTGCTATCATTGGTTGTAAAGATATTATCCAGGTCAGCTTTTGTCCAATCAGTCAGCATGGGGGCACCAGGTTCAGAAGGTAGCCTGCAACAGATGGTAAGGAGTTGCAACTAAGGAGATTTTCTCTTCTAATAAAAGCCTTTCTTAGGAATTAGACTAGACTAGACTTACTTTACTTTAAACCCACACGCCTCTGCCACTGGACGATTTGGGTATTTTGTGCCTTCTCCACAGAAGCACATTGCCCTTGTTGTGTCACAATAAGTCGGGCAAATTGAGTCCACCTTTCGCCCATATGGTTTTTGTGGTGATTGTGGGAAGTTGCAAGCAAACTGCAATCTTCCAGAGCATTCTTCTCCTGTTGCAGCAGCAGACGTTATTTAAACATTTTTAAATTTGATTCTGGGTTGTGCAAAACTGAAGCACATTTTTTCTCCTTTGGGGTGTGAGGGAGGGAACAATACATTTAGAATATTAAGAATGAGGAAGTATTATTCAACTGTTAAACATGGATTAAATTTTAACATTGAAGATGCAAACATAGAAACTAGACAAAAGGATAGATGCAATTGAAAGATGGAGCCCACAAGATTTGTAACTATTCTTTCTAAGTGATGCTAGTCGAAATATTTTTTCTTGGTGTTTCGGTTAGATTCCAACAAATGTTGCTAAACAACAAAGATGATAGACTTGAATCAAAATCTACATTCCTTAATTTAAAAAATAAATATAAATTAAAACACCTGCAAAGAAAAAGTTGTTAAAAAATATCACAAGTTACCTATCATCACACTATTATGACTAACTAGTCGTTAACCCGTGCGATGCACGAAAGTTTAATAGAAATTAACATATATTCATTTTGCTTGAAGATAGATGCTTGCAAATGAATTGAAAATAAGTAATTTTTTTAATATAAAGATTCAAATATATTTAAAAGTTTGGTAAAAAAATACAATGTTCACCTCATAATACTATTTGAGAATAAAATTTGATCATCATAAAAATGCAAACATAACTATGGCCATATACAATTTTATTCACAATGACATACAACTTAAAACTCCTTGGTGAATACAACAACAAAAAATAAACAAAGAAACCAAAAGAGAAAGAACGCACCTTTGAGACTTAAACAACAATAGAACCATAAGAAGCACAGGAAGACTAAAAAAAAAAAATCCCACCACAAGATTTAAATAGGAAATTGGGGGTACAGTTAATTAGGGAGATGAAGAGATCATGAGTTCAAGAGGTGAGAGAGAGAGAGAGAGGTAGATGAAAATGTGAGGTAATTATTGGGAAGATGAAGAGGTCAGGGAGGTCAAGAGGTGAGAGGTAGATGAAGAAGTGAGGTAGAGGAATAGCCATGAGAGATAATTTTTTTTTTTTGAATAAAAGTGTGAGAGAATTAAATAGAGAGAAGGGGAAGGTGGAAGTGTGTGGGAACAGCAAATATGATGTGGCGGTATTTGGTGAAGCCTAAAAATTTTCTCTCAGTTTCAGCTTTTAGTTTATATTATAAATGTTTCATCATGGAGATCGACTTTGACCATTTCCTTTAGCAATAATTGGCTAAAAGGCTGGTATTAATAACATCTAGTATTTGCCCAATGCCAAAACCTCACTCATTAGTCATTGAGATTAATATGAACCAAGAAGCTACAAACATTAGAGGAACAAAACGAACTAGCTATTCAAATTCATAAAGTATAAACATTCAAGTGTAATATCTTAGAAAAAAATCAAAAATTAAAAAAATTGAAAAGCAATCTATCTTTAGATTCTGTTGCTTCAACTGGGACACTTTAACTAATTATTGTATTTTATAAAGGTCAATGATCTCTAGGTCAAATGCCATCTTCTCTACTTGTAAAAACAAGGTGGAGGGAGGGTAAGGTTATGGGTTAAGGCCCACTGGGTGCATGTGTAATTGCCAATAAAAATTATTGTTTTTTTATCTACAAACATTAGAGGAACAAAACGAACTAGCTATTCAAATTCATAAAGTATAAACATTCAAGTGTAATATCTTAGAAAAAAATCAAAAATTAAAAAAATTGAAAAGCAATCTATCTTAAATAGATTCTGTGTGCTTCAAAAGGGACACTTTAACTAATGGTATTGTATTTTATACAAGTGTCAATGATCTCTAGGTCAAATGCCATCTTCTCTACTTGTAAAAACAATGGTGGAGGGAGGGTAAGGTTATGGGTTAAGGCCCACTGGGTGCATGTGTAATTGCCAATAAAAATTATTGTAATTATAAAAGAAAACCATATTTTTGGACTATAAAAAGATTAAATTGGAGGGTCATTCTACAATACTCACACTCTTTTGTGGGTAGGTACTGATTCAATTGGTACCATCATATGTGATATAAGTACCATCATATGTGATGTTAGTACTATCCAATGTAAGTGGTACTATATGTTTTATATATATATATATATAAATTTAAATAATAAATAAAATTTTAGGATACCAAACAATGTAATGGTAGGTACCATTACATGTGAGGTAGGTACCATCATGTATGACATTGGTATCATCAATGTGAGATTTTATCTATTAGAGGTACTGTACCCACATAGGTATCGTAGAATTACCCTAAATTGGATTAGCAACCTTTTTTCTATATTTGCAGTTTCTTACTCAATTTGTAATTGTTGAGAATAAAGAGAGAGAAAGAGAGAGAGAAAAGAGAGACTGAGATTGAGCAGAGCTCTGTATTATATTCAGTGAATAGAATAGTACATGGGACTGCCTTTATATAGACAGAGTAGTGTGTGCAGTACAAGTAATATAATGGGCCTGAAGCCTAGTGAGCCTACAATATATACTAACATCTCCCTTCAAACACAAGGTGGTGATGAAGAAGCCATCTTGAGTTTGGACACAAGATCGCGTAAGCACCTTGGCGGATGGGACTTGGTGAATACATAAGCAAGCTGGTCCTCAGAGGAGACAGATAGTAAGTGAAGAGCACTCTGCTGAAGGTGATGACGAATAAAGTGACAATCGATCTCAATGTGCTTGGTGCACTCATGAAAAACATCATTATGGGTAATGTGAATAGCATTACAATTGTTACAGTGAATATGAGTACTGTTGGTCTAAGGAGCACCTATGTCAGTCAGGACTTAGGAGCCAACGAAGCTAGAGGAGTTCTGAGGTGGCATCGGCGAGAGCATGGTACTCGGCTTCAGTACTAGAACGAGTAACAATTAACTGTTTCTTGCTACGCCAAGAGATAAGAGAGGAACCCAGTAAGAAGCTATAACCGGTGGTAGAGCGATGATCAGTCGGATCCCTAGCCCAGTCTGCATTAGCATAGGCGTACAACTCAAGGGAAGACTGTGCTGAGAAATGAAGGCCATGAAAGAGCGTGCCCTTGATGGATCGAAGGATACGAAGAATTGCAGCATAATGAATGGAGCGAGGAGCAAACATGAACTAACTAACCAGATGAACAACATATGCAAGGTCCAAACGGGTGATGGTGAGATAGATGAGACTGCCTACCAACTGTCGATATAGAGAAGGCAAACCATTAGCTTAAGGTGTGAAGTGCTTGCAATCAAAGGCAGAATATGAGAGAAGTGGAGCGGATTTGACGAAGAACCTATAAGACAAGCAATGTCATCACCTGTAATAATCATGTCATCCACATAAAGAAGAATGAGAGTGATACCAGTGGACGTATGGCAAATGAAGAGAGCTGAATCATAAGGACTATGGGTGAAACCCTGCTGAGCAACCACATAACTGAACTTAGCAAACCAAGTTTAAAGAGCTTGCTTAAGGCCATAGACTTCTAGCCAAAAGGTGGTTGCATATAGACTTCCTCAAGATGATCACCATTGAGAAATGCATTTTTTACATCCATTTGAAATAGAGGCCAATGACGAACTGCAGCAACAGTAAGTAAGGATCGAACAGAGGTAAGACGTGCAACAGGAGCAAAAGTCTCCTCATAATCAATGTCATATTCCTGAGTGAATCCCTTGGTAACCAGGCGAGCCTTGTAACGTTCAACGAATCCATCAGCCCGGGTCTTGATCTTATAGACCCATTTACAACCGACTGCAGACTTGTCAGGAGGCAAAGTGGTCATGTCCCAAGTATGAGTCTTGTGAAGTGCATCAAGTTCATCGGTCATAGCTTGCTGCCAAAAAGGATTAATGTTAGCCTCACGATAGGTATGAGGCTCATGGAGAGTAGCAAGGGCAAAGTAACAATGATAATCATTACGATGAGAAGGAGGAGCCCTTATCCAAGTGGAATGACGGAGATCTGTGGGGGACTCTGATGGTGTTGATGGTGCAGGATCTGAAGCAGGCGAGCTAGCAGCTGGTGACAAAGCCAAAGATGGGACATCTAAAGAGCTAGGAGGTGGGGCAGAGTCCCTCATAGGGTCAGGATAAAGATCAACTTCATAAAGTATAAACATTCAAGTGTAATATCTTAGAAAAAAATCAAAAATTAAAAAAATTGAAAAGCAATCTATCTTTAGATTCTGTTGCTTCAACTGGGACACTTTAACTAATTATTGTATTTTATAAAGGTCAATGATCTCTAGGTCAAATGCCATCTTCTCTACTTGTAAAAACAAGGTGGAGGGAGGGTAAGGTTATGGGTTAAGGCCCACTGGGTGCATGTGTAATTGCCAATAAAAATTATTGTATTTTATAATTATATAACAAAAGTCCACCAAAATCATATTTTTGGACTATAAAAAGATAATAAATTGGAGGGTCATTCTACAATACTCACACTCTTTTGTGGGTATGGTACTCATTCAATTGGTACCATCATATGTGATATAAGTACCATCATATGTGATGTTAGTACTATCCAATGTAATGTTGGTACTATATGTTTTTTATATATATATATAAATTTAAATAATAATAAAATTTTAGGATACCAAACAATGTATGTATACCATTACAAAGAGTTGTACCTCATGTATGAATGGTATATCATTATTTTATTTTAGATTTGTAAAATTTAGAATTGTGTAAATTGATTACAAATTTTTCTAATTGCATTCTTATAATTGTATGTTGAAATAAAGAGTACAGACAGAATTTGAACAATCAAAAGCTAAAACCTCCAGCACAGACGCTGGTGGTGTAGTAAAAGCAATAAAAGGCAGCAGCTGCCTACAACCCTCCTTAGCTAGCAAATCATCACAAGCATTCGCCTCTCTATAGATATGCTTAAGGGTAACACTATCAAACCTCTCCATCATGCACCTGCAATTATCCACAATAGAGCTCAAAAAGACATTAGCAACACATTTGGAAGACACAAGATCAATTGCAATAAGTGAATCCATCTCAATATCAAGATGAGTGATATGAAGCTCCAAGGCTAATTGTAACCCATCCAAGAGAGCTCTCAACTCAGCCTGAACACTAGTGGTAAGTCCTATGGTTCGAGAGAAACCTCTCATCCATGATCCACAAGTGTCACAGATCACTCCCCCACCCCCAGGCCCCAGCCACTCCCGGGTTCCCCAAAGAGGAGCCATTAGTATTAAGTTTAGCCCGGCCTAAGATAGGAGGCATCCATTTCACAGCAATAGGAGTTAAAGATTTGAAACTAGATTTATCACCCATAAGGCAAAAAAATTCAAAGGCAAATGAGATAATATTTCTAACAGGATCCGGCAGCAAAGGAGAAGAATTAAAAGCCACATGATTTCTACGCAACCAAATAGTCCATAAACCAAAAGAAAAAACAGTTTGCCAAGCAATATGACTCTTATCATAAGCCTTGGAAGAGGTGCAATTAAAGGAAATCCAATCCAAGAGAGGGAAAAGGAAGGAGTGAGAACAAGAGACAGGGATAGAAAGATCATTCCAAATTGATATAGAATCAGGACAATCCCGAAGAGTATGAGTTAAAGATGCAAAGGGACAAGAGCAACGTGGACAGCCATGGGGAATATTCAAACCACGGGCAATGAGGGTATCATGCATAAGAACACTTTCATAGTAACACTGCCACAAGAAAAAATGTATTCTAGGACTAGTAGTAACTTTCCAAATCTAAGAAGGATCACTTAGGATAGAGTTAAAGGCAATAGGGTGCTTGTTAGCAAGCTGTAAAGCTTGGAACTAAGTTTGGAACTAAAATCACCTTTATGTGAGATCCCAAGCAAGGCAATCCTCCTTAGGGCTCAAAGAGCAAACATAGATGGCTCTAATATCATCAACAACTGAAGTTGGCAGCAACAAGGACAGGCCACCAAGATTCCAAACACTACCACTCCCAACAACATCACTCACCTGAAGAGAGCACTCACTAAGAGAAAGTAAAAGAAAGAGGGCCTTGTACAAAGGTCCTAAGAGGGGCATCCCCAATCCATCTATCATGCCAAAAAGAGACACGCTGCCCATTGTTTACCACCCAACGAAGACCACTCCTAAACACATCAAAACCCAGCTTAAGACCTCGCCAATTACTAGATCCACTCCTACTCAACAAAGGTTGAGAATTAGCAAAACCATTAGGGAAGTATTTAGCCAGGATAGTCTTGGCCCAAGGGGACTCCTTCTCCTCAAGAAGTCTCCAATTAAGTTTAGCTAGAATGGCAACATTCCTAAGCTTAGCACAAGAGAGCCCTAAACCACCCTCATTCTTAGTTCTACACACTTTCTTCCAACCAACCATATGCATTTTCTTTTTCTCAACCGTGGAACCCCAAAGGAAGTTTCTATTCAATCTATCCAACTCCAAGCAAACCTTACTAGGAAGGGTAGAATTTTGCATATAATAATTAGGGATAGCAGAAGTAACCGATTGGATAAGAATAACTCTACCAGCCGGGGAAAGTAGCTTCGACTTCTAGCTAGAAAGCTTAGCTTGAACCTTCTCAACAACAAAGTTAAAGTCATTGGAACTCCTACCACAAGACTTAAGAGGAGAAACCCAAGATATTTACCAAGGTTTGGGGTACTAGAAACCCCAACGATCCCACAAAGGGAAAGGGAAGAGTGAAGCTCAGTCGAAACAATAGGGGAAAAGAACACCTTAGATTTCGAAAGACTCACTTTCTGACCAAAGAGTTGGCAGAAATCATCCAAAACCTCAGAAATGGCATGACAACACTCAACAGAGGCTTTCAGAACATAATAAAAGGTCATCAACAAAGAAGAGATGAGAGAAAGCTAGACCACTTCTAAAGGCTTTGATAGGTTTCCAAGCTTGTTGCTACAAGCTTCAAAAATCTTAAGACTAAGATACTTAAGACATAGGATGAAAATGTAGGGAGATAAAAGATCACCCTGTCTAATACCTCTAGAGGGTTTGAATACCTCCATTTGCGCACCATTAAAAAGAATGGAAATGGAAGATGAGGAAACACGCTAAAATGAGGTTAACCAAGGCTATGGGAAAGTTAAAGAAAAGGAGGACTTCACAAATAAAGCTCCATTCCAACCTATCATAGGCCTTCTCAAGGTCAAGCTTGAGCATGAATTGGCCCTTCCTACCTTCTTTTTATGCAAAGAATGAATCAACTCCTGAGCAATGATAACATTATCTACCCCCCTATTGCCAGGAACAAAAGCTGTTTGGTAAGGAGACACCAAGTTGTTCAAGTAAAGGTCGAAAACAGTTAACAATAATCTCAGTAACCACTTTATAAACTTTGTTACAAAGACTAATAGAACTAAATTGCCCGATGGTTTTAGGACCTCTACACTTGGGGATCAAGGCAATAGGAGTAGAATTCAAGGGTGGTGGTCTGGTTACTTATTTACCGATTTTCCCAGCTTTGTGTTAGTAAATAAGTTGAAAGCATTGAAGGCTGATTTAAAGCTTTGGAACCGAGAGGTGCTTAGGGACATCCGATTTAGGAAGAGAAGACATATGGGGGAGGTGCTGGAGTTGGATGTGAAAGAAGGGTGTGGTGGTCTTTCTCCGGCAGATTTTCAGCTTAGAGAGGTGCTCAAAGTTGAGGTGAATCGTTTGGCTCAATTGGAGGAATGTTCTTGGCGTCAGAAATCTCGGGTTTTTTGGCTTAAAAAGGGAGATAATAATACTAAGTTTTTTCATAAAATGGCCAATGAGTGATGGCGATGCTAGTCACGCGTGGCGGAAACCAGAATCCTGGCGGTCGTGGGGGTCGACGGTGATCTGGTGGAACGGATAGATCTTGATAAGAGATCCAATGGGTTTCTGTGTGAACAGAGTCTTGAGATGGGGATTCCGAGGAAGGCAGAACGCAAGAAGGTTTGCTTCAGGAAGAGAGTGAAGAAGGGAAACAAGGATCTTATGAGCCATAAGAAGGATATATATCATAATATAGAGGAGAAGAGAGAGAGAGAGAGAGAGAAAGAGACTGAGACTGAGCAGAATAGCTCTCTATATTATATTTAGTGAATAGAATAGTACATTGGACTGCCTTTATATAAGTAGAGTAACGTGTGTAGTACAAGTAATATAATGGGCCTGAAACCCAATGAGCCTGCCTACAATATATACTAACAGTAATCAAATAAATTAAATGAAAAAAGGAAAAACAAAATGATACCGACCACTATATCCATGAAAGCACCAACATTGTCCTAATTCACGATTACAAATGCCTTGACCATTACAGTCGTTTTTTCACTTTCTGCCACTTATCATCTGCCAACAGAATAAATAGTTATAAAGACATAAACTTTTAAAGTGGAAGTGAAATTGATGACGACCTTCTATAGTGGCTACACTCTCACACACACAAACTACAAATGTGTATTACAGTAAGGGAAGTCAACTCTAACAGCAAAATAATTCTTGATGGGAATATTTTACAACTTTTCCTTAAGTAAGAGATGACGACCTTCCAGCCCTTAAGAGTGACGACCTTCCAATTACTAAGCCGAATGACGACCTTCTACGCCTAGATAAAGACCGTCCGCTCCCTCAGAAAGACTGACTCCCTTCTACTACTCACGATGGCCTAGTCAGCAAACCTTGATTCGTCCTTATCTTCTACGGGAATCAAGCGAGACACCTCACCAGACCAACACCTCATCATGCATAGGTGTCCTCCGCGAATCCTGGGAATGAAGCCCCCGCGGCGTCGCCCAGCGCCATGCACAAGCTGGCCACTACCTGCTAGATGAAGGGCCACAGACCCTCCACGTGTCCCGAGATCCAACGGACTCCGGAAGGCCATGTGGATGACCAGAAGGCATAAAATGCCATTCTCTTTCCGTACTCAGGTATGAACAGTACACTAAAACACCATATTACTCTCTCTCTGCATATTTTCTGGTGAACTTTGACTAACAAAAGCATCGGAGCCTCCTAGGCTGGCCCCAAACCGATGCCCACTCCGATCACTCTCTTGTCTCTTGCAGGTCTTCTGCTCCTCGGCTCGCTTGACTGCAGTCTAGTGATTTTCCAGCAACATCATTTCTTGGTTGGCTGTGCAACTGTTGATATGAAGATGCAAACTCCGATCATTTCCATGGAGATGCAATTTCCAGACATCAACAATTCTCATCACCTCAACAATGTTGACTTCCTTTATAATCGAATCACAACCAGAAAGCCACCGCCCAATCTCAGCCTTCCATGGCGCAACATGATAGACAACCTCATTGTGCAAGCCAGTTGGAAATCGATGATCTTCCCTAACATGATCAGTTGATGCTTGAAATGATCCATTAACTGGTACACAAGAGTTCTCAGCTTGCCAGAAGCAATCAAACGAAGGCCCCAAATGAAACAAGAGTATATGAACTACTGAAAATGCCAAAATCCAAGCAAGTGCTGCTGCCAAAAACCATGAGCATTTCACTTCTGATTAAATAACATATCTAAAAAGTCTCCTCCGTGATAAACCTGGAATTATCTGTGAGAAATTTACATTAAAACTCCTTCTTCACTCTCAAGCTCTATATAAGCACCAAAAAAAATAAAAAAAATAATCGAACACTTAATATAAAATACATATGCACTTACACACACAAATCTACTTTCTACAGTCACTATTCAGCCAAATTCAAATATTGGTATATTAGACAAGCATTAAAACAACTAGTCGCAAACCTATGCGATGTGCAAAAAAGTTTAATTTACACTTACAATTAATAAAATAATTTCTTGTTATCAAAATGAAAAAAAAAAAAAAAACAAAAAAAAAAATCTTTTTCAAGAACTCAAAAAGTAAGATTGCGACAATATTCATTCCTAAATAACATTTTACTAAAAAAAAATGTGTATATCATCAAAGTACATTAGGAACTAACTGTTATTTGACAAAAAAATAAAAAAAAAAAACCATAAAAAATAAAAAGATAAAAAAATCTCAAAAAGCAAACCCTAAAACCACAATCAAACCAAAACGGGAAGAAAATGTCAAATCAAAACCCAAAATATAAAAAATAAATAAGCTTTCTTTCTCGACTATAAAAAACACATAAAAGGTGTCTAAAAAATTTATAAATCGAAGAAGATAAAAAATGAAACAAACACATCAGTACTCCAAGTAGTACATAATAAACATAAGTTTATAATATATCGAAAATTGAAAGGAGCGTATATATATTTATAATTTCATGATACATATATTTTTAAAAAAAACACCTTCTATAAAATGTTTTTAATAGATCTAATTGATATTTCTCAAAGAACGCTAGGAATTGAGATGTCTCTAAGCAGCTTCAGCGTTGTTTCATGAACATATATTTTTTTGAATAAAATGATAGATAATTTATTGATGAAAAGAGAAGATACAAGGAACTAAAAATAATTACAAAACTCCTTGAACCTCCACAGGGACTTCTTCTAACCAGACTTTGGTCTGCTTAAGAGAGGAACCTAACTTGGTAAGCACCCATGCTCCTATGTTGACTTGCCTAGAAACTGCAGAAACTGAACAAGCTCTAAAAGACTTGACAAGAGACCAGATTTCCTCCAGCCACATGGCTTCAAGTGAGCTTCCAAGAACCCGAGAACTCAAATCTTCCAAGAACTCCGTAGGAGGACCTTCAAGCACAATATTCCCAAAGCCAGCATCTGCTGCAAATTGTAAGGCACTAATACAAGCATGAATCTTCGGCTGAACTACTGAGGGTAGAAGTTGAACATTTGAGCACCTTGCTGCATACACAGCTCCTTCATGATCACGGATAAGGATACCCACAGACAGCTTATTATTAGCTGAATCAACCATAAAATCCCAGTTCACCTTGACAACACCCTCAGGCGGAGGGTCCCACACGGTCACCGGATCAACTAGAACTTGCCTCCGAGAACCCACAGATTCGCAAACGCTCTTCGCACCACACCGTTTAAAATCTTGAAGAAGCAATACTGCATGCCTCACCACCATCACCGGATTACAAGCCTTGTTCTCATGAACCCAGGCATTCCTCTGTCTCCAAAGAAAATAAGCAACACATGAGAATAACTCCACTGCTTCCAAAGTTAACCGAGACTGAGTTACCCACATGAGATCAAAAAAACTGGATG
>OU015762.1:32149019-32309163 GCA_907173295.1 Fagus sylvatica | reverse complement strand
TCCTTCTTTATGATTCAAAACTCCACACATTTTCTGGGAAGTTAAGGACAAGATGGGATGGCCCCTACATTGTTAAAGAAGTGTTTAACTATGGGGCTGTAGTGATTGAGGATCCTAGGGATGATAGAATTTTGAAAGTGAATGGCCAAAGACTGAGGCCATACCTAGGAGAAGTTGTTCCAGCAGAAGAGACCATGTCTCTTGAGCTCCCTACTTATGGGGATGCTAGTTAGATCCTCTTTGAAATTTCACGTCTGTTGTATATATTAGTTTTCTTTTGTTTTGTTTTGGGAATCTAACCATTTTGCAGGAAATAGCTTAAGGAGTTCATCATCATATCAGGTGCTTTCTTTCCTTTTCCCTTGTTCTTTCATTTCAAGACTTGTCTTTGATTCTCACATACATTTGTTTGAACATTGAGGACAATGTCAACTTTAAGTTGGGGGGAGTATTGATTGTTTGTTTGATGGTGTGATGAACTTTGTGTTGCTTCTTGTTGAGTAGTTTAGAAACAATTTGTAATTAATTAAAAAAAATTGAGAAAAAGAAAAAAAAAAATTGTTTGGTTTGCAATGATATTTTTGATTTATGCTATATTCACATGCATCTTTGTTATCTTTGAGAATCTTGTTGAACTTTGAACTTTGGTTTGAAGTCATTAGTGAGCTTAAGCATATGAACACATGATTATTTGATTGAGATATTTGAACATGGCCATCTATTGCTTGTTTTTAAGTATTAAGTGTTACACTTGTACACCTTAAACTAAGCACTAGCACACTAACATGTAATCTGTGGGAAATGAGATATGCATCCAATTGTTACTAAATTAAAAGTGGTTGACTTGTTAGTTGATTAGCCTTGGCATAAAGAAGAAAAAAAAAAAATTGAAATAGCTAACCATGAGAGCCTATGTCAAAAGAGGTAAACAATTCACATGGTTGAGATATGAGTGACTAGTCTAGCTTCGTAGCCTTTTTTACTCGAGTAAGTAAACTCTTAGGGGTGTCTCTACACCTAGTGCCCTTAAGCCAACTGGTTCAGGAGTCATTGATCTAACACTTGATACATGGGTTAATTAGAAACTTAATAAAGTTAGACATTGCACAGTCCTCACACACACAAACAAAAAAAAAAGAAAAAAAAAGGCTTCTATACCTTGGTTGATTATTCTAATGAGAATTTCATTGTCCTTCATGATTATATTGGAAAGATATTGAAGTCCCATGATTCTAAGTTAGTTCACTTCACACATCAAGGAACTTGTGTAGCTTTTAATGCTTAATTTCAAGTGATTGTGGCCTAGTTAGAATTTCTAAAGATTTGAAATTGAAGGTTGACTTGTTTAAGCTTGCTAATGATTGAAAACCATTGTTTGTGTGACACTTTATTCTCATTTGATAGCATGATGTTGTATGTGTTTACTGTGAATCAAGACTGAGCATTTGATAGCGTTTGTGGGTATCACTTCTGGTAAACCCTCACGAGACTATAACTCGTCCACTAGGGACACCTAGGGGTTTAAAGGCTTATTGCATATGCTAAATGCAATCGAGAGTGCCAGCGAAAGTGGCTTTGTTAGTTTGTTTTCATTTGTGTTTTGTTGTTTTCATTGTTTTTAGTTTGCTAGGGACTAGCAAAATTCAGGTTGGGGGGTGTGATAAGTCATGAAATATGACTTATTTATATGTATTTTAGAAAGATTCTATTGAGGTTGTGTTGCATTTCATGTCTAATTACACTTAAATGGATGTTTGTTGTTCAATTCATTGAATTACATGACTTATGCATTTAAGTGTATTAATTTAATCCCTTATATGTTAATTTGAGCTATGTTTGATTGTAGGCACAAGTTAGATCAGATTGGAGTTAGATACCACAAGCTGGAAGGAGCAAAAGAGAAGAAAAGAGATGCAAAATAATGTTTGAAAATAAAAATAAAAATAAAGCCCATAAGGCCCACATGGCCACCAAAGCCAACAAGCTCACACTTTACTTTCCTACCGCATCACACAAGATCATTACTCAAAAGAGCTTTAATGAAATTCACGTGGAAGCCTTACTTTGGCTATGGATTGCACATCCTCAACACTTACCCGCATCACACTAGATTATTTTTCCAATAGAACCCTAAATGAAATAAGCGTAGATAGCAATTGGGAAGTAGTAGCCGCTAAGGAGTATTATTATTATTTTTAGTTTTCTTTCTAGTTTTCCTTTTAGTTTTCTCTCTAGAAATTATTTTCTCTAGTTTTCTTTTTTCTTAGCCATGATTGGCTAAGCCTCTTGCTAGGGCTAGGGACTATGTTTTCTGTATAAAGGTATGAATACTTGTAGTCCCTTCTATTTTTAATTTTAAATACAGTTGATTGTTAATTATTTGATTCCTATTAATGTATGTTTTATTCCGTACTTTATATAAGTTCAATCATGTTTTTCTTATGATTAAGGGAGAATATTGCATAGTTTTAATTAGGTTTCGTGTTATATAAATTAAAAGGTCTTTCTAATTATTACTCTAGCCACTTTATTTTCTTTGGTAATATAGTGTTCCTGAGTTTTATTAGTTCAACCATGTCAAGAGCTTTTTAAAAGGAAAATAATCAACTTGTAAACTGTTATTAGAATAAGGTTTTTAACCGGGATTACAAGGAATCATACTGGTATAAAAAAAACACCCTAAAACCCTAGTGCCTTTTTACATATATTCTTTAAAAAATTTCCACTAACCAAATCTATTTTACCCTTCTTGCATATTCAATTACATTGTCTTTTGAAAACACAAACTTCCTGAGGATCAACAACCCCTTACACGTACTACAAGGTACCGCTTATTATTGAGCGACATCACCAAATATAACATACTTCAAGCAATCACATATTGTTTCTAAGGTACTAATGTAGAAACCGTAGTTACATGGCTCATAACCTTCTTTATAATACCAAACAGTGAAATCAATGCATAATAAAATTCACCTAGACAATAAACATGCAATTGTCCTTGCACATAAAATATCAACTCAAATAAATCATCCAATTGCAAGAGTAAATTTGTCAAAGTCTCATTCTTTCAGGAAATAAAGGTTCTGTCCCACTACAAGGCAGTCCATTTGAACAGTGAATTTAACTATCCATTCACTATCTAATTTCCTTGATATTTCATTTACGTGTTCTATTATATGTCTAGTACTTTACTTAAAAATTACAGCTCTATTTGAGGTTTATACAAAATTATAAAATTCAACCAAGACAGAAGACTCAAATTTGCCAGCACAGTTTTGAAGGTAACTTTAAATCAGTACCCACAATTCCTTATTTACTAAAATTGTATGGGGTTAATTCCATGAATAACATATGCATCCTAGGGTTCCACAAACAAACCATGAAACAAATTAAATTGCAATTTGCACAGTTTTCTTGTAAATCACATAATAATTCAAACAATTGCAAAGTGAAATTTAATATATAGTGAACAACTGGTCAGTTGGTTAATGCTCTTAGAACCCGAAGAAGAAATTCCAGAATTTATGCAACCCACTGGTCACTGCAGAAACAGCAGCAGATTGGATTTATGCTCGAGCACTCTAACAACTTCCAACCATTAGCCAACAACTCCTTCTAAATGCAACACATACAGTACCACATCAAGTCTAATCTCATCCTAACTCATCATGTTCAGCCCACACCAGCCATTCCATCCCACATGCAAAGCTTAATCCATCTCAAAACATACATGAAAGCCAAGATTTCACCTAATCTAACACATGCATGAAATTTCAGTTGAAACCCCCAATTAAACTCCATGGAACCCTAGAAAATTTGAGGAATTTACCTTCTAAAGGTTGGGAATATAAGCTCTAACAAGAGCCATCCTTTTCTTGATGGAGTGAAGCTTGAAGGAGAGCAAATATGGAGGTTTTTCCTCCAAGGGATTTTTGGCCAGCAGAAGGAGGAGAGCTTCTCTCCCTCTTTTCCTTTCTTTCCCCTTAAAACATGCATTGAAATGGGGAAGTGGCCGGCTATTAAAGGGAAATGGGTTGACTATGGGGTTTTGTTTTAGTGAAACACATATGTCATCTTGCAAGATGGTGAGATTTAGTTAGTGGAGTCCAAGTGTCAATTTATAAGAGGGTGGAGGTTTGCTAGTGGATTCCATGTGTCATCTTTGGAGAGAAGAACTTAGCTAGTGGATTTCATGTGTCCAACTCCTATTGGTTCACTAGGCTATTAACATGCATTATCTTAACTTAACACCATTAACCTTTAATACTCTTAATTAGCTTAACCTTAATTAATCATCTAATAACTAACTTACAATTACTAATTATCCTACATGCCATTAACATATATGCATGTTTATTATTGCTAACATTAATCATGTTGCTAA
This sequence comes from Fagus sylvatica, assembly GCA_907173295.1. Classification (NCBI taxonomy): domain Eukaryota; kingdom Viridiplantae; phylum Streptophyta; class Magnoliopsida; order Fagales; family Fagaceae; genus Fagus; species Fagus sylvatica. Next base: position 32,304,776 of record OU015762.1, on the reverse strand, counting down.
CTTATTGCAGTCATTTGTCAATAATTTACATCATAATATATTTGACTATTATATAAGTTGGGTATCCATTATACTACTCGTGTCCTTCATTAAAATGAAGTGGTATCTAACCAATTTAAATACAATTTACCATGTAAATTATTAAACCTATAATCCTTTTACGTAAACTTAGTACTAATATAATTAATTTATAATTAGGTGGTGCGGGGCATCACAATCTCATTAATCATGCCTATATTCCTTAATTCACTAGTCATTTGTCAATAATTTACATCATAATATATTTGACTATTATATAAGTACTTGGTATATCCATTATACTACTAGTGTCCTTCATTAAAATGAAGTGGTATCTAACCAATTTAAATACAATTTACCATGTAAATTATTAAACCTATAATCCTTTCGTGACTTAGTACTAATATAATTAATTTATAATGTTAGGTGGTGCGGGGCATCACAATCTCCCCTCCTTATAAAATTTTCGTCCCCGAAAATTGAAATCATTTATTTTCACGTATGACTCAACTCCACAGTTGTATCCTTAGTTTACCTCGTAATCAAAACATAAGACGTATATACCTCAAGGGGTTTCTATTACTTCAACATGTATTTTAACTCCTCAATACACTGTGTTTCTGCCCTTCATAAACTTAGAGTAACATTTTCTAAATTCAGCCTAAAGGTTACATAGCTTTCTCTGTGCTCCTCTGCTTCCTTACCTGACAGATGTAACTCTAAATCTCACATTTTCTAAAGTGGTAAAACTGATTTAGACCCTCACTTCAGGATTTTATGTTACCTCCACTCTTTGATATATTCTCTATCATTAATGATAATATAAGTTATCTATAACCTCTAAAACAACTTGCGTTTGTCGTAAGGGTACTACTTTAGTCGAAAGTCTTAATGTGTGAACATACCTTACATAACATGGCAACTAATGCAAGTGGCGTCAAACTCTTAGATTGAATACTCTTGACTTCGGTTGAATAAAAACCTAGGTCATTGAATTGCTATCCATAGCTACCTCTAGGACACATACTTTTAGAAAGTTTATTCTGCAAGTTCTAACTCCTCATGGGTTCTTTGTTTCTTACTCTTATTACTTTAGAACAATACTCTGTCTAAACTCCTCTGTGAGTTGACACATCATGCTTCTGTTGTGCATCTTTGGTTCCTTACATAAAGGATAAACTCTAATGCCATCATTTTTCAACATGGTACAATTAATTTAGGTCTTCATACAACAAAAATCAAATGGTTTCCATTTCATAATAAGGGGTAACCTAACTCTTAATGGATTCATTTAAACTTTCAAGCTATGACTAAACTACTCTAAACCTTAGGGTTGAGTGTTACTTCTATTCCTTGATAGGTCATGAGCACTATACTTAACTATTTTCCTTCCTCAAGATAGTAAAGAGAAGCTTCCTAGTCCCTCAGGTATTCAATGAATCACTACTTATAGTGTATATGCACTAGGGACTAATCTTGACATATTCCTTGTCACCATCGACAACATTGATTTAGCTCAAACTTTTGGTTTGTTGAATACAATTGCTTCTAAGTTTAATTTTTCAACAACTTGTATTTGTCTTAAGATTATTATCTTACTCTTGATAGGTTCTCAACCTTAAAACTACATGTTTTTATCTCACTAGGAAGTAGATATTCCTTAATCATATATATTTGGTCATTTCTTGTGTCTTATATATACTTGGTCCTTTCTTGGATCCTACCTGTCTATCGTCATAGCACCAAGGTGCCACGACCACCTATAATAAGTTGTAACCATAGTCTTGTCTTCTAACTTTCAAGAGTTATAATTTAGTTCATGTGCTGAGGTTAGTCGAAGCAATCTAGCGTACAAGCCTCAATAATAACTATGCTAATAGAATTACTTCAGACACTAACTATATACATATTCTCATACATCAATTCGCAACCAAGTTTCCATATAGAAAGCGAAAATTAACAATGCATAGGTTAGCATAGATGTGTAGCAAACTTACTCTACATATCCTTTCTCATAGTCCAAAAGAGGACATTACACATCTTCATCTAAGGAAATCTCTTGAAAAATCATTCGACTAAATCTTCCTTTCTAGAAATGTCTTTAGGAAAATAATATCTAAACATTTTAGTCTTGGGCATGTAAAAAACCCTTTTATTTATTTATTTTTTTTATAGGATCTAAAATTTGTTCAACCACACGGGAGCTCAACGGGGTTAACAAATTATCTGACCAAAATAGGGTCATATACATATCATAGTTAAAACTTCATGTCGTACCCACTAAGGTTAGATGATCAAAATTTACCAGACCACACGCGGCCAACAGGGTTCGACAAATCCAATTCAAACTAACATTAGGGAGGTCAACGATATATATTTTAGAAAATAACTAAATAAATATCTTTGTTAAAATACTTTACATTTTAATTTTTCATAACCACAACAATTCAATCATTCAAAATCTAGTTTCTTTCCACAGTTTCATTAAATTTTTGAGAAATAACAAAATTATTAGCTTACATCTCATAAAATATGATGTTTCTCAAGTAATTACTATAAACTCTTACCTTGCATCATTCTTATAGCCATACTAACATGCGGCAGGTATAGGTAACCAAAACATATGCTATTCATATTACTTTAAGCCACAACAATTCAGGATACAAATCCACATAAACATGTTAACAAATCTTATAATTACTAAGCTTGATATCCCATCTTATGTTAGGCATGTTATAGAATGGTAAAAATCAAAATCATACTAGCATGTAGAAAATAATCACTCATCAAACAAATGATACATCATCATTAAGCAAACAAGTCCTACATCCCGACTACCCTTCTACCTTGCTATAGTTCTCAAGTTTAAGCCTAACTTCTAAAGATCACTTCCTATTGCTCTGATACCACATCTATCATGACCCAAATCCGTAATATGATTCAGAGTCGGACCGGCATGCTAATACCAAGCCTGTGCCTGATATTAACATGAACCAACTAAAAGGAGTATAAATTTTTTTCTTCTTTCTTTTCTTTTCTCTCGTCCTGATTCCTTAACTTCTTCTTGGGTTGGGAACTCTCAATACTATAAACATACTCCTTTACAAAACGAATGAGTATTCTAGTCCACCTAAAGGAAGTGAAAGTAGTCAGAGCATCTATAACTGTTTATATGAAATACATTAGTATGTGGACATAATAGCTCTAATACAGTGGAAGACTATTTGAACATATACATCACTTCTGCTTTATATACATAAAAACTCAAAACATCTAAGATTAGTTCTAGATACAAATATATTTGCTCCTCCATGCTGAGACTCTTGGCTGCACTATAGGATGTTCCTGCAATCTGAGCAACCCACTTTGCTCAGTGAGGGAGGCGTGACATGAAGATTTAACAGTATACATGAATGCATGATAAACAGAATACTCTTTGTGAATATGACTTACATATAAACAATTCATACTAAAATGATTTCATGAGTTTCTTGAACATATATATGTTTCATACTGATGAACATAATATCTGATAACTTGTAAGACATAATATGACTATTAAAATCTAAACATATAGCATGATTCCTTTATATGTAAATAAAACATGTTCCCTTAAATTGTTCTAAAGAGAAAACTTATCTCATACCATTGCATAATATAGCAAAAACTATATGGAACATGTAACTGTACTTTATCTTTAAGACTTTGCCCCTCGTGACCTTACTGGTGCCATCCCCTCATGGCCTGGTTTGCCATATCTTTAGGGAATACAACCCCTCGTGGCCTTACTTGTTGCCGGTCTACAGGAAATAAAACCCCTCGTGGCCTTTCTGCTGCTATGTCTTTAGGGCATACGATCCTCTCATGGCCTTGGGTTGTCAGTCTACAAAGCATCACACTCAAAACTGTTTTAGGTGTTCGTAAAACATATCATACTTGTTTATCTTTCAATCTCTATCTTGCCTTACTAAGCCAAAATTCATAGCATATCCACAACTTGCTTCTAAAATCTTTCTTGACTGTATTAACTCGAAACTGTTTCTAAATCAATGCACGTTTTCTTTATAAACAAGTATCAAATTGAGTTTACTGAAAGTATTGATAAAACATATATAGATATATTCTTAAAACATGGACTATTAAATTTTCATGGCACATTCCCTTACCTCAATCCAAAAGCTGGATCTCAAGAGTCTCAAGCAGATCACTTCACCTATCCTCCCTTGATTTTCCCAAATCAAATATAGGAGTTAAGTTAACTTTAACTTAATCTTAGTTTCAACTTAATGCCAACCTTAGCTCATAATAGGCTAATCAACATTTAAGACCATAATTTGCTTAATTTAACTTAACAAATCTTTGCTAAGCCCTTACTAAACCCCAAACAACATGTTGAAGGCATCCAAGGCTAACCAACCTCATAACTATAATACCAAATATAACATACTTCAAGCAATCACATATTGTTTCTAAGGCACTAATGTAGAAACCATAGTTACATGGCTCATAACTTTCTTTATAATACCAAACAGTGAAATCAATGCATAATAAAATTCACCTTGACAATAAACATGCAATTGGCCTTGCACATAAAATATCAACTCAAATAAATCATCCAATTGCAAGAGTAAATTTTTCAAAGTCTCATTCTTTCAGGAAATAAAGGTTCTGTCCCATTACAGGGCAGTCCATTTGAACAGTGAATTTAACTATCCATTTACTATCCAATTTCCTTGATATTTCATTTGCTTGTTCTATTATATGTCTAGTACTTAATTAAAAATTACATCTCTATTTGAGGTTTATACAAAATTATAAAATTCAACCAAGACAGAAGACTCAAATCTGCCAGCACAGTTTTGAAGGTAACTTTAAATCAGTACCCACAATTCCTTATTTACTAAAATTGTATGGGGTTAATTCCATGAATAACATATGCATCCTAGGGTTCCACAAACATACTCCAATGACTTAAATTCCAAATATTGGATTTATTATGCAATTTCAAACCGACAAACACAGAATCTGTCAAATTGACAGATTTGCACAGTTTTCTTGTAAAATCACAAATAATTATCAAACAACCTTGTTTTCAAGTGAAATTTAATATATGGGCAGTAGACATGTGATATAAAAAGATAAAGAAAACCGTTTATTAATTTCTCTTCTCAGAAATTCCAGAATTTATGCAACCCACTGGTCACTGCAGAAACAGCAGTAGATTGGGTTTATGCTCGAGCACTCTAACAACTTCCAACCATTAGCCAACAACTCCTTCTAAATGCAACACATACAGTACCACATCAAGTCTAATCTCATCCTAACTCATCATGTTCAGCCCACACCAGCCATTCCATCCCACATGCAAAGCTTAATCCATCTCAAAACATACATGAAAGCTAAGATTTCACCTAATCTAACACATGCATGAAATTTCAGTTGAAACCCCCAATTAAACTCCATGGAACCCCAGAAAATTTGAGGAATTTACCTTCTAAAGGTTGGGAATATAAGCTCTAACAAGAGCCATCCTTTTCTTGATGGAGTGAAGCTTGAAGGAGAGCAAATATGGAGGTTTTTCCTCCTAGGGATTTTCGGCCAGCAGAAGGAGGAGAGCTTCTCTCCCTCTTTTCCTTTCTTTCCCCTTAAAACATGCATTGAAATGAGGAAGTGGCCGGCTATTAAAGGGAAATGGGCTGACTCTGGGGTTTTGTTTTAGTAAAACACACATGTCATCTTGCAAGAGGGTGAGATTTAGTTAGTGGAGTCCAAGTGTCAATTTATAAGAGGGTGGAGGTTTGTTAGTGGATTCCATGTGTCATCTTTGGAGAAGGGGGCTTAGCTAGTGGATTTCATGTGTCCAACTCCTATTGGTTCACTAGGCTATTAACATGCATTATCTTAACTTAACACCATTAACCTTTAATACTCTTAATTAGCTTAACCTTAATTAATCATCTAATAACTAACTTACAATTACTAATTATCCTACATGCCATTAACATATATGCATGTTTATTATTGCTAACATTAATCATGTAGCATGACTATATTCCTCACTAATTCACTAGTCACTTGTCAATAATTTACATCATAATATATTTGACTATTATATAATTACTTGGTATATCCATTATACTACTAGTGTCCTTCATTAAAATGAAATGGTATCTAACCAATTTAAATACAATTTACCATGTAAATCATTAAACCTATAATCCTTTTGTGACTTAGTACTAATATAATTAATTTATAATGCTAGGTGGTGCGGGACATCACAGTCTAGTTAACAATATAAGTGAACCATTCAATGCCATGATATTATGTGCTAGGGACAAGCCCATATTGTCAATGTTGGAGTGGATTAGAGTTACGCTAATGACTAGACTGCATACTAAGAGGATTGGGATGGAAAAATATGGTGGATCATTGTGCCTTAATATACAAGACAAACTTGAGAAGCTGAAAATGGAATCTAGGTCTTTCTCTGTTATGCGTTCTGGTTGGTTTAAATATGAGGTGGATAATGATTATGAGAGACATGTGGTTCATCTCACCAAGAAGGAATGCACTTGTAGGATATGGGACCTCACTGGTATCTCATGCAAACATGGTGTTGTAGCTATTTATAAGAACCGTGAGCATCTTGTGGACTACCTATATGATTGCTATCTGAAGGAAGCATATCTTGAAGTTTATAGTGAAATTATTCATCCAATGGCTGGCTAAGATGAGTGGATTAAGATTAGACATCTGCCTCCACAGCCACCATGTGTTCTTAGACCCCTAGGGAGGCCTAAAAAGTTGAGGAGAAGAGACCTAGATGAGCCAAGGAATCCCCACAAGGTTTCTAGAATGAATAGAAACATTAAGTATGGGAAATGCAAGCATGTGGGTCATAATTCAAGATCATGTAATGCTAGCATTACTGGTGAGATACCCTGGCAGAGAACGCAAAGATTAAAGCAACAAAAAACTGTAATATTTCTCATTTATATTGTTATATATTTCAATATGTTGTTTGTCCTTGTTACATGCACTTAAATTATTTTTTTATTATTATTATTATTATTTTTTTGGCATTGTTTGTAGGCACAATGAGGAAGTTCTTCATCACAGCCACCAACATCACAACCCCCATCATCACAGCCACCAACAAGATTGCAAAAAAGTAGATTTGTAATTGGGGGACCAACACAGCACACCACTCATGCACCTAGAGAGACATGAGATTTAAGGTCATCATAATCCCAGGTATTTTTTAAACCAGTACCAAAACTTTCCATAATTGCTTAGATGTGAATGTGAGTAAGAAATTCTAGTTCCATCTTTTTGCAACTTGTAAGAAGAGGAGGTGTTGTTAGTGGTGCTCACACTAGTGCAAGCAGGGGTGCAAGCAGGGGTGCTGTTAGTGGTGCTCACACTAGTGCCGGCAGAGGAGCAAGCACAGGTGCAACCAGTGGTGCAAGCATGGGTGCAACCAGTGGTGCATGCAAAGGTGCAAAGAATGGTGCAAACAAAGGTGAAGCTAGTGGTGCAGCTAAACACAATGTTGGTGAGAAAAGAAAAGAGGAGGTGGTAGTTCAAGGCCATCGAAGCTTTAAGTTGTTGGTGGGAAAGGCAAATGAGAGTTGATAGAAATTTGATACCTTTTGTATTTGTTAGGCAAATAGCCTTTTGTTTTGTTTAAAAAGGAACACACCTTTTTATGTTGTTGGAGAAGGAATACCTTTTTTTTTTTGGAATAGATAGGTGATTTTTATTGCCTATGCATATGGGTGTTTGATAAAAAATTTGCTATGTATGTAAGTGAGAAGTGACAATATTTGCTATGTATGGACAAATTTTTGCTATGTATGCAAGTGATACTCCTTTTTATGCATGGATCAATGTTTGTCATGTATCAAAATTTTCAATCTTTTTTGTCTTGATAAGGATGCTTAATCAATACTGTCACCAATTGCTTGTCTTATTCTACTTTTGGTAGACAATTGTAACACAAGTTGGTCTTATTCTATTTTGCAATTGTAACATGCTCATAAGTCATTACACATTTTGGTAGACAATGAAATTGAATCAGTACACATAACTTTAAGGAAAATATCACATTGTTCATTAAAGCATACAATTACAAAAATTCATTGTCTAGTCATCATATAACTTGATTAACCATGCTTATAGATGGTAATCATTAATTACAAAACTTTTCCACCCACAACACCCTACTCCTAACACAAACACTACAACTACACAACAAGTAATCATGGCAAGCTCAATGTCTTCTTCATCTTTCCAACTTGACCAAAGTACCAAAAAGACACAAGAAGCACAACAATTAAGCACCATGACACAACTAGAGCATGCATATACATTTTCTCATTGTTTCGATCCATCATCTCTTTCTCCCTAGCTCTTGATTCCATTCCACGAGCCCCCACTTCCCTCTCATGAGCAATTAGCACAAATTTCTCAAGCTTGTTAGATTTTTCAATGATCTTTGCAGCAATTTCAATCCCATTGAGAAATTAACATGAGATTTTGTAATATTAGGAAACACATACATTCAATTTCATAAAATTATGGAAATTGTGGTCATCACAAATTTACGAAAATAAAATGGAAATTGTGGTCACTGACATTACCTTATATTGGCTACACCCATGAAACCTCCTCCCAAAGTTTTTGATTGTCCAAGCTGTCCTCACTATAGATCTTGCCCCCACAATTACACAAATACCCATTCGCGTAGTAACTAGCTCATGAAGATATAGACATTTAAGTACTGTATAATCCTCACTACAACGGATCCCTAATGACACATGTCATAACCTTATTTTCACCCCTAGAATTTTCTCGAATATTGGCACACAAAACGAGGTAACCAGACTGAGTCGAGATTAGACCAAAAGCAGCTTGAGCGCAGCAAAAACCCTTGAATCATGAACATGGACACATTTCACAAGGTTTGGCTAGGTTTGACCAAGTTTGACCAGGGTTGACCAAGTTTGACCAGGATTGACTAAGTTTGATTGAAGCAGTGGCTGAGCCAATATCGAGATTTGATCAACCCTTTTTCTCACCATTGGAAAAAGCACATCGAGACCTTCGATTCAATACTTCACGAGCCAAAAACGGATGATAAATGAAGAAGTTATGCGCAAAACCGTAAAAAATGGTCTAACACTTAGCCAAATTTTGCTAAGTATTCTTGACCAAAACAGGCCCATTCTTGAGCGATATTCATGCACAGAGTCTTCTCAACTCACTGCGAGTTGGTCCACAAGTCAAAAACTTTAAGAAATATGGTAAGTTTACCTACGACTAGCAACTCTCGGATCGCCAATCGCTTCTCCGGTTAGGTCGGAATCTTAATTGGCAAATGACTCTACCATGAGAATCACTCCGGTAGCCTCCGTTCACAAGGTAGTAGTTCACGGGTCCAAGCTCAAATCCTCACAAGAGTTATGACACTCAGAAGAAGGCATCATGAGCTTTCCAAGGACACCAAGATCATAAAAAACCAACACCGAGACCTACGTCAACTGTACGCGGGAAAATCGACGGAAGTAAGGAAATTTTGCTGGAAATCCGACACATTTTTCACTCGGGAGGCCACATTTGTGCGTAGAGTATTCTCGACTCGCTACAAGTTGATCCGCAAGTTAGGAACTTTAAGAAAGAAGATATGCTCAGCTACGACGAGTAACTCTCGGTTCGCCGATAACATCTCCGGTTTGGTTGGAATTCTCGCCGGAAAACAGAGAAAAACTGCTTGTACACCTTTGCTTCCGGGAGCCATAACTTTCTCATCCAAGCTCCGATTTATTGGATACCATTGGAAAGAAGACATCTCAAGATTTCCAACGGTACCAAGCATGACATATTTTGGACACCGGAAGACCTCCAAAAGCTTCCCCGAAAAAAAATGGTAAAAAGCTGTCATAAATTTTGAGCCGAAAAGATAAGATCGAGGAGGAGCTGCGCTGGCAGATAAGGATAGAGACCTCACGCAACATGATGCTGTTACACATAGCATGAAGCTGCCTAAAGCCTAAAAATCCATTCTATAAATACAGGGACCCCCCCCCCCCCCTCACCCAATTCGAGGGGAAGGGTAGGAATTATAGAATTTTGGGCAAAAACTCAAGAGAAAGGGTCTTTTACTCTAGTTTTAGGCCATTTTGGGTAGAATCAAAGGGATTTTATTTAGGTAATCCTTCTCCCTCCCTCTCAAATCTCCTCTAATCCATTCCCCATCTTCAATCATACACTCCTCCATACCCATTTTTATTACTTGCATGGTAGAAGTGATGCTAGATGATCCTACAATGGGAAATGACTCAATGTGCTCCACCTTTTACTTATTGCTTCATTTCTTTCCCTTTTATTATATGGGTTTTGTAAATGGAAATGATATGTGATTATCCTACAATAGGAGATGATTCATAATGATCCATTTTGGTTTATTTCATTAGGCTTCAATTATTTGCTTTATTACTTTCACTGTGTTTTTATATCTTTCACTATATGTTTATAGCCTTGACTGGTTTATTGCTTTCATTTTATGTTTATAGCTTTCACTATGTGGTTGTGTGTTTCCTATTATGTCATTTACATTTCACTACGTGGTTGTGTTAATGGAAGTGATATGTGAGGATCCTACAATGGGAAATGACTCATGATGATCCATTGTTTAAAGCTTTAAATATGTCTTTATTGCTTTTACTATGTGGTTGTGTGGTTTCCTTTTATGTCATTTACATTAACTATGTGGTTGTGTAAATGGAAGAGATATGTGAGGATCCTACAATGGGAAATGACTCATGGTGTTGTTTCATTGTTTAATCCCCCCTTAATTGATTTCCCCTATTTGGGCATATGAACCCTAATTGGTCTTGGAGGTTGAGGTAAGATTTTCATTAGCACTAACCTCCATGTAATCCCATAAGGTATTGGATCCTCGAGATTCCCCCCTTGTTTATTTGATTAATCCCTCTTTGATTGGCTTCCGCTATTTGGGCATGTAAACCCTAATTGGTCTTGAAGGTTTAGGTAAGATTTTCAATAGCACTAACCTCCATGTAATCTCATAAGGTATTAAACCCTTGTGATTCCCCCTTGTTTAATTTCATTAATTTCCCCCTTTGATTGATTCCCCCTATTTGGGCATGTAAACCCTAATTGGTATTGGAGGTTGAGGTAAGACTTTCATTAGCACTAACCTCCATGTAATTCCATAAGGTATTAGACCTTCGAGATTCCCCCCTTGTTTAATTTCATTAATTACTCTTTTTGACTGATTTCCCCTATTTGGGCATGTAAACCCTAATTGGTCTTGAAGGTTGAGGTAAGACTTTCATTAGCACTAACATCCATGTAATCCCATAAGGTATTGAACGCTCGAGATTCCCCCTCTTTAATTGATTTTTCCCTTTGATATTTTCTTGTTCACATAAACCTTAAATGGTCTTGGAGGTTTAGGTGAGTCTTTCAATAACACTAACCTCCATGTAATCCCATAAGGTATTGAACTCCTTTTTGACTTTTTCCCTCTTTTATTCATGTAAACACTAACCTCCATGGAGATTATGAAAGCCTTTCAATAGCATTAATCTCCAATCCCATGAGGTATTGACCCTTTCCTTAAACCCATCAAGGAACCCTAGATGCTGTCGGTGTAAAGGATCGTCAACAAGAGCGTTCTAGTGTGTTGTAGCGAATAGCTTGATGCACTATCTCCCTTCAACCCTTTGAGCGAAATGCGGCAAAAGGAAGAAAAATCCATGGGTCGACCCCATCCTGCAATTTGTACTTGAATTCCTTTTGTACTTGCCTTTTCCGTTAATTCAATAGCCTTTTGGATACACTTCTCTATCAAAGTATTGTATTTCTAAATTTTCATAGGGCCCTCCCGGAATTCCTTCCATAATCATTCCATACTTACTATTTTGATTAAGTATTATAATTATGTCATAACATATACTTGTCATTTTGATTAAGTGTTGTAATTATGTCATAGTATAGTTGTCATCTTGATTGTTTCAATTATGTCATAATCATCCATACTTGTCATTTTGATTGAGTATAGTAATTATGTCATATTCATCTCATACTTGTGCTTTGTGATTAAAGTGCCGTAAACATACCATGATCACATGCTTTGAATGTTTATTTACTTTGATATAAAATGTGGTTAAAATATGTACATTTTGCCATGAAAACCTTAAAAAAAGAAAAAATGGTATTGTGGGATTACAAACGAAATTGGTTCATCCTAAGTTCTATGGCTTAGCCTAGTCTTAGGACACCATGGTATGAGTCATTTATGTGTCAAAACAGCTTGCCGTTGACGCATTATAAGGGATTCTACATGTTATAATACTCATAATATTATGCTAAAAAAAAAAAATTACTTATAAAAAAAAATATTATGGTAAAAAACAAATTAATCATACTGCAATTTGTACTTGAATTCCTTTTGTACTTGCCTTTTCCGTTAATTCAATAGCCTTTTGGATACATTTCTCTATCAAAGTATTGTATTTCTAAATTTTCATAGGGCCCTCCCGGAATTCCTTCCATAATCATTTCATACTTACTATTTTGATTAAATATTATAATTATGTTATAACATATACTTGTCATTTTGATTAAGTGTTGTAATTATGTCATAATATAGTTGTCATCTTGATTGTTTCAATTATGTCATAATCATCCATACTTGTCATTTTGATTGAGTATAGTAATTATGTCATATTCATCTCATACTTGTGCTTTGTGATTAAAGTGCCGTAAACATACCATGATCACATGCTTTGAATGTTTATTTACTTTGATATAAAATGTGGTTAAAATATGTACATTTTTCCATGAAAACCTTAAAAAGAAAAAACATGGTATTGTGGGATTACAAACGAAATTGGTTCATCCTAAGTTCTATGGCTTAGCCTAGTCTTAAGACACCATGGTATGAGTCCTTTATGTGTCGAAACAGCTTGCCGTTGATGCATTATAAGGGATTCTACATGTTATAATACTCATAATATTATGCTAAAAAAAAAAAATTACTTATAAAAAAAAATATTATGGTAAAAAACTCTCAAAGAGAAAATTAATCATCAAGAAACCCACTATTTGACGGACCGCTTTATTCTTGGAAATCATGGATAAAAGGATCCCGAATATAGCACCCAAAACATAATTGTTTGTCCCGACATTCAATGTTAGGATTTCAAGTACATCCTACTATTGAATTGCCCGGAACCCTAAAAAATACAAAATAAATAATTAAAATTAAAATTATAAAAAAAAAAAATTGAAACAAAAAGTCTAAACAAAACCAAATGAAGTCAATTTGCATATACCATTCTTGGTATATTGCTTGACAGAAATTGGGACATTTGTGTCTAATTAAAACCAACATCCATGCTAAGCAAACATAAAGGAATACTTGAAGGGAAGTAACCGTTTTTTAACAGATGTCGTGGGGTGCCTAATACCTTCCCCACGCATAATCTAACCTCTGAACTCGTCTCTGGTTCAGAACATTTTTATATGTCTAAGCAAAATAAAATCCATTAGACATAGGTACCCAATCACACCTTAGTGGCGACTCCAAATCTGTGCTCACTTGCACACACATACGTGTTCCCCTCACACCCACACACACATTGCAATAGAAATTCGCCAATGGGGGTCAAAATAGGATTGTTTCCATAAGCATTGATGTTGCTCAATAATAAGCGGTACCTTTTAGTACGTGTAAGGGGTTGTCGATCCTCACGGAGTTGTGTTTTCAAAAGACAATGTAAATCGATATTCAAAAAGGGTAAAATGGATTTAGTTTATGGAAATTTTGTAAGAAATATATGTAAAAAGGCACTAGGGTTTTTGGGTGTTTCTCTATACCAGTATGATTCCTTTATAATCCCGGTTAAAAACCTTGTTCTAATAACAGTATACAAGTTAATTATTTTCCTTTTAAAAAGTTATTGACATGGTTGAATTAAAAAAACTCAGGAACACTATATAACCGGAGAAATAAAGTGGTTAGAGTAATATTTAGATAAACATTCAATTTATATAACACAAGACCTAATTAAAACCATGCAATATTCCCCCTTAATCATAAGGAAAACATGATTGAACTTATAGAAAGTACGGAATAAAACATACATCAATTAAGAATCAATAAATTAACAATCAATTGTAATTTATATTAAAAATAGAAGGGATTACAAAGTACTCATACCGTTATACAAAAGACATAGCCCCTAGCCCTAGAAAGAGACTTAGGCAGCCATGGGAGTGAAAACCTAAACTTGGGAAAAAGAGAGAGGGTAAGTCCGTCTGTCTAAGACTTCTAATCTAAACCCTATATAAACCCTAATCCTCTTCTCTAATTTGGACTTCAGAATCTAAACAAATTGGGTCCAATGGGCCTTGAACTTGGAGCGCTTTAAAACAAAAATTGGCCTTCATTAAAACTGAATTCGCGCGAATCCAGTCGCCTGGATCCATTCCAGCCAACTGGATCTTCATTGAAATGCCTCTTGGACTTTCTTCCTGATTTGGATTAATTAATCCAGTCGCCTGGATCACCATCCAGTCAACTGGATTCTTCAAGAATTGAAGTTTGGAGTTTCTACCTGATTCTGGACAATTAATCAAGTCGCCTGGATCACCATCCAGTAGACTGGATTCTTCAATCTTCAGTTTTGGAGTTTCTGCCTTAGAATCCAGTCTGCTGGATTCCAATCCAATCTACTGGATTCCAATCCAGTCTGCTGGATGTCCCAATCCAATCTGCTGGATTGTGGTTCAGCAACTCTTTTCTTCTCTTTTGCTCCTTCCAGCTTGTGATATCTAACTCCAATCTAATCCAGCTTGTACCTACAATCAAACATAGCCCAAATTAGCATCTAAGGGAATTAATACACTTAAATGCATAAGTCATGTAATTCAATGAATTGAACAACAAACATCCATTTAAGTGTAATTAGACATGAAATGCAACACAACCCTAATAGAATCTCTCTAAAATGCATGTAAATAAGTCATATTTCATGACTTATCAAGCATCATGCCATGTCATTAAGCTTAGCCTAATGGTATTCATGTGTGGAATTCAATTGACTTAAAGGTCATTAGTTCTACACATTGGGGAGGCGCTTTGTGGGAAAATCCATTGAGGGTTGCAAAGCCCAAGAAATGGGAGGCCCACAGGGACAAAGCCTTGAGGGAAGTGAAGGGAGGAGAGTTGGACCAAGAATCTTAAGACTTTCAAAGAGGACAATATTAAGTAGTGCACCAGGGTATCAGAGTCAGGGGTGTTACAAAGCGCATCTTCATTCTTTGTACACATGGTGGTGATGTCTTGGAGGAAATTCTCCAGTGTTGACAACACAAATACTCCAGATTTCAAAAACTAGAAAACCTTAGGTCAGAAACATACCTTGATCTTGAAAAGAAGAAGGGTTACTGCAATGGATCCCCAAGCTTCTCACAAACAAAAATCCCAATGGTTGTTGTTGAGAAACCCAAGATTTGGGTTGAAGAATAGTGAATCGGACCAAGCTTTGTGACTTAGAACCTAATTTTGATAAAATGGAATGAGTTGTTTATATATTCTAGTTGTCTTTCTAACGAAAAGGGGCGAGGTAAGTAACGTCTGCTAACGTTTTAAACCTCAGGTAGGTAAAATGACACATTTTAAACCACGAATAGACAAAGTAAAACTCGGCCTAACCATAGGGGGTTTACTGTAATTATCCCAAAAATAAATTACAATTTTCAATTATATTAGATGTTGTATGAAAGTTAATTAGTTTATAATTGTTTATTAATTTTGTTATTACATTAGTTTATAATTTTTTACAAAAGCGCCAATTTATAACAAGATTGACTGTCAATCCCACATTAATGCAATCATGGCATAAGCTCAAACAACAACCAAACCATATGGCTTGGCCAATATGACAATGAAAGAACAAATGAACACATGTCTCGCTCTCTCCATGACACGGAGGACAAGAATTGTCACCGGGTCCCAATCTAACAACAATATTATATCTTGTTGGGATGACATTGTGTTATTATATCTAGTTGGGATGACATTGTGTTGGGGCTTACATTCTGATATCATCAATGTGGCCAACATTGAGAATATTGTCAATCCTGTTATAAATTGGTATTTTTGTTGTTTGATGAGGTGTCAAGTTTAGGAGTCATTGGATTAAATAAACGATCATGACACACAGGAAAATAATTGTCACTTGATCCCAATCTAATAGCAATATTATATTTTGTTGGGATGACATTGTTTCCAATCTTCAAAACTAGCATTTTAGTATTTCATCACCTTCTATTTCCATAAACCTACCCATTTGATTTACAAGAAAATCAAACTCTTTTACTCTCATGCACCACCAGGTTACTCTTTCTCTCTCTTACACACTCAATGTGAGTTATAAGCTTAATTCCTATAAAGGAACTTGGATCCATCAAGATATCCTTTATGCAGTTGACATGTGGCCTAAAAAAAAGACCACTCATACAATAAGGAAAGATGAAAGGAATGAGAAAGCTCCCTCGAAGGGCGGATGACTCAGTTTTAATCTCTCTCTCTCTCTCTCTCTCTCTCTCTCTCTCTCTCTCTCTCTCTCTCTCTCTCTCTCTCTCTCTCTCTCATAATAAGAAACAACTTTATAATGGTGTAGTAAATTACTACTATCATTTATCTAAGTTTCTAAATTCTAATTTCGGCGACTAGAATAAAATATTGATTTGTATGCCAATGACCTTATTAGTTTTTTCTTTCTTTTTTTGAGGTTAAAGGCAAATATGCCAATGACCTTTGGTCCTGACTTTGCAACTCCACCTTTGTGATGGGTATAAACCAGAGATTTGATCCGAAAATCTTTCATAGCAAATAGAAGATTGATTTGGTCGTTTAGTCTTACAGGGCCCATACCCTCAAGATTTAACTTAATTTAATTTTAATTATGATATATATATACACCTAAAATAAGTACCCTGCTAATGATCTTTAGGTTGTCAATGCCGAAAAATTTGTATGGGGGCAAATGGACCGACCCCGACCCCCATGGGCTCGATGGACTCTCGTGCAGTGTGAGTGAACATGGTGTAAAAAATATATACATGTGTGTGTGCACATGCTTCAACATACCCTTGGGCATGCAATGGGGGGGAGAAAACACGAGATTTGAAGTCACCACCAATCATCAGAAAATTAAGGTGTGATTGGTCACCTATGTCTAATTGATTTTAAATTATCTTATTTAGACATGTAAAATCAGGTCTTGAACTAGAAATGGGTTCGGAGATTTGGTTATACATGGGGAAGGTGTTAGGCACCTAATGTATAAATATTCTTTTCATGTTTGCTCAATTAAACTGTTGGTTTTTTGGGTTAAGGGAAATGTCTCAATTCTGTCATGCAATGCATTAAGAGTGATGCATTCGAAATTGACATCATTGGTTTTGTTGCATTCTTTGTTTCACTTGTTATTTATCTTTGTATTTTTTAGGATTTCCGGTGAAACGGTGGCAGGGTGGACTTGAAACCCTAACATTGATTGCTAGAACAAAGTTGATTTATTTGGGCCATGATCGGGATCTCTTCATCTTTGAATTTCAAGGATAAAGCAGTCTGTCGTATGGCGGCTTGGATTATGTCTTCTTTCTTTTTGGGTCATTCCCCTCGATTGTTCGTTACCTGAACACATCCAAGTTCTCTATCCACGTTTACACGCGCTAGAGATTCTTTGGTTTCGTCGTAGCAACACCTGAGGGTAATGGAGTAGTAAGTTATTTTCTTTTTACCACGATTCCATGAATATCACAACGCGCAGAATTATTTACATATGTCAATGACCAGGCATTTCAACATGTAGAGAGTCCCATGTCATGGTGCCAACCTCACTATTAAGGGAAACCAATCTGTAGTTCGTTGTGGTATTTATGAAACCTTGCTTTCTTTTTTAAGGCTTACCTAGAAGATTGTATATTTCACATTTTTTACTCAAGCATGCAATTGCAGAATTTATTCATGGTGCATTCAAGGCATGTGGGTACAACCAAAGTCATGTGAATACACCATTTGAAGAAAAATAGAGCATGCGATTAAGGTTTGTTCGCAATACTTTAATCACAAAAATAGCATATTCAAGGTATGTGAAATCATTCAAAGACATTTGAATACACTAAGCATGTGATTAGGGTTTATTCGCAATACTTAGATCACAACAATAATTAATCATCAAATAGCATATTCAAGGCATGTGAAATCATTTAAAGACATGTGAAAACACTAAGCATGTGATTAGAGTTTGTTTGTTTGCAACACTTTGATCACAATAATGATTGATTATTAAATGACAAATCTGAAGCATACAAATTAGGGTCTTAGGGTTTACCTAGTTAGAACTTTGGAAATTCGATAGTGCTTCCACGTTGGAGTTGGAACTTGGACTTGGTTTCCGGAATTTGGACGGTGCTTCTGCGTTGGAATCGGAATTCAGATTTGATTTCCAAAATTGGAGTGGCACTCTCGCGTCGAGATCAGAATTTGGACTTTTCGAGTGCTCAGGTCCTGGGTTCGGATCGGTCAGAACCTGGGAGAGACTTCAAAAGCGAAGTTCGAGCCTTGGCTTTTCTAGTCGTAGATCCGGATTGGTCGAAACCTGGGGAAGACTTCAAGAATGGCTTCGAAATCAAACTCGGGTTATGGTGAAATCAACCTAATTCTACTCTCGTTTCTCTATTCGGACGGTGTTTTCACGCAAATCAAGAAAACCTTAAATTCATACCACCATTAATTCTCTGATGTTGATAGCCTTCCACCCTCTTATTTTTATATTATTTTGTCTTGAGTACAGTGTCAGCATTTATAGAAAGAGTCATGCAACTTTATGCTGTGTCACACAGCATGGTGCTATGTGAGTCATTAGGGTTTTCCCCCTCATTTTCTGCTCAACCCTCCCCTCTTTTCCCTCATTTTGGCCATTCCAGCTGACCTGCTTTGGAGTGAATTTTAAAGGCCTTCCCATGGTTGGTTATGATCAATCTTAGTGTCTATGAAATGCTTGCATCGTCCTCTTTCCAATGAAACTGTTTTTACATGATTCGAAGTTCTGAGTAGTAAACTGCAACTCTAGGAAGTAAGGTGCTTGGGTTGGTTTTTGGCACACGTCCTATCTTTCTTCATTTTACGACAAAGATTCCGACTAAACCGAAAGTGTTCTCAACGAACCGAGACATGCTGCTTATAGATAATCTTGCTGTCTTAGATAAAGTTCCTACTTTTCGATTCCCCATGGCACAGATCGGGAGGAATCCTTGTGCAAAGATGGCTCCTCGGATAAGCATTATTGCCAATTTTTCAGCATTTGAACGCACTTCTGCCGCTTTTTCGGCTTCCGGTTGACCCAGCTCCCGATGTGATTTCGATAATCTTGGTACTTCCGAGAAACTTGTGATGTCTACTTTCCAATGGCACAGAGTTTACAAGGATTATAGTTCGGACTGGCAAACTACAACGCTGGGAATGAAGACAATCGAAGTGGTTTCCCAACGACGAGCCGTTTTCCAATTGAAAATTCAAACCAAACTGAAGATGCCCCCGACGAACCGAGATAACCAAGTTGTAGGAAAAATTGGAGCGGTTCCAATCAAATTTGGTCAAACTTAGTCAAATATGGTCAAACCTGGTTGGACTTGGTGGTAACTAGTAAGTACTGGATAAAGTTGGGTCCACGATAGGAAATTGAAAATTTTCAAAAATATATATAATAAAATTGGGCCACTCCACTATCGAAGTCTTTTCCCTCTCTTTTCTCACGTTATATTATAAGACTAAAAAAATCTCTAATTTTACTGTGTTGGCCAGAGGAGGGTGTCATTCTCTGAGATGAAGGAATCTCACTTTATAAAACTAAAAAATCTCTAATGCGGTTGTGTTGGACAGGAGGATGTCATTCTCTGGGATGAAGGAAAATGAGATGAAGATGGGTGCGAATTAGTAGCCAAGGCTTGGGTAAAGAAAGATTCTTTTAAGATGTCTCTCTCATTGCCTTAGTCATCAAATTGTTTCATTTGTGATCTGAAAATAACCAGAACAGAAGAGTGTAAGTAGTTCAAATTTAGCAGCTATGACACCAGCTAAATCAGAGTCTAACGCATTTTTTATGGCTTCTGAAATCTCAGCTCATCACTTACCTTTCCTTATATTAAGCCCTTATTTTACACAAACCACCACAATCTTACATTCCTTACCTAGTTCTTCACACAACCGATCATGTCCTCCGAAGATCAAAAGGATGTGTCAGTGGACAACCAAACATATAACGTTTCTACCGGAACTAAATCATCGAAACACAAAGCTTTGAAATCCGCATACGCTTCTGATCCCAGATCCGGGCACATTGTTCACCCCAAAAAGAAAAGGTAGTTTGTGTTTCGACGATTAAGTTCCGGTAGAAATGTTGTGTGTGATGAACTAGGTAAGGAATGTAAGATTGTGATGGTTTGTGTAAAATAAGGGCTTAATATATGTAACGGAAAAGGGAAATAATGAATTGAGATTTGTTAAGCCATTAATTTTTAGGCTTTAGACTCTGATTTAGCTTTAGCTTTGATTTAACCAGCATCATAGCTAATAAATTTAGAAGTACTTACACTCATGTTCTGATTTTCTTCATAGCACAATAAAATGCTGACTAAGGCAATGAGAAAGACTTCTTAATGTATAAGCTTCCATCCTAGTTCTTTGATGGCCTGGCCCATGATCTCCTCAGCACGGCCATTGGTGTTAGTGTCAGCGTTGTAGAAGAAGTTGACACCTAGTCCCTACAGCATTGAAGCAGAGAGTTCGCTTTCTTCAACACCACCTTGTGCCCAAAGGTTGTCCACGTCGTAATACCATGTCAAGAACAGCAATAATGATTAGTTTATATACAAGATAACAACAAATGTTCACTAATCACTATATTGAGAACAGAACAATACAACAACCCAATAAAGACTTACTTTGCACCTTTTCAATGTAAAAAAGGCTTACACGCAGTATAACTTTGTTCTTGTATTTTCCCCTGAGCACTCCATACCCAAGTGGGCTCCATGTGGTAAGACCCGTGCCATATAGAGGTAAAGAGGAAGGTAGTCATCCTCTTCATCCTCAACCTGCATCCATTAAGAATAAAATCATACACAAAGCTAGAAGTGTGTATATGTGCATCTGTTCCATCGCACCTAAACTATAGCTGCAACTGTCCCATAAGGAAAAGTAATATAAACATCATATTATCATGCGTCCTATTCAATGTAAGAATCCAAGAAAACTTTAATGTATTCCAAAGATCCAAAGGTATTATTATATTGAATAAACAAAGCATAAAAAATATTGTGTATACTAATCCTTTAGGTTAAAAGCATTTTAATCTAAAATCAAATAAATTTATAAATAGCATATCAACATGTAAAAACATAATTTTTAAATCTCAAATTTGGCTAAAATTACAAATTAAACGGTATTATTATATTAAGTGAGAGGACATATAGATATTTAGTGTACATTTGGCCCCAACTTATAAGTCTACTTTTTGCTTACTTTATTTACCACACATTTTATTTTTTTGCAACTATACTTTCAAAAAAAAGAAAAAAAAACTAACTTATTTTATTTTTCATTTAGTCTTTTTTCTATAATAATTTCAGCAAAAAAGACCGCCATTTTATCTAATTTCCCATTTACTTTTTTTTTTTCTAAAGTAATTTAAGCAAAATTTAATAAATAAATAGACAATTAAGCAATGCGTGACAAAACACAATAGTAAAAGCATGTGATTATTAATTGCTGAAATAAGATAAGTGAAGTGCTAAGCTCTGAATAAAGTTGGGTCCACAAGGAAAAGCAATATAAACATCATATTATCATGCCTCCTATTCAATGTAAGAATCCCACGAAACTTTAATGTAGCCCAAAGATCGCAGTTAGCTGTACAAACAATGTATTCATAGAGAGATATAGACCCACAAAAGTTTGAAAATCTATGTCACCAACGAATTAACAAATAAATGATGCTGCAAAAACTGATGAAGTGGTCTGTAGGCTGTAGCTTAACTTATCTAACAGATTAGTTTCTAATTATACGCGTACTAACAAGTGCTATGTTAGTTATCTTGTTAGTTTGTTATAACTGTGCAACTAGTGTAACCCTTGTATAACACTATAACTACAAAGCAAATCTCTCTCTCTTGTACTATCTGATTCTCTCTCAAATTCTTCAAATATATATATATATATATATATATATAATACACATGATTGAGAGTAGCATTTACCACAAAGACTCTTCTCTCTCTCTCTGTGGGGGGGGGGGTTAAGTACTACTACTACTAGTAGCAAATGGCTTAGAAAAATTGGAGAAACTAAAATGAAGTAATAAAGAGTTTTGTACCACTGTCTCAACATTAATGTGGGTGTGGTGAAGATATTAAAAGCACAAAAGATAATAAATAGAGGGACAAAGGAGCTATGCTATACCTTCAATTTCATGACATCCCATCTGTTTTCTTAATCAATGTGGACAACATAATTATATCGCATGCTTCCCATCCAAGGTAAGGTCAATTCAAGGCTTAAGCCTTGCTCCAAAAATTTAAAAAGGTCTTAACCTCCTAGCGAGACAAACATGGCGACGAAGCATATATCAACAATAGGACCCATAAGGTCTAACCTCCTAGCGACCGCCCACGATGTGCTTCCTGGAGTTGTTTGGGTTTGGACCTATCCCGAAGAGCTTCGTCGAAACCACTACGTCCGACCGCTTCTATTCTAGTTCTTTGATGGCCTAACCCATGATCTCCTCAGCACTCTCAGACCTCACTGTGGTTCCATAGCCCTCCTCAACACCGATTTGCTTGGGCTAGCAACTGTAGAAAATGGGAACTTGGTCTGAATGATGGATAGGCTGATGCATGAGCTTTTTAACAAATTTTAGTTACATTTTAAAAAAGAAAAAAAAAAAAGTATGGTGAGACTGGCGCGAATGCTCTAATTCCATTGTTATTTTTTGTTATTAATATTAATGAATACGATAGGTGACAATGATTATGGAGTAATTACTAATTATAGTCGGCCAATTTAATTACTAAAATTACGGTTTGGTCCCGAAAGATATTCACAACAAAAAGATTGTGGGATTTCGAAATTGACAATGCCTATGTACTCACTGCCGGTGTCACCGTCAATATGACTGACTGGACAACATTATTGTGTGATCTTGTATTTCTTTTGCATTGAATCGACTAAAATACCCCTAATTTTACGGGGAATAGGAAAGAAACTAGCAAATGCAAATGTCACTACAACAATATGCATATTTGGTGACGAAATCTAGCGACGAAAATTTTTTTTGTCGCCCAATATCTATCTTAGGCGACGAAATATTTTATTTGTCGCCAAATATAAATCTTAGGCGACAAAATATAAATTTCGTCGCTACATTGTAAAACAGAGATTACATTGGGCGACGAAAATTTCGTCGCCGAATGTAATGAATATGGTCGGTTTTTTAATAAATATTTAGGCGACGAAAATCAAATTTCGTCGCCCAATGTAATTTGTAATTACAATTCGGCGACAAAACTCAATTTTCGTCGCCTAATATCACTTGAATTTATACTTTGGCGACGAAATTTGATTTTCGTCGCCGAATATAATGAATATGGTCGGTTTTTTAATAAATATTTAGGCGACGAAAATTAACTTTCGTCGCCTAATGTATTCCTTTTTTAAAATTTAGGCGACGAAAATCAAATTTCGTCGCCCAATGTAATTTGTAATTACAATTTGGCGACGAAACTCAATTTTCGTCGCCTAATATCACTTGAATTTACACTTTGGCGACGAAAATAAAATTTTCGTCGCCTAATGTATGCCTTTTTTAAGATTTAGGCGACGAAAATCAAATTTCGTCACCCAATGTATTTTGTAATTACAATTCGGCGACGAAACTCAATTTTCGTCGCCTAATATCACTTGAATTTATACTTTGGCGATGAAATTTGATTTTCGTTGCCGAATGTAATGAGTATGGTCGGTTTTTTAATAAATATTTAGGCGACGAAAATCTAATGTATGCCTTTTTTAAAATTTAGGCGACTAAAATCAAATTTCGTCGCCCAATGTAATTTGTAATTACAATTCGGCAACGAAACTCAATTTTCGTCGCCTAATATCACTTGAATTTACACTTTGGCGATGAAAATTGATTTTCGTCGCCTAATGTATGCTTGTTTTAAGATTTAGGCGACGAAAATCAAATTTCGTCGCCTAATGTAATTTGTAATTACAATTCGGCGACGAAACTCAATTTTCGTCACCTAATATCACTTGAATTTACACTTTGGAGACGAAATTTGATTTTCGTCGCCAAATGTAATGAATATGGTGGTTTTCTCTTTAAATTTTTAGATGTAAAATACTAATTAAGTTTTTGTATTCAAGTTCTACCAACATCTTCTTTTCAATTGATACTATGACTAATCTACTTAATCTTTTCTTGTGACATTCCTTTTGGCAAAACAATTGTAACATGTATTTTAATTTGTAAAAGCTTTATTTATGCTACGTACTTAAATACTAGTAGATATACTACATACTTAAAAAGTAATGCCATACTACGTACTATGTACTACATACTTAAATACTAGTAAGTATACTATGTACTTAAAAAGGTAATGTCATACTACGTACTTAAATATTATACTACATACTTAAATACTAATAAATATACTACGTACTTAAAAAGGTAATGTAACACTACGTACTACGTACTTAATTGGCTCAAACACCCAAGGTTATCAAAAAAAAAAAAAAAAACACTACGTACTTAATTACTAGTAGATATACTTGTACTTAAATACTAGATATACTACGTACTTAAAGGTAACGTCATAATACGTACTTAATTAGTAGATATACTACGTACTTAAAGGCAATCATACTACGTACTTAATTATTAGTAGATATACTTGTACTTAAATACTAGATATACTACGTACTTAAAGGTAATGTCATACTACGTATTACGTACTTAAATACTAGTAAATGTGTAGTCCCTCTCTCACAGAGTGGTGGGTCCTACCATAAATTTAATTAATGGGACCCACCATTTATATTGTGGGACCCACCATTCATGTGAGAGGGGGAACCACGTATTTATTTATAGTCCTGGACTACTAAATAATTTTTCATTATTAAGCCTACAAAGATAATCCATATTTATTACAAGAATATGTTCTGATTTTTTTCAACATCTAATTTATAATAATGGCATCATGATCAACATAATAAATTATAAAAAAATTGGATGGTTAATGGAGTCAAACGAGGAACCAAAAGAGAATGTAAGGTAACATAAGCAATAAAAATATAAAATTAACAAACAAAAAGAGAAAAAGAAATAAAAAGTGATTTAATAATAAGAAATTCATAAATTTAAAATTTTGCAATAAATTTGACCCAATTAACTCAATAACACTAACACCCCACATATAAGCAAGTTAAAATATGATTTCAAAAAACCAAACTAGTTAAAACTCATTCAGACATTCAGCCAAAAAGAAGTTAAACGTTTTCACTCTCACTCTCTCACCCTTAGCCATAGCCACCCACCCACCATCATCCTACCGCCACCCTCTCTCATCCTACCGCCTCCACAATCAAACGAAGCCAAGCCACCACCGCCACGAACCCAGCAACCACTGCAAGAGCGAAGCACACCGGTGCCGATCTCGGCCCCATCACCGTTCAAGTTGAAGGACCACTGGGTCACCGAAAGCCTCTCTCCTCCTTCCTCTTTCTAGTTTCAGATCTGAACATATATCTCATTTTTTCTCATTTTTTGGTTTCATATCTAAAGCTCTCTCATATTTTGGTTTCAGATCTGTTGTTTCATATCTGAATCTCTCTAAATTTCTGCTTTCTAATGGTGCTAGAAGTGAGGTATGTAGCATCAAACACTCAAATCTGGAATTTAATAAAATTTATTCATGTAATTTTCGGATGCATGGGTATTGGGTGTGTTTTGGAGTTGATTTTTGCATGTTTTATGTTTTTATACTCCAATTTGTAATGGGTTTGTGTTGTTGTTGTTTGAGAATGTTATTGAAATATTTTTAGAGTATAGATTGTGTGTATAAACTCTATAAATGTATGTAGGAAGAATGGGTTTGTGAAGAAAACCCATGTGTAATGTAATATGTAAAATTGTCTACCAAGTGTTTGATGAAATGTCCCTTTGAAATCAAATTTCAAATGGTGAAGAATTTAGTCATAGACCCTTCATTGAAAATGTTTATTTTGCCATTTAGAATGAGTCTAAACATTTTTAAGATGGTTTGTGCAATTTAGGAACAAAACATGCTTAGATGGTCACGTTTGATGCAATTTTGACATTCATGTGGCACCTTGTGATTTATTGAGAATTAGGTCACGCACCCTTCTTGAAAAACAATTGTCTTATTATTTAAAATAAATCTGGAAATTTTGAGAGTAATTGGTGCATTGTAGATGCAAATCTCAATTTTTAACCGAAAATCGATTCATGAAGACCAATTAGAACCAAGTTTTAAATGGTTGTGAATTGGGTCATAAACCCTTCACAAAAAATGTTTGTATGCTCATTTAGAGTAATTCTGGAAAGTTTGAGAATGTTTGGTGCATTGTAGATGCAAATCTAGTTTTTTAACCGAAAATTGACTTGCAGAGACCATTGAGAACCAAGTTCTAAACAGCTGTGAATTGGGTCATGGTCCCTTCACGAAACATGTTTGTATGGTCATGTAGAGTAATTCTGGAAAGTTTGAGAATGGTTGGTGCATTGTAGATGCAAATCTAGTTTTTTAACCGAAAATTGATTTGCGGAGACCATTGAGAACCAAGTTCTAAATGGTTGTGAATTGGGTCACGGACCCTTCACGAAAAATGTCCGTATGCTCATTTAGAGTAATTCTGGAAAGTTTGAGATCGGTTGGTGCATTGTAATCTAGTTTATTAAGTTATTAAAAGTGAACCAAATTTGTTGCTGAATTTTCTGCTGCTGCGTGAACAGTAAATTTAAATTGCAATTCTGATTTTATTGAAAATAGATATGCTAAAACAGGTTTGTTGTGGATTGTTATATCATGTGTCTAGTATATTTGTATTAAATTTCATAAGAAAATACCATCGTTTGATATTTATTTGTGAATTTACAAGAAAACGGGTCAAATCTGACTACTGGACAGTTTTGTACACCTTGTGTTGTAAAATTTTCCATAAATTACAAAAGAGGAATTTTGAGACCAATTATGTGTATAATGAAATATAACACCCTTTAGATTAATTTGGAACAAGTTTTATACTCATCGGATGACTATATGATTTTTAGTGAATTTATTTACAAAAGTTTAGAATTTGTCAGACGAATTCGTTATTGATGACTTGTATGAATTTTAGAAACTTATAGGATGCTCATTTAGAACTGAAATTTGTATGTTGTGTTTGAGACACATAATGAAGGGTCTCTATAAATTAGTATCAAATGTTGATGTGTTTTGATAGTGAAAATGATGTTTAGAAGTGTGTTACACTCTTTTGGAATGAGCTGTTTGATAGAATTGAGTTTACAGACTTGTGAATATTTTAATAAATTACAGAAATGTTAACTCGAGCTGAAAATTCTAGGACACATGCTACTCTTATATAGTGACTTGGTATTTTCATGCCGGTCTGATTCCGAATCCTATTTTTTGGGGGTTTTGTGTGTGAATTTCTATGTGGGTTGCTCAAAATATATACATATGCTTATATCTATGTGAATGATTTGAGGGAATTTTTTGTTTTTGTAACATGGGTTTTGCTTAATTTTTTTAGCTAAGTGATTTGTGTTGGGTTTTGCATGTGGGTTGCTGGGATTGATGGATATTAATTGGAGTTTGTTTATTTAGAGGTTTCAATTAGTGTTGTTATGAAGTTTGTTTGGAGTTATTTAATTTTTTCGACTAAATGATGACTAACTAATTTACTTCTTTGCTAATTTCATGGAACTTGTTTTTGGTCTCCTCTCATGTAAAATTAAAAGAACATACCCTCTTGTTGTGTAATTCTTATCTTGGAATTGATATTTGCTAAATTTGGTTTTGTGGTAGCATGCATGGTGTTATAAGGTGGTTTAGTTGGTATTGGGAGTGTTTATTGCTTTTTGTGTATTTGGAAACATGATTGTTGAGTTTCTAATGTTTGATTATATATGTGAGATAGACGCTACATGGACAAGGAGTGAAGCCATTGTTTCACTGTGAGTATATATTATACTTTTGTTGGTTTCTTTTTTATTTGGCAATTTTATGGATGATTTAAGATGTATAAATTTTCTATAGTTTTTTTTTTTTTTGGATTTTTAGGGATCAAGAAGAAAAATACATCTAGTGGTAAGCCATTTTATATTGATTTTAACACACACTCTCTCTCACTAAAACAACCTAGAATTTATTATTATTTTTTTGCCTAAGTTGTAATCTAGCTACTTGGGGTTCGTGTATTAAAATATAATCTTTCATTACTAGAAATATCCCACCAAAGGAAAATTAAATAAATATAAAATGACCACGATTAGAGAGTTATGCGCAATAGTGCGTTTCATAAAACTTAAGCTTAAAAATGTCTCACTAAGGGGAAAAACATGTAAAAAGGCCACAGAATAATCTATTGATCAACATGAACATGACCCTCGGGTCTAAAGTAACACGTAAGAACTTACAGACTGATGATATGACTCACAATTAGAAAGTTATGTGAAAATGTGCGTTTCATAACACTTAGGCTTAAAAATGTCCCGTAAAGGGGCAAAAACATAAAAAGGTCACGGAACAGCCCATGGATCGACACAAACTTGACCATCAGGTCCAAAGTAAAACGTAGGAAATTATAATACTTTGATAGAGCTCACGGTTGGAGAGATATGCGCAAATGCATGTTTAATAAAAATTAAGGTTAGAATGCGATCCCAAAGGGTAAAAAATATAAAGTGACCACAGAACAACTTGGGGACCTACATAAACACGATCGTTGGGTCCAAAGTAACACACATGAATTTACAAAAATGGTGTCATTAGTTTTACAGATGCTTAAAAATGTTTCTCATATTTCTTATAGAAATAATGTTTTTGCTCTTTAGTCTTAATGTTGTTGTTGTTGTTTTTTTTTTTTTTTTTTTTTTAATATTTTGTGCAGATTGTATGAGCTTGGGGGAATGAAGACATATTTTCTCGTGTGAAGTCTTTTTTTTTTTTTTGGTATTGTTAGATGACATTTTTTTCATTTCTATTAATTGTTGTACTGATTGTATTTATGATTTAATTTTAAATTTAAATATTATTTACTTTTGGAATGTATGGAAGATTTGTTTATGGATATTTTGTTGAAAATGAATTGATTTGTTAATGACAGGTTGTAATGAGTAGGTATAAAATATTAAAAATGCAAAAACCTAATTTAATATATATATATATATATATATATATATATATCATTTAATATATATATATATATATATATATCATTTGGCGACCCACATTTTTGTCGCCTAACAGCTTGGAAAAAAAAAACAAAAAACAATAGGCGACGAAATGTTTTGTCGCCTGAAATTCAATAGGCGAGGATATAAATTTCCGAGGATATAAATTTCCTCGCGTAAAGAATATTTGGCGACAAAAATAAGTTTCGTCGCCTATAGTTTTTTGGGCGACGAACCATGTTTCGTTGACAAATGAACTTTAGGCGACGAAAAGAAATTTGTCGCCAAATACTATTTAGGCGACGAAATTAATAGGCGACGAAAAAATTCGTTGCTAAATGTTGAAAGTATTAGGCGACAAAAATATTTCGTCGCCAGGACTATTCGGCTACCAACATTAGTCGATGAAACAATTTTTGTCGCCTAATGTACTATTTCGTCGCCTAGTACATCAAGCGACGAAATTGAGACTTTTGTGCGACAAAAAGGTTTTGTTGCCATAGACCTATTTTCTTGTAGTGTGTATCAGCATTGGAAAAATTAGAAGAAGACGAAAATGCACCCATTTTTTGATCTTCCGTTTGCATATTATTTCACCTCATCTCCCTTCCACCCACGTTGAATAAATATAATTAAACTTTTCTTTTTAAATTAAACTATTCTTTTCGTCCCTAAACTTTGCATGAAATTCAAATTTTGTTCATGAACTTTGAAAAGTTCGTTTTTATATATGAATTTTGTCCATTAACTTTTTTCTAAAAGGACGAAATTCATGTGTAAAAAATGAATTTTTTCAAAGTTCCAAGGGAAAAAAAACAAACTTTCAAAATTCAGGGACGAAAAACGAATTTCATGCAAAGTTTAGGAACAAAAACAATACTTTTTGCCTTCTTTTTATACTTGGACCCCAAAAATTATTATGGCCCTTTTTTTTTTAAAAAAATTTAAAAAAAAAAAAAAAAAGTTTGGATCTCCAATATTTATGAGATAGGAATTTGGAACCTTTAAAGAAAAAAATAATCTCACAAATAAAAATAAATATATAGGTATGCTTACACAAACAAAACAAATATTAATTCACATTCGATCAATTTAGTATAATAAAAATTAAGTCTTAAGAAGCATTCAATATTGTTATAAACAATTTTTTTTATTAGTTTTTATACAATCTTACATAAAAAGAAGACATTTAATTTAAGGTTATAATGATAAAGATTTGATTAAATACACTATTAGTCTCTAACGTTTACACACGTTGCACCTTTGGTCCCTAATGTCTAAAAACGCGCATAATTGATCCCTAAGTTTTCAAAATTGTGCAGTATTGGTTCCTATGGTGATTTTTAGTCCTTAAGTGTCAAAAAGTGAGTGCAATTGGTTTCTAAAGTTTAAAAAGTAAGCATTATGGTCCATAAATAGTATAATTTAGAGAATAATAGCACTCATTTTTGTGACAAGATCCTTGTAACTCAACTGATTAGCACATCCTGGCATTCTCCAAATGAGACATTTAGAGTTCAAATCCCCCTACCCTAATTTAAAAATAAAATAAAATAAAATAAAATAATACGCACTATTGGTCCCTAGGAACCAACGGTGCAAGTTTTTTGAATGTTAGTAACCAATTCCATGCGTCTCAAACATTAGAAACCAAAAGTTTATGAAGTATTAACCCATAAAAATTTCACAACATAAATTGAATGAATAACTTTCGTTTATATATATAAGCGTACATTTATAAAGGTAGTGGTGAAGCTAGGATTTGATTTCATTTATAGAGGTAATGACGGAGTCAAGATTTGACTTCAGGGGAGACATAATTTATAACTAAACATATATATGTAACTAAACATATATATGTCTTTATACAACCGTGTACATATGTAGATTTATACATAGTGCACGAGCACAAAATATATATAATACTTAATACCAATCTATATAATAAAATATCACTCCATGTGAATACTAAATTGTATTTTAACGTTAGAAAACCCACAAAAATAGCATATCCATTATATTGTGTTTATTTGCTTTTTCTTTTATATATATATATATACTCTTAAACAAGAGTCTGCAGATCTTGTAACTCATCTTCTGCATCACTTAGAGACTCTAGATAAACAATTTAAAAAGAAAATCAGAAAAGAGAATGAGGCAATAATGAGGTGTCAAAATTACTAAAATTTGAAGTAGGGAGAGAAAAATTCTATGATATAAGATATGATCAAAGATTGAATTGTGACGTAGAAATATGTATGATCAAAGATTGAATCATATGATATAAGATATTAATTGAGAGCAAGATAACCTATTAAGCTACATCATTACGCGATTTTAGAACCTATAACTACAAAGACCATTGCTTAAAATTCCTATATAATCAAAGATTGAATCATATGATGTAAGATATAACACCTTAATAGAGAGCAAGATAGATAACATATTAAGCTACATTATTACGAGAGATTTTATAACCTATAACCACAAACCTACACAAACACCAAAATTTCTTCATGGATTCTTTAGTACTTTGTCTTTCCGCGATTTTGATTGCCACTGTCGAGAATGCAAGTTGTGCTCCAGATGTTCCCTGGTCACAAAACTATGTCATCTTGTACGAACAAAACCATAACCAACTTCTTAACCAATAGAAAGAGATTCAAATTTCACTTGACCAAGTTTCAGGTTTATTTTCTATTTGTATGCTATATATATATATATATATATATATATATATACATAATTGCTCATTTAACTCGTGTATGCACTTGTACTATATGTGTTTGTCACATTATGATTATGCATGATACTCTCTAAAGGAGAAAAATTGATTTGATTTTTTTTTTTTTTTGTGCACTATAGGCGCTGGTTTTAAGTCTCTAAAGGCTTATGGTTCTGGATTTTTTGGTATGAGAACAAAACTCCCGAATAAGGATACTACAGAATCATCACAACCTTCTACGTAAGTATTTAATTTTTTAGTTTTAATACATCATATGATACTAACACTAGTACTTACATAGAAGGTTGTGATAATTCCTATAATATCCTTATTCAGGAGAATCATTCTCATAACAAAAAATCCAAAACCCATAAGTCTTTCAAAACTTAAAATCATACCATATAGCGCAAAATAAATAAATAAAACAAACAAACAATTTTTCTCCTTTAGACATAGTATCATGCATAATCATACTGCCACACTTATTAAAGACCAAATTATCTTGACAAAGACATATAGTACAAGTGCATACACGAATTAAACGAGCAATTATGTATATTATGTATATATATAGTGCATACAAATAGAAAATTGATAAACCTGAAACTTGGTCAAGTGAAATTTGAATCTCTCTCTTGGTTAAGAAGTTGGGTATGGTCTTGTGTCCGCACAAGAGGACATAATTTTGTGACAAGGGGAACATCTGAAGCACAACTTGCATGCCCGACAATTACAAATCAGAATCGCGAAAAGTCAAAGCACTAATAGCGAAGAATTTTTGGTGTTTGTGTAGGTTTATGGTCTGGTGTTTATATACAGGGGCAGAGCTAAAAATTTTGGGGTGGATTGGAAATATCAAGTAAATCTCGATAGTACAAGAGAATTTTATTTTTTTAATACAATAAAAAATATTTTCTTGGCTTCTTTATTTGAAATTGAGTTGACATTATAACCTATATAAAGATAATATTTTGAATAGAGTTTTAAAAGTAATTATTATTTATTTTATTACCAATCAAATTTCAAATAACCCAACACCCACTCAAACCCCATATCAAATTTGTAAGTATGTTAATAAAAATTAAAATTAAAATTATTTTTTATACTACATAGTCACACTCACATATACCATAGTTATTAGTTATTAGTTATTATTATTACTATTTACAACAATCAAACTTCAAATAATATTGACAAAATCACAAATCCACTTTGGCCACAACTCTTCTTTTTTTTATAAGTCAAACAAGGTTAAAAAATTATCTTTATCCCCGAGCTTACTGTAAGATGAAGTGATTACTTTGGACATAACTCACTCACACAGTCACAGACATACCTTAAAAAACAAAAACCCACACCACATAAACATTCAAAATATCACCATAACATGAACACGTGCACACTACTCAGCGCTTATCACACATTCACACTTCACTTTTGGCAAAAAAAAAAGTCATCTTCGTTCTTCAAGTCTAACACGTACAGCGAGAGAGTTTCACCAAAACAAAAAAACACAGCGAAAGAGTGAGAAAGAAAGAGATACCAGTGGGCATAGGAGTGGACGGCAGACCAGTGAACGCGAGGAGGAGCACGGGAGGCTTTCAGATTTCAGATTTGTGATTTTTCTTTTTCTTTTTCTTTTTCTTTTTTAAGGGTTAGATCTGTGTTGGATTTCAAATACAATGTTGCATGAAGAGAGAGAGAGAGAGAGAGATGGATTTTGTGAATGCGGGGTTAAGGTTAGGGGGCGGCGGCTGGAGAGGTCAATTTGAGAGGGTTTCTTTCCTTTTGTCTTTAAAGAAACCTGAAGCATGTGTGTGTGTGTTTGTTTAACTTTTTATACACTAGTGTAGCCGTATGGGGTTGTACTATATGCTATATATGTGGGCTTAATTGTTTTAAATTTTGTTAATGTTTAATATTTTATTATATGATTTTCTATTGCTATGTTTTAAGTTTTTAGTTTTTAATATTTTATTATATGATTTTTGTTTTAAGTTTTTAGCTTTCAAGTATGATTATTTTTATAATGTTAATAAGTTTAATTACATTTTATTATTTTTATCATCTTAATATAAATTGTGAAAACTCACATAAAAAAAACATTTAAAAATGTAGATATTTTTTAGTATATATTATTTGATACATATTTATTTTAGTATAATTATTTTTTATTTATGACATCACTGGTTCGATCACCGGTCTAATTCCGGTCCGACCAGAGAATCATCAATAACCACTTCCTTCTTCGATTCTTTGATTGGTCCAGTTTTTAAACCCATGGATGTAGCTTAATAAGTTATGTATCTTACTCTCTATTAAGTGTCATATCTTACATCATATGATTCAATCTTTGATTATATAGGAATTTTAAGCAATGGTCTTTTGTAGTCATAGGTTCTAAAATTGTGTAATGATGTAGCTTAATAAGTTATCTTGCTCTCTATTAATATCTTATATCATATGATTCAATCTTTGACCATATGAAATTCATGTGTAAAAATAAATTTTTTCAAAGTTCAAGGACAAAAATGAACTTTTCAAATTTCAAAGACGAAAACAATAGTTTAACTTTATTTTTTTCAAAAAAAAATTCTCATTGCTCTCTCTCTCTCTTTCTCTCTGAGTGAAAACCTCTTAGCAAATGAAGTTCCAACGAGACCTAGGAAGGGTAAATCGAAGCAAAAATCTATCCAAAAACCCTCACAGTTTTTTCTCAATCTTTGAACTCTTTAGCTTTAATGAGAAAAATTTTGAGTTTGTTTTATGGGATAGGCATTGATCACTTGCTTGTTTTATAAGATAAGTGTTTCTCTTTTTTTGAAATAAAAGGCAATGTGCTTCTTTTCTTAAGAGCACTTTTTAAATTTCTTTTTATGAGAAAAATTCAAGATTTTATATCCATTGATGTTCTACCCTTAGCATGTCCTTAAGGATTTCTTTATTTTTCATTTGCTTATCTAATGTCCATGGTGATTCTTTGATCGTCATATGAAAGAATTAGTAGATGATAAGTGTATTTTATTTTATTTTTTTATGTATTTGCATTTTTGTTTTTTTGTAATGTTGATATATTCAAATTTTTTAATGAAATCCCTAGGAAAAATTCCTGGAGGCCGCCATTAGTCACTTCCTATAAAAATTTTGCGCCTCTAATGTCAATGCTAGTGTAAATTAATAATTTTTTTTCAATAGAAGGTAAAATTTATAATTATTGATTTTTATAATTTAATTTAAAAAGAATTGTTAACAAGTATAAGCCTAAACAATTCATATGGTATGAAATTAATAATAAATACAAAAAAAAAAAAACAATAATGTATTAACTTGTTTTATATATCACATTTTATTCAAGGAGGTGAATTTTTCATTTATTATAATTTAATATTTAGGGAGATGTTATCAATTTTTTTCTTTCTCTTTTAACATTTATGAAGATAACAATTTTAAACAAAGGACAATGATGTATATTAAACAATTATTTAATCTATACATAATTGAATGTTAAGCAACGAAAATTATTTTGTACTCTCGAAAGGCTGAAACACAATTAGTGTCTATTTGAAAACCCATTATGAATTTCTAAAAAGAGATGTAGGAGCAAAAATCACAATTTTTTTTTTTCTCAGTGAAAACCAAAAAGCACAAGATCAAATCCAATTTGGCCTTAAAAATCATGTTTTGGCAATGGACCTCATGGGTCTATTTTCAAAAGGCATGGATTGACAAAAAGCATGGTTTTCCGCAGGCTTACCAAATGGGCCCAAAATGTATACTTCCTTCTCTCCGATAAATAATGGGTCTCACCATAAATTTAATTGTTGAGATCTATCGTCCATGTGAGAGAAGTGAGTACGCATTTATTGTACTACACGAGTATTGAATAATCACTCGTTAAGCAAGATCCCCAGAGAATATAAATAGAATTATATAAGAGTATTTTAGGAAATTTGATTGAAAAATCACTCTATTCTTATAATACTTGACTCAATTATGTATTACTTTTGGGTACATATATGATTGATATATAGTTCACATACATGAAATTAATATGTGTAGGTAGAATAAGTTTAAAGTTGTAGAAATATATAACATAAGATGAAGTATCATATAAATACTCCTTTAATTCGAATAAGTGTTTCATATTTACGATATATGAAATAAATATATGCACTGTTACAAGATTAATAATATATATATATATATATATAACAAAAGTTATAATTAGTCTAAAGTCTCCAGGTACTACTAATATATAAATATATGAAATCGTAGGAAAAGTTAACATTATACATTATTTATAAGTTATACATATTACCTCGTACGTATATGTATTATAGTTGCTAAACTTATATAACAGGTTAACATGTATATAATAATCTGTACAAATAGCTTACGTTAAGTGATTTACGAAATATGTTATATGTATTTGTTAAAGTAAATTATATATTGTTTTGATGTAAAAAAAAAAAAAAAAAAGAAGGAAAGTGCCAAAAGAATTAAAATTGTGGGAAGGGATTTTTGTTTCCTAAAGAATCCCGGCTGTGGGCTAAGTTGGATTGGGTATTAATGAAAAGAAATTTAAATAAGAGTTATTTATTTTTTAGGGGTTAATTAGGCAAAAATATTAACTATTGTTATTTTAGTAATTGGGCCTAAACCTTGTCCTTCTCGTACATTCTTCCTTATTCAACTGTCTCACGTTAAAATAAACAAGACAATAGCCCCCTGCACTGCACAGACAATTTGTCAAAATGCTTTTGTCTTTTCTTTTTTTCTTTCTAAATTGACATTTTTACATTTGTTTTCAATGAATTGAAATTGCAAATACATGAAAGTTTTGTGTGTAGTTAAAAAGGTATAATTTATAAGTATTATATCTTTTATAAATAAAAAAGTATTTCATCTCAAAGAAACTAAGGTTAAAATTTATGAGCAATTTAAGGAGGCAAATCAGTTGTATACAAATAAGGGCTCGTCACTGACAAAATCTTTGCTTCCTTACGAGGAGGTCCTCTACCTTTCTTACGTCCTTTGCGATTGACCATATCAAAACAAAATCAATTGATGGAATCAAGCAAGAAAACCACACAGAATCACTAATGGAGGATCAAGAAACCCTCATAATATTCCAGAGGTAGGCCTGGCTAACTAATTCTCATTGAATCCGAGATTGACAATGTTCATTGGAATTACATCTTTAAAATGCGTTCATACTATTACTATATATATATACAAAAGGGTTGGATTGGATTTGGATAGATGAAAGAACAAAATGAAAAATATTTATGGAATAATCATATATGAAACGAGAAGGGCAATGACAAGAGGCCTGCATAAGTTATAACCTCTCAAATTCCGAGTAAAGCTATGTTCCAGTTGGCCGTGGAGAATAGATGTGGGTGGCACCGCGGCTTGGAGGTTTTGATATAGTAGTCGTGGTATAGTGTTTTGAATTTGCTTAGGTTTTATTTTAAATTAAAAAAAAAAAAAAGTGCCACATAATATTAAAATATGTCACATCATCTTTCCGTTAACCACGTAAACAATTAAACTAACGATATTGGATACAGAGACTAGTAGCGCTCATTTTTTATATTTTAGGGACCAATAACGCTCATTTCAAACTTCATAAATTAAAAGCGTTCAATGAGTAAATTTTAAAAACCAACAATATATTTTGCTTAATAATAATTGAAAAACGTAAAGTACTGTATCAAGTTTTACCCATTTTTGTAGTGGGTGTCAGAGACTCAGATGTTAAAGTCTTACACACATATTTTTGAAATAAGTCAAATAGACTGCACAATCTACTAAGATGGATTTTTATCCATTAGGCTTAGGCCATTAGCTAAACTTTGGGGCATAGTTATTACTCCTACAAGATAATTAATAACCCAAATGTTTTTTTCTATTGGTTTTTAAAAATAATAATAATAATAATAATTATCAGTTTATAATTAGTGTTTTTTAAGATTTATATGTATATATTTTTTTTTAAAATAGATTTTATTGACTAATATTTGGGGGTCTTCTTTCCATTTAGGGGCTTAGGCGATGGCCTAAGTTTTCTTCTTTTTTTTTTTTTTTTTTTGATAAGTGCCTAAGTTACCTATAAGATGGAACTAGTCGTGTATATGGTTTTCTTTATATAGGCAGTTATAAGAGTGTAATATAAGTTAAAAGAGTATACTACAAGTATGTGTGATATATGAGGGATTTTGCTTAATAACTTGATTTTTAAAACAATTTTGCAAATAAATACTGTTTTGAAACTAATGAGGCGAATAGCCTCTCGCGGAACTTGTCTCTTGTAGAGACGAGTTCCATGTGGAACTGTGGAACTCGTCTCTACAAGAGACAAGTTCCGTTACAAATAATTGAGGTGGCATTCCGTGGCATTTTGACGTAGAAAAATTTAACCCCGTTGGAACTCGTCTCTTGCACAAAATTTTTTAAATTCCCTTGAATTTGGTGCGAACGCGCACATTGTTATAAAAAATAAAAAAATAAAATAATTTGGGTGGAACTCGTCTCTTCTAAAGACGAGTTCCATTGA
The DNA here is from genome assembly GCA_907173295.1 of Fagus sylvatica. Classification (NCBI taxonomy): domain Eukaryota; kingdom Viridiplantae; phylum Streptophyta; class Magnoliopsida; order Fagales; family Fagaceae; genus Fagus; species Fagus sylvatica. The sequence continues at coordinate 32,265,892 of OU015762.1, read as the reverse complement.
AATTAACGAATACCAGTTTGCGTTTGCGCATTTAAAAAATAATAATAATTTGCCTGGAACTCGTCTCTAGAAGAGACGAGTTCCATTGAAATATGACAATATCTCTGTGAGAACCACGACCCGAGGGTCAAATGGGCCTCAAAATGTGACCCAACTGACGAATGATCATCCCTCTAGAATGAAGGTGATGTTACAGTAGAGTCGCCACTTATTTTTGCAAGGAAGAAAAACAAGAAAATTCTTAAAAAAAATACTTCTCTTTATTCAATTTGGATTGTATGATTACAATTGAATGTCCAAAACAGAAAATTACATAGCAAAAGTTGTTTCCTAGGTACAATCTAAGAAAATTACATTTGAATGCTTCCTAAATACAGTATAGTACAGTAGAAATTTACATTCACAAATAAACTAATCTAGAACCTTCAAGACTAGGCTCGGGGGCTTGGTTACAAAACGAGAAGGTGTAAGCACCTCGTTTTGCCCGATTAAAATCGGTCTTCTAGGATAGAGCTTGGCCAAAAACAAATATTTCAATGTACAAAAACATGGTTTATCATAAAATTCATTTTAAAGGTTCAAGTTCTTTATTAGATCATTTACATGTGAAAAATAAGCATATTATCGTCATCATCATGTGAATAGGCAAACAAATAAAGAATTCAGTCAAGAATGCTTACCTGCATGCACGTGGAAGAAGATCCTTTTGATTGCTTTAGAATCACCAGAGTTATGTTCAACTTTGGCTGCAATCAAAGAATTGATTAATAGAAGACACAAAGAATTAATCACAATAAAAACTTTGAAAAGGGGTGAAGAGCAAAGATCAAGAGAGTTTCTGTGTGGCTGCAATGGTGGGGAGTTTGTCTACTGCCCAGCTGCAAAAAAGAACTCCAATGGTGCTTCCTTGATGGTCTTCAACCCGTGAACAGAGCTTCGCCGTAGAATCTCCAAAAGGGATTTTTTTGTGGGAGCTTTTCTCTGTCTTTCAATGGTGGAATATTTAGAGGTGTTTTATGCTTTAGAAATCATACGCAGAATGATCTGGAATTCTCTCTAAAGCTCAAACTTTGGGACCCTTGTAACTGACCCTCTCTTTCCTTTTTATAGCCAAACCAATGATTAGCTATCTTTGTTTAATTTTGTATTTTTATTTTCAATTAATCCCTATTCTTTATCCTCTACCAGCTGTGAACTGACTTGGACGTGTGAGAATTCAAAATTCAAGTTTAGAGATAATTTTGGGATAAAAAAACGTACTCCAGGTTCGAAGTGCCGGATTGGTGGTTCAATGTGCCGGCCGGTACTTCAATGTGCCGGTCGGTACTTCAAAATGTGCTTGAAGTGCCGGCCAGTACTTCAAAATGTGTTTGAAGTGCCGGCCGGTACTTCAGATCCCAATCAAAGTGCCAAATACAAGCTTGAAGTACCGGCCGGTACTTCAAACCCCAATCAAAGTGCCGGCCGGTACTTTGAGTTCTTAAAAAACGTTTTCAACTTCTTTTTTGTATTTATCCATTTGTTCAAAGTTGTTCAACTTTTTATGATAAACACCAGATATTATAGTGATCTTCTTAACCCCTTTAAAATATTTGAATTGATCTATTTCAATTAATCCTTATATTTTAATTAATTAATCACACTATTTATCCAACTTAAGCTCATTTTATTTAACGTAGTAGAGTCCATAATTATTTATCATTACAAGCCAATAAGATGTTTACACCTCACTAATTAAAATCAACCCAATTAATGGACCAATAATAATTAGTTTAGATTAATCCCATGCACCCGGAATTATTAAATCATTATGCACTCTATCCGTTAAATCTTCAATTGATCATAACATTTGCACTTATGGTCCGATTTGAACACATGACACGTCATTTCATTTGTCTCAACTTAAAGATCTGTTTGATTTCTTTTAGTTGTCGATCAAACGGTCAAAAACACTATTGGTTTAAAACTCTAATTTAGGCAAGTTGTGCACTTTCCCTTTTTAGAATTTTAATTTGTGAAAACCCTAGTATGTGTAAGGGTTAGAATGTAGGTAGCAAAATGGGGTGTTAACAATCTCACAGCTGAGAAGAAAAAATAATTTGGCTGGAACTCGTCTCTAGGAGAGACAAGTTCCATTGAAATGTCAATATCTCATAGCTAAGAAGCGCGCATATTATTTTAAAAAACAAAATTTAATTTTGCTGGAACTTGTCTTTGCTAAAGACGAGTTCCATTGAAATTAAGCACGCACATTTAAAAAAAAAAAAAAATTTGGCTGGAACTCGTCTCTAGGAGAGACGAGTTTCATTGAAATTTGGTTGCCATTAATGAGAACCAGTGGAACATAAATGAAAAAAGTGGAACTCGTCTCTTCTAGAAACGAGTTCCATTGAAATATTTAAGTTTTTTCAACCCACGTTTATTTCATTTCTGCTCTCTCTACTCGTTACACTTAAACCATGTTCTTATTTTTCTTCATCGTTCTTCACTTTCCCAACATCATTGATCAATAAAAAGGTAAAACAATATAAATTTTGTCAAGTATGCTTATAGTTTAATATAACAATTATTGTCTTAGATTTGTTTGATTTATTTTTTGAAGAAGTTTTAGTATCATTTTTTTATTTACATGTTGTTTAAAGTTATTAGCTTATAAACGTTTTTTGTGGGTGTTGAACATTTATTGTATTCCTTTGGTAAACATGAAGCATCTCTCTATTTTTCTTGCATAACATGAAGTATGTTTGAACTAACAAGCTGTAACGTGAAGTATGTGCTATTAATTATTATTATTATTATTATTATTGTCAATAACAAGCTGTAAACTATATATAAATTATATATGTTTGAACTAAAAAATATCTAAGTTAAGCCAAGAAGTTTAAATTAAAATAAGTTAATTTATAATTTTCTATATTGAATCTAGGGAGTTTGAGTTTTTTTATTTCAATTTATGTTATGTGCTATTAATTTTTTATTTCAATTAAAATAAGTCAATTTATGTAAAACTTGGATATGAATAATTACAATTATCATTTTATTATTTTTCTAATCTTGTCACAACAAGTTTTAAACTATATATAAATTAAATAGGTTTGAAATAAAAAATATCTAGGTTAAGTCAAGAAGTTTAAAATAAAATAAGTTAATTTATGATTTTATGCATTGAGTTTTTTATTTCATCATCTCATGAGCTATGTTTTATTGGTTTTTTTGTGTAAGGTACTTCATTGCGACAAATGCAACGTCAACATTAAGTTCCCTAGTTTCTAATTACCCCAGAGAGTGTTCGTTCCTTCCTCAATACAGGTTAGAATTACAAATCATTTCATCAAATCAATGAAATTAATAGTAGGCTAGTACTTTACAATATAGTTACAAATTTGATGCCAGTGGGTTACATAAAAAATAGTATGAATTATTTCAAGGCTATGAGAACCAAATTTTCTAATTAAATTGGGTTCCTAATATATGATCATTGTTTTTTGTCTGATTAGAAAATGTCTCTTTAAAATTTTATGAGGAATCTGCAAAAATAAAATAAAAATTGTAGAATATATGCTAGATGACAAAGAACTTGACTCTCCATCAAAATTACTTATTATTTTTTTTTTTCCCTTCCTTCTCAAGTGATTAGTATTTTATTGTATTTATTTGAATAATCATTATGTTTGTTTATTTAAATCAATTATATAGGATCAGTGTCGCTAAGGAGTTGGAAGAAAATAAATAAAGATGATGTATCTCTTGTGGAAAACTTGACAAGTCTTATAGTTAATTCATCTAAAAAAATCCACCACTAGCACCTTTTAGAATGATTATTCCTTAATTAAGTGTAATCTCATGTTTATGGTGATAATTGTAATCTCATGTTTGACATGTTAAATACAACACCCAGTTAAAACGTATGGAGTTATATATAAATAATATCAATTATCATAATTTTCCATTCACAAGCATTTTATATAATATGTTATGAAAAATTTGGATATTAAATATTACCATTATCATCTTATTACTTGTTTTTTTTATGTCACTTACTAATTGTAAACTACATTTGAATTAAATAGGTTTGCACATGGCGCCAACTATGTATATTGTCTATCTTCGCTTCAATGGGGAGGTTATTTATGATCAAAATGGAGCTGAGTATCAAAGCCTGCAAATGAAGTTCATCCGGGTTCATCGTGGGATTAGTCTTGTCAAATTGGAAATGAAGATATTCAATGCACTACAATTGGACAATCGATCTCAGCGTATAACAGTTACATACCGTTGTCCTCAAGAGGTGATTTCACCTTACATTAATTACATGACTCTATTCATAACAGACGACAACGGTGTTAATCTCATGTTTGATATGTTAGATGCAACGCCTGAATTAAAAGGTATTGAGTTATATATAAGTGTGGAGGATTATGTTGGTGAAGGTGCTGAGCCTCTTACAGAAGATTATGGTGATGGATTAGAAGAGGAAGATTATGTTGGTGAAGATGTACAACAAATGACTGTGGATGATACTGCTCGTTTTACACTACCCTCTATAGTTGGAGAGTATACACCACAATTACATGAGATACCAACATCGGTGGAAGATTGTGGTCCCAGCACTCGATATGAGTATGTTCCATTACAGGTAACCCCTTTACATGGAGTACAGGATATGATGATGGTGGAATTTATTGCTGATGATGAAGAAGAAAACACTGATTATGATAATGATGCGTATTTTGATGATGATGAGACAACTGATGTTCATAATGATGAAGTTGATGATGTGGTCCCTAGCCTCAAACCCAAATCCTCATCGTTTACTACAAACACATGGGATAATATAAATGACACTTCCTTGAATGATGAGGTGACACCACTCGATAGTTGGGATAAAAAGTAAGAGTTGAGAAAATGGTTGATTTTCAAGAGTAAAATTGATGTTCAGTATACATTGAAGGTTTACTCTTCAAGCTGCAATCAAGAATATAAAGTGAAGGAGTCGAACAAAACAAAATTACATGTATGTTGCAGTAATGGGTGTTCATGGAGAATGCGGGCACGTATACGTAGTACACATGGATTTTGGGAGATTACAAAATACAATGGTCCCCACACTTGTAGACACCCCAACATCCGTAAAGATGGCAAGGTATTTGATTCAAATTTTATTGAAAAAGAAGTGAGGAGTTCTGTAGCCAATGACCAAACTATTACAATGAAAACGTTGCGGCATCACATGTCTACACAATTTGGCCATAAAATTTCTTACTACAAGGTGTGGGATGCCAAGCAGAAGACAATTGCTAACATATATGAGGATTGGGGGGAGTCTTATCAATTGTTACTAAAGTTTATGAAAGCACTAATCGATTCAAATCCGGGTACAAAGGTGGAATGGGAGACATATTGAAGTGCAGATGCAGGTAGTACTATATTTAAGAGTGTATTTTGGGCTTTTGGTCCTTTAATTCAGGGGTTCGTGCATTGCAGACCAGTTATCGGTATTGATGCAACACATTTGTATGGAAAATATGAAGGCAAGTTGATGATTGCCATGACAACTGATGCGAACAATGGGATTTATCCACTTGCCTTTACGGTTATGGAAAAAGAGTCGAAGGATACTTGGCGTTGGTTTTTGCATTGCCTTAAGAAACATGTCACAAAAGATAGAGAGCTTTGCATCATATTAGACAGACATAGGGGTATTCTTTCAGCAATGATGTGGAAAAAATTGCAGCCTCTAAATGCATATCATCGATTTTGCCTCCGACATTTAGCCAGCAACTTTAACCAACGATTTCATGACAAATGGTTGAAGAACATGATTATGAGAGCAGGTCAACACAACCAACTAAGAAAATTCAATGCAACAATGGACTTCATTAGACATTATAATAAAGATGCTGCTGAAATACTGGACAACGAGACAGAGGTTGAAAAGTGGGCATTAGCAAAAGATAATGGACGGCACTATGGGGCAATGACCACGAACTTGTCTGAGTGCTTCAATGGTGTTCTGAAAGGTGCATGCAACTTACCCATTACTACAATGGTAGAATTCATTTATTTCAAGCTTGTGCATTATTTTAATGATCGCCGCATTAAAACTCAAGCTCAATTGACTTCTGGTCAAGAGTTCAGTACACATGCCATGGAAATTTTTGAGAAGTGGAGTGAGAAGGCAAGTTTGCATCGCGTAATAGAGTTTAATTGGGATGAAGGTACTTTTCAAATCCAAACACAACCTAGTCTAACCAATATAAATAAGGGGAACCATAGACATGTGGTGAAATTGGCTAATAGAATATGCAGTTATGGGAAATGGCAAGCGTATAAGATCCTTTGTTCACATGTAATCGCAGCTTGTGCTAGTCAGCACATCAATGTGTACCAATATATTGATCCATTTTATAGTCTTACTGAAATGCTAGCTTGCTATCAACCACACTTTCAACCGATAAAAGATGCCCCGTATTGGGAGGAGGACCCAAACCTCCCTATGTTACAGGCTAACCCAAGATTGGTTCGACAACGTGGTCGTCCAAAGTCAACAAGATTTCGGAATGAGATGGATTGGAGGGAGAATCAACATAAGCAGAGTTGTGGATTGTGTAATAAAGAGGGGTACAATTGTAGAAAATGTCCTAATGCAATTTCACATCAATAAGCTGTGTTGCCTCAAAGTTGATAAGTGGTTACTATGAATTTCCAACTTGTATTGATGAACTTTGTTTGTTATCACTTAACATGTCTTTTTGATTATGTTCTCTCAACTTTGTTTATGTTCTTTTGGCTTATACTTTTCTATTTCTATATTGTAGATATTTTGGATGGATAATCACCTGTGGAGCCCAAACAAGATTGTTTTTTGGGCACTTCAACTTGCAAAATCTGAGAATTGATGTTGGATAATGGTAGAGAGTGATTCCAAAATTTGTGTGGACACCTTGTTGCAAGAGTCTTTTGGTTGTAATTGGAATATTTCTGCTATTTGTAATAATGTTAAGTGTTTAGCAACAAAGCTTTTTGATGGAGTTTAGTTTCTTAGTATGTAATTAGTTTATTATGTCAAAATGGATTGTAGCTGTTTTTGTTAAACTCCTTTTGTGGCTATATCATTCTTATCTTAGCACGTATGGAGTATTTGTTGGGATACATTTGAATAGCAACATATGTGATGTAGATGCCCGCCAATGCAGTGTGTGTTTGTGGACAAGGATATGTTGTCCAAATGTGTTAAATTTCTCCTTGCTTAGCAGTTATATTTATCTAATGCCTATAAAAGTATTTATCAAATATATCTAAGATGATAGGAAGTTTAAAGAGGAAAAAAAATATAAAAAAATTCAAACCCAATGCATATTAGGTATTACCAGCTTTGCTGGGTTATCGTCGTGTATTGTACATAAACTGTGAATTTTATCTTTGAATTCTTTCAATCATAGCAAGTCTAAAAGATAAAACCAAATGGAATTGACAATGGATCATTCATGCCTTAGTCGAAAGATAGACATGAAGGCAATCTTTTTATGTACAAGAAAGCTTCCAACTTTGGAGCTAGAATAAATATTCATAGTAGTTTCTTTTTGTACCGCACCTAACTTGGTGAGTCCTGCGAGAATTCCAGTGTTTATTCAAAACCAAGTACATTCCAATCGACTGGATTAGGAAGTCCAAGCGACTAGATTAGACCAGACCTTACTGATCCAGTCGCCTGTATTGGTGTACCAGTCACCTGGATCAGGCAGAAATTCTTGGGGTGTGGTTTCAGTCGACTAGACCATTTTTTTAGTCACCTAGATCAAGGATGCAGTCGCCTGGATCCTTGATACAGTCGCCTGCATCCTTCTTTTTTCAACCTTTGGCTAATTTTGGCTTTCTTTAAATAAATTTAATCAAACTTACTTTTATATTTTAATCAGACTGGATTAATTTTCCTTTAAAATACATTAATCCTATACATATTATTTATAAAATGAATTTTGGACTAAAAGATTTATTTTTGAAAATCATTTTGAGTTGGATTTTAAAGTTTGAGCCATAAAGATGAGTCTATGATAAACTTTACAAAAACTCAATGATTTGATCTTCAATGATTTGCATTTGCTTGATATTGATTGACCATGTCGGTCCAATAAAGTAGATAGTCAACATTATTGCAAGATATCATGTCAAATGTTGTTGTTAGCATTAACCACAATTACATGAGATACCAACATCAATATTTTCTTTCCATTGAATTAGTTTAACCATAACATAATACACAACGAAAATGTACTAATGATATAATACCAATAATAAGTACATACAAAATGTCATCTTTTCTCCCCCTTGGCATCATTAAAAACAAAAATGAAGACAAATAACTATATGCCATGATTCCTCAAACGCTCATTGATTTCCTCCATGGATTGAGCCAAACTATCAAAGTTCTCATCGTAAGTTGAAAATCTTTGAGTAACCATAGATGAGAAGTTGTCCAAGCTTGTCGTGAGGTTCCCCATGCCAGTGGCCAAAGAGTCCAAACGTCCAAACATAAGTTGGAAGTTGTCCTCATTGACACGAGAAGAGCTAGAAGGTGCGGTTGGAGGCTTTTGATCCTCTTGCATTGCTTCTTCATTCCCTTGAGCTTCAGCTTCATTCATTTGTACTTCTTCATCCACTTCTTTCATCACATGTGCATCTTTCTTAACCCAAGTGTTATCCTTAAATTCATACTTCATTTGTCTCATGGTAGTTTCTCCATAAACATCCTTTTGAATTGTGTTTCGAGTCTCTTTTTCACCACTTACATCTACTCCAAAATGATTAAGAATAGTAGTGATGTGAAGACCATATGGGAGGATGCCATTCTTTTTTTTGACACAAGCATCCATGTGTCAACCAATATAGAATGCAAAATCAAGTTTGACCTTGTTGAGAATGCACCACATTATGAAAAGGTCTAGATAGGAAGTGTATTCGTATGAACCACTCCTAGGAAGGATGTTGTGGGTTATGATGTGATGAATGAGTCGGCTTTCTAATGTGAGCTCAGAAATTTTAGGTCTATAGGGTTGTTCAATGCTAGGATTTCCACACATTTGCCTAATTGACTCTAAAGGGTTATACCCTTCGAATTGCATCCAACTATTTGTAATATAACGTTGAATAGTGGTGCGAGGAACTCCTAAGATAGAGGCTAATGTGGAAAGGGAGAGTGAAATGAATTTACCCTTCACATAGGAGGTGATTTTGGAATGGCTAAATTCAAAGTGTGTGTAAAAGTGTTTAACAAGAGTGGTGTATTGAATTTGACGCTTTGAAAGGAAATTTTCCCATCCTTGAGCTTCAAAAAGCTCTCTAAGATGAATGTGGTGATTAGCAAAGTAAGGGAAATCAACAATTTTTTCAAAAACTACCGTTCTACGAGCAATGTCGTCATGGAATCTTACCGAATGATCAGAAGAACGGAAGGTGTTGTCTATTGATGGAGTTTCATCCCTTTGAGCCTTTTCCTTGGTCTTTCACTCACAAATTTCTTTGGAGCCATTCAGATTCAAGGAGTTAGGGTTTTGAATTAGGGGTTTTTGGAATATGAGAGTTTTGAGAGTGATTGAATGTGATTAGGAGTGATTGAGGGCTTGAAGTATGCTTAATATTGTTTTTCGACTAAAACCCTAGGAGAGAGAGTGAGAAAAATCGAGAGAGAATGAGAGAAGTGAGAGAAAATGAAGTCTGCCTCGGTTATACAAAATCCAGAAAACGCAGATCCAATTGCCTGGATACACGATCCAGTCAACTGGATCAGGCTTTAAAAACTGTGGGTAAGGATGGGCCACCTATATGCGTGGGTGAAGATGGGGTAACACCTAAAAATGATGAAAGTGGGCTAAATGTCTGGGTCAAGTAACTGACCGTATGCTCATGATGAGGTGTGGAAAGTGACGGTGTAGGGACAAACATAAATGTAGTGTGGGCAGATGAAATGAGGGTGGTAGCGTGGGCAGATGAGATGAGGGTGGTAGTGTGGGCAGTTGACATAGGGGTGGTCTCAGTAAGGGTGGTAGCATCTCCCAACTGGGTGGGAGGAACACTCATACTAGTACTCGGATCGGATGGACGTGACGAGCGCTGCGCACGTGGACGTCGCCTTGGAGGAGCGATTGTATGAGTACCGGTGTCTGAGTCTGTGTTAACTCTTTCCACTGAATCAAGCCGATGCAGCTCATTCGAAGCTTCTAGTGCATTAGGTGCCAATTGATATGCCTCCGCTGCTAGGTCCATAAATTTCGCCGGAACCAACTCTTGTTCAGGATTAAACATTTCACATATTCGCATGTTGAACAAAGTCTGTCAAAATGTATAGTATGTCAGTAAAAAATTGTGATTCAAAGATATTCAAAAGATACATGGAATTATTAAGTTTAAAAATTTACCATCATCTCATAACACCCGCTCCTGCGACTGATAAAGCGTCAAATAATCTGACGGTACCAATCCATATATGGATCATGATATGCATTTATGTAACTGAGAAGTAAAACTTTTTAAAATATTATCTATCTCTTATTATATAAGTAAATATTTAGTAAAGACAATAACAATATAATATCATTCAAATTCACCATGTATTGAATTACAATATAATAACAATAACAATGTAATTAAAAGAAGCACGTTACCTGATCAAGACGTTGCCTAGCAAAGTCTGATCGATACTGCTCAAGCACATGAGTAAACACATCCTTTACGTCCTTCGCATTGCGCCACCTACAAATATTGAAAGAAAATGTCGTTTTCGCCATAATATCAAATTAATAAAAAGTATTCATCTATGGAAAATATTAAGACTCCTATTTTTTAGTACAGATTGTTTTTAATTCCTCATATATGCCCAAAAAAGCTACATAAATTAATCACGAAAAACGATTGAGGTCTTTGTTGCAGTCTCTTAGTATTATTATTATTATTATTTTTTTTTTTTTTAAGATTTGTGAACTAAGTTATATAATATCATTTACATGAACTTGGTTTTTTTCACATAAAACACATAACCTTATTTTGTAAGGCATATAACATGTTCAATGTCTATACAAAAACCAAAATAATTACCTACCTAGTGCCATATGGATCCCCTGGCAATGGTTAGGTAGCATCAGCATCAACATCAGCATCAACATTAACATCAGCATCAGCATCAGCATCAGCATTAGCATCATCCACAGCATTAACAATCGGTTGAATAGATTTTAGGGTAAATTACACTTTACCACCCTCAACTATCACCCATTTTTCACTTCACCCCCTAAACTTTAAAAAGTAACAATTTACCCCCTAAACTAATCTAATTGCACGGCCGTTACCCCCTGAGCCCAAAATCACGTTAGAATTGACGGAATCGTCTATCATGTGAGATGCACGTGACATACAAGCCCACCTGGATAGTTATCATCCACAATTGCCTTGGAAAACCCGAAAATACCCTCATCCACTTTCTTTCTCTTTCTTCTTTCCTTATTCCCCGTTCTTCACCCACAGAACTTTCCTTCTTTGTCCTCTAAAACTCCATGGCCAAAGATTCCAAGCTCCAACCAATTCCATTTACTTTTAACATATATTTGCTTTCTTTAGAAGACTTCTTCTTTCTTTCATAGTGAAACAGAAAAAAGAAACAAATCAATAAGAATAATAATGCTATTCGTATTTACACTGATTCCTAACTGTTAGAAGTTGTATATTATCAAGGTATGGATGAATGTAACAATTTGATCCAGGCGCCAACAATTTAAGGATTAATTTTCCTAGTCTTCCTTTTCAGATTATGATTTTGCTCCCCCCGCCCCCTTTTCTTCTCTTTTTCTAATAATATGTTATTTTCACTGAACCTGTAATTGTGGTATTTTGCTCCCCCCGCCCCACCATGACTCTACAACAACCACAACCACCACCACTACTACCACTAGTACGGCAATAGTGAAAGCCACACCAACACCAACCGAATTAACCAATGGGCCAACTCAAACCTCATCTCCACCATCCAAAATCCACTTCCGTCCTCGAAAGATCCGGAAACTTTCACCCGACGAGACACCCGACCCGAATAATTCCACTGAAATCGTTCCCATCACCACCACCGAAACCCAAACCCAAACCCAGCCTCAAACCCCAACCCTGAAACCGAAATCGACGAAATCGAAAATCGTTCAGCACCGCGCCGCCGTTCAAGCCGTGCCGAGAATGGTAGCGAGGTCTCTCTCCTGCGAAGGCGAAGTCGAAATCGCTCTCCGCCATCTCCGAAGCGCAGATCCGAATCTCTCCGCCATCTCCGGGGATTGCGTGGTTGGGTCAGCGCCGGTGTGAACTGGGTATTCTCCGTGGGTCAAGTTTCGGTTTTGGGGTTATTGATCGAGGTTGAAGGTGTTTTGGCTATGGAGATTGGAGCTTCAGCTGGACTTGGCTATGGAGATCGTGGGTCAACGCCGGTTTTGGGGGATTATTGACCGAGGGTTTGGTTTTGGGGCCAATTTCTTACACGGCTATTTGGGTTTTTTTTATCTCAGATCAATAAAGGGGTAAGGGGTAATTCGGGGATTTGGAAAAATATAAATTGGTAAAGTTAATTTCGTGGGCCCAAGAGCACGTGCGTGTTACGCGTGGCTCAATTCCGTCCATTTTAACTGGATTTTGGCATCGAGGTGTAACGGCCGTGCAATTTTCATAGTTTAGGGGGTCAATTGTTACTTTTTAAAGTTTAGGGGGTGAAGTGAAAAATGGGTGATAGTTTAGGGTGGAAAAGTGTAATTTACCCTAGATTTTATTGCAGGTGATATGCGTAGAAATCTAGACCATACCCACAACTGCACCAAGATTAGTGCACCAGCAATGTCACATGAGTCCGGGTCAGTGGCTCTACATAACTCTCTATATAACCATGGTAGAGCTGCACTACCCCAACTATACCGTCCAGCAGCATCAAAGTCCTCCAACATTGGCAAGAACATAAGCTGTACCTTCTCTCTAGACTTGTCAGCAAAATAACTGCTCCCAAGGAGCTCTAATATGTAAGCTCGTGTATACCGCTGCACAGTCACCTCATTAGCATCATCAGGTAGGACACCAAATGTGTCCTAGAGCCACTTCATATTTAAACGTGACTCATCTAACTTATTTGGAGGAGGAGAGACACCAAGTAGCTGAAGACATAATTCGGAGCAATTTAACTCGGTGCTCCCTACCAATACTTCTCCATCAACGGGTAAACCCAACATGACCTCAACATTTTGCAAGGTGATGGTCATCTCACCGTGGGGAAGGTGAAAGGTATGGGTCTCTTGGTGCCATCTCTCAACTAATGCTGTAATCAACGCCCAATCCATTTTTATAAACCCAAGCTTGGCTATGCCATAAAAGCCAGTTCGCTGAAGGTGCGGGATAAAACGGGGATGAAGTCATCCAAATTGTTCTCTTACTGCCTCGCGACGACGACAATGTAATAAACTATACTGCAAAATGAAAAAAAAAATATGTCAATTTATTTTATCACTAATATAAGTCATAATCAGATAATAAATATATTAAATACATACCTCTCCCTCTTCCCAAATTTTCTTGAAAATGTGTTTATCTTGTCTAGTCAACACAGAGGGGTCACTAGGACCCGGATCCATCACAAAACAGCGAGGCTCCATAAGTGACAACTACTGTAACCATCAAATCAAAGCAGTGATATACCCAATCAAGATTATTGCAATGGATTTTTCAATTTTCTTTTCATTGCAAAGAAATATCAATAGACATACATATCCAAATACATTTCTTATTATTGCAAAGAAATACCAATGGACATTAAATGCTAATAAGAAGAGCACTCTAAAAAAAGTAAAACTTAAATAGCACAGATGTCACATAATTAGCTTATTATGTAAACAAGAATGACGAAAAGTTTAATACACGTCATCAAGAAGGCCATATACTATTGGAGTGGGACGCAGTAGAGTAAAAACAAAGAATTAGTTCAACTAATGGACATGAGAGTGATGAGACAACTAGATGCATTTGATATTTTTTAGATAAGTAACTGGACAAATTTTATCAAATGATACAATTGCATGAGGATTTTTAAGATACTATAAGCCTAGCCATGGTTAGCAAACTATGATCACGTACACAAAATCAGCATTCTTAAGATGAATATCTTAAATAAGTACCAAACACCAATCCTCTAATTGTTAGGGGTAGAAGAAAACAAAGAAATTCACAATATATTAGACATAACATCAATAGAGACAAGATAAGTAAAGACAATTGACATGGTTTAGTTGTATACAAAGAAGTCCAATGGTTACAATAGTAACATTGTTTAGCACCAGGCAAATTGAACAAAACAAACAGCCAAGAAAACAAAAGGAAACAGAACAAAAACAACACAAAGACAAAAAAAATATATATATATGTAAAGCAAGATAAAAGATATTATAATCATTTAAAGTTTTCTTCCATGTCAACCTAAATAAACTATTGACTACAAATCATATCAAACAAATATAGAAGATCATTGTCTTCACCAATTATCATATGACCAGCTTGCATGATGGAAAGCATAAAACCTTCCGCAAATGCAATCCAGCTTTTTTTCGAACCAAAATCACACTGATTCAATCACAAGCCTGAACATTTTGACTCATTTCTAACTCATTCTCATGTTTCAGACGCATATTGCGTAAGCCAGATGTAAATTTAGCCAACAAGCAGCAAAATATCAAGATCTACAAGACCACACCACAAATCTAAGTTTGATCTGGCATGCAACCTGATTACTATGAAAGAAATTGTTCTTTGTCTTTTATTGGTAAGTAAAAAATAAATAAATAACATATAAGTTAGTTTCTTTCAAACCCTTTCAGATCTACTAAAAACAAACCCATCTTAGTATCCCAATTAAACCACCATATCTATGCTAGAACTCAAATAAACTAAAACCATTACTGAACCAAACCTGATATAGTAGTTTTCAGATTGGCATCATAATTTAATTTCCTGAGAATCAAAACAACAAAACCGAATTCACATTAAACCAAAATTTCCTTTCTTTCCTAGGTTTTCTCAGCAACCAAATACTTTTACTATGTGAAACATATGGATTGCTTGTCACCACTTTTTTATTTTTGATAAGTGATTGTTTGTCACCACCAAAATGGGAAAATCCTCTGAATCAGGAGTTCACCATTGACAGTGCAGCCAAAGGACTCTACAAAAACTAACAGCAACCCAAAAACAAAATTAAAGCAAAAATCACAATCATAATCACAATCCAAACAACAACCAAGACCCACAACAATTTCACAAACGCAAGAACAAACCCACCAACTGCAAAAAATCAACTTTCGGAAACCCAAACCCAAACCCAAAATTTCTAAAGTTAAAAGGGGGAGATGAGAGAGAAATTTCTTTACCTGATTTCCAGTGATCACCAGAGTAACGAGGCGTGCCGTAACCACCGGAGCGAGCGAGAGGAAGAGAGGGAGTTCTTGTAACCATCGGAGTGAGCGAGCGAGAGGAAGAGAGGGAGTTCTCGTAACCACCGGAGCGAGCGAGAGGAAGTTGCGACGGAGAGAGAGGGAGGGAGAAAGAGCTACACAGAGCAGAGGGAGTTGAGACTGAGAAAGTAAGAGAGAGAAAGAGTTTTCAGCTTTTGAGAGTTTTCAGAGTTTGAGGCGGGGAGATGATATTTTCTTCATTTTAAGTGGAACTCGTCTCTAGAAGGGACAAGTTCTAGCTGGAACTTGTTTCTTCTAAAGATGAGTTCCAATTGCAGACGTGGCAAAAATTTAAGTGGAACTCGTCTTTAGAACTCCTAAAGACGAGTTCACAAAAAAGGCTATATCTCTCAATTGTTTTGATACAGTGTTATCTTGCAAAATAGTATTAAAAATAATATTATTAAGCAAAAAAAAATCTGTGATATATAAATAATGTGCGTGCTAGACAAATAAGGTATAGTAGACCTGAAACCCATTGTGCCTATACCTACAAACTATACTATCAGATTTTATTGAATAATTCCTCCCCTAGTAAAACTAAAAATTAATAAATTCATATCCGAGCAAAACTAGGATTAATAGTATAAAGTTTTTAACTTTAATAATTAAAATAAGAAAATAAATTGTGGAAAACAAATTCAAGAGTTGGAGATGAAGGCCAAGCGATTTATGAAATAAATATTTACCCCAATAAATAAAGACTTGGGAAGGAAGAATGACTTGTATTCGATTTTATTTTGTTCTGGTTGCAATTTCTCTCTTTCAATGCTTACCAGCCACTCACTCAGCCGCAACAATCACATTGGTAAACAAGTGTAAGTGTAACTACACAGTATGGCCAGGCATACTCTCCGGCCACAAATCTCAACCACAGGTTTAGTCCTCCAACCAGACCAATCCAGCATCCTCTCAGCTCCAACGCTTCCTTGCCAACTTGAACAACGATTGCCCTAAGGAACTTCAACTTACAACTTACAACTTACAACTATGTTGGGTGAGAGCGTGGCATGCAAGAGCGTGTGCGAAGCCTTTGGAGAAGCACGTCACGTGATTGCTGTCGCTGTAGTGGAGAGTATGGAAGTCCAAATACATGCGTGCCCAGCAGTTACTCGTTGACACAATTAATTTGAGTGGGATCTGGTTCCAGGTCGCATGTGCAAGGTTCTTCTCTACCAGTTGATCAAGGTTCTCTACAAGTTTATCACTCAAGCGCCTAGCATGGAAAATCACCTATATAGATCAGCATCACAATCACGATTTTGGTAGAATTTTGCCAGTTGCAGAAGCTCACAACCCATTAATCCATACTCAAATTTAAATGTTGGGCCTTATTCTTTCTCTCTATTCTCAAGAAATTAATGTTGTTTCATTATGTAATGCTGCTAACCCAATATATGGATATTGCATGCCATTATAAAGAGATAAAATGAAAATTATTATAATATAATTAACAATATGAACCTATTGTTCGAATGAATTGACAAATATTTAATTATTTTCACTAACTTAACCGTACAATTATTTTTTAAATTCTTGATTGCGTGTTATTAAATTAAGGTCAAATTAACTCTACTATTGTAATTTTATACATTGTATCTATGAATATTTTTTTTATATGTAATTCATTTTTTTTACAAATTCATTAGCAATTGTACAAATTCGAATATGAATAAAGGAGAAATTATTTTTTTTTTTTTTTTTTGTCCAAATTAAAAAATAAGTGGCAACTCCATTAAAATGTAAATCAACCTTTAATCTAAAGGGTTAGTCCATCGACTGTTGGGTCACATTTTGAGGCTCACTTGACCCTCGAATCGTGGTTCTCACAATAAGTAATTACTCTTCTTAAATAATATATGGAAGTTACAACTTGTGTGAAACAAGTTTTGAAAAGACTAAACGCCAAATAATTTCAAAAGTATAATATTGTTAAAGAATAATTCTTTAAAATATAATATTAGGCCAAATTACTTGAAAGCCAAAGACACTTTTATTTAAAAAAGAGTTCTATTGGTCAAAGTATAGGAGGTATGGGGTAAAATTGTCAATTTATACAAAATATAACTTTTGTGAGACATGAAAATGTAGAAATCAACCTTTTTAAAATGTGTTTTATTCACAAAATAAATTAATTAATTAATTTTAGATTTTCAAATAAAAAATTGGGGAAAATAAACTTTACCCATTTGTGATTTGATCCATTTACAAGTTACTTTTTATAAGCATAAAAAATTACAAATAAAATCATAAATGACTTTTGTTTCCTTTACAAAGTTTTTCTTGGAAAAATACACTCTACCTACATGTAGTTTGGCCCATTTATATTTTACAAGTTACGAATAAGAAATTAACTTTTGCTTTCTTTACAAAGTTCCTCTTGGAAAGTGGACAAAATCTTCCTCTTAAAATTAAATCAAACACTAGTATTTGAACACCTTCATCATCTAGCCTTTAGGACTTAGGAGTGCACAATAATTGAAAAGCAACCACAGGAAACCGAAAATAAAAGTTCCTTTTATTTGGGTACAAATCTGAGCATTAACATCAACTTAGAATAAAATAGAATAGAAAAGTGGGATTGAATGGATATCCAAATACCTAAAGCATCTGAATTCCCGAATGTAATTTGCATCCGAACGTGGGAATGCTCAAAAATATTTTAACATTCCTAGAAATCCTAAAAAGATTACCTGATAGGATCCTCAATGATTCTATCTCAGTTGCCCTTCCAATCCTTCTTCTTCAGCTCAATGGAAGCATTTAAGTGAATCAAGCTAAGAAAATTACTCTAGGACTAGTCTAAAATGAATACTAAACTTGTATTAATTTCTAGATGAAGATCCTCATGCAGAATGGCATTTCCATTCTGTTATAGTCTCGGGTTGCATGGCATAAAGCATGCTAGCACCCCATTGGCTGTTCTAGATCACCTCCTAGGAGGATCTTGATCCTTAGGATGTACAACACCCCACAGCAGTAACAATATAATCAATAGTAGCATAGCTTCTTAACCAACTATGTACTACTACTCAAAGCAACAATTAACTAACTTGGTTCAAGCCTTAAGAGCTTGTACCATAGTATCAATGTAATGTGGACTTAAAATGCCACTTCATGCATGGAAATAGAAAGAGACTACCCTAACCTGAGGCCATGCAAGGCTTAAAAGTAAGGATAGGGAATGGGGTCTTAACAATGCCCCTCCCTTAAAACACCTTGCCCACAAGGTGAGGGTATTGCTGCTGCAGCTTGAAGAGTAGTTCCCAAGTGGCATCTTCTTGAGTTGAACCCTCCCATTGGACTAAGACTTCAGTAGCAGACCCATGCCTCCTCCTCTTGATGGTCCTTTGATCCAAAATTCTGCTTGGTTCAGGTGATAGGTGTCCCATAGAGTCCATTGGGGGCAATTTGGCAATAGGGAGCACTGACTGGCCCAGTTTAGGCTTAAGGCAAGAAACATGGAACACATTGTGGATTTGGGCTTCTTCTGGTAGCTCCAGTCTGTATGCCACTGCCCCAACCTTCTCTACAATTTGGAAAGGCCCATAGAACCTTGCAGCAAGCTTCCCATGCTTCCTGCTTACTGATTTCTGTCTAAAGGGCTGCAACCTTAAGAAAACCCATTCTCCCACTTGAAAAGATCTCTCCAGCCTGTGCTTGTCTGCTTGTGACTTCATTCTGGACTGTGTTGACAGCAAATTCTCCTTTAGTAACCCAATAATTCCCTGTTGTTGGTGCAGATAGTCATCCACTGCTGCTACCTTAGTAGTACCAGGGATATAATCCATTACAGTTGGTGGTTCATAACCATATAAGGCTTCAAATGGGGTCATTTTGGTGGAGGTATGATAATTGGTATTAAACCAAAACTCTGCCATGGGTAACCAGTGCACCCACAGACTTGGTTTGTCACCAGCAAATGCTCTCAGGTACTGCTCCAAGCTCCTGTTAACCACCTCTGTCTGGCCATCTGTTTATGGATGATAGGAAGAGCTCATAGCTAACTCTACCTCTTGGATTTTGAAGAGTTCCTGCCAGAAATTTGCTGTGAAGGCAGTGTCTCTATCACTCACTATAGAGGTGGGCATTCCATGTAACTTGAAGACATTCTTCATGAATAGGTCTGCTACCTTAGCTGCAGTGTATGGGTGAGCTAAGGCCATGAAATGGACAAACTTTGTTAATCTGTCAACTACTACCAGAATAACATTTTGTTTATTAGACTTTGGTAAACCTTCAATGAAGTCCATACTAATGGAATACCAAGGTCTTGGGGGTATAGGCAGGGGCTGTAACAGACCAGCAGGTCTAGTTGTCTCTGATTTGATCCTTTGGCAAGTATCACATTCCTTGACATAGGATTTGATGTCTTGCTTCATTCCTTTCCAAAACCAATCCTTCTTGGCTCTTTGGTAAGTCTTTAGGTAACCAGAATGCCCTCCTAAGGGACTGTCATGCAATAAGGCTAACACCTTTGGCTTCAAGGTGCAATTCTCACCAAGATAGAGCCTTCCTTTGTGTAATAGCAGTCCATTCTTGTATGTTACAGCACCTTGTGGGTCTGGATCAGTAGAAACAGATGCCATAAGGTCCTTAGTCACAGGATCTTCTTGGTAGCTGTTCTTGAGCTCAGTTAACCAAGTTGGGGATGGGAAAGAGATAGCATAAAGACTGCTGCCTTGGTCCAGCTGGTGATTTGGTGCTTGTGCCTGCAACTGAACTGTTTCTTTTTCTACTTCTGTCATCAAATCAGTATCAACTTGTCTAGATAGTGCATCAGCTACTAAATTCTCCTTGCCCCTCTTGAATTCAACAACAAAGTGATAACCCAATAGCTTTGAAATCCATTTCTGCTGCATTGGAGTACCAATCCTTTGCTCCAGCAGGTGTTTTAAACTCTGTTGATCAGTTTTAATCACAAAGTTTTGGCCAAAAAGATAAGGCCTCCACTTCTTAACTGATAACACTAAGGCCATGAGCTCTTTCTCATAGGTGGAAAGGAATAGAGCCTTTCCTTTCAAAGCTTGACTATAGAAAGCCAAGGGTCTTCCCTCCTGCATTAACACAGCCCCTATTCCATAACCACTAGCATCACATTCCACCACAAATGTTTTACTAAAATCTGGCAATGCTAAACAAGGTGGTTGACTACATGCTTCCTTGAGTCTCTCAAAAGCCATCTCTGCCTTTTCACTCCACTTGAATGCATCCTTTCTCAACAATTCTGTCAAGGGTGAAGCTATTTGTCCATAGCCTCTAATGAATTTTCTGTAATAACCTGTCAAGCCCAAGAACCCTCTCAAAGCCTTCAAGGTTTGAGGCTTTGGCCAATTCACCATAGTAGCTATCTTCTTAGGATCAGTTTGCACCCCTCTTCCAGAGATCACATGACCCAAATATTCCACTTCCCCAACTGCAAAAACACATTTACTTTTCTTGGCAAACAGCTAGTGATCAAGCAGCACCTGCAACACTGCTTTGAGATGAATTTTGTGCTCTTCCAAATTCTAACTGTATACCAGAATATCATAAAAAAAAAACTAGCACAAATTTCCTCAAAAATGGTTTGAAAACATCATTCATGAGTGCTTGAAATGTGGATGGTGCATTAGTCAGTCCAAAGGGCATTACTAAGAACTCATAATGGCCTTCATGTGTTCTAAATGCTGTCTTTTCAATGTCTAACTCCTTCATTCTGATCTGGTGGTAACTTGACCTTAAATCCAGCTTGGAAAAGATGTTAGAACCTTGCAATTCATCCAATAATTCATCTACCACAGGGATGGGGAACTTGTCCTTGATGGTATCCTTGTTTAGACTCCTATAATCAACACACATTCTCCAGCTTCCATCTGCCTTCCTTACTAATAAGACAGGTGATGCAAATGGGGACAGACTTAGTCTTATGCATCCTGACTTTAGTAATTCTTGTACAATCTTTTCAATCTCTCCTTTCTGGTAAAAGGGATATCTATAAGGTCTTTGGCTTGTGGGTTTAGCTTCTGCCTTGAGCATGATCTGATGCTCATGTCCTCTGTTGGGTGGCAGCCCTTATGGTTCCTCAAATACAGTTTGGAACTCCTCCAGCACTTCCTGCACATCACCTTCTGGTAACTCAGTCCCTTGATAGAGATTACATTGCATGATTTGCAATAATAACCCTTGTGTAGGAGAACCTTTGCTAAATTGTTTGCTTCCTTGTAACTCAGGTTTAGGTGTCTTCAAACCTTTCAACCAAATCTGTTTTCCTTGGTACATAAACCCCATTAACAACTTGTTGAAGTCCCAGCTAATCATCCTTAAAGTACTCAGCCATTGAGTTCCCAATACAATTCCACAACCACCCAAACTTAGCAAGTTAAAGTTCACCTTCAATTCCAACCCTTGTACCTTGAATTGGATGTCTTTGCACTCTCCTTTGGTCCTAATCACTTCTCCATTGGCTACTTTAACCCCAAAACAGCTGGAGGTATCAATGCCAAACCTTAAGGACTTAGCTAGTTCATAGTCAAGGAAATTATGTGTGCTACCAGTATCAATGAGCACCACTGCCTTCTTTCCATTGATGCATGCTACTACCCTCATAGTGGATGGAGATGTACTGCCCAATAAGGCACAAAGGGTGATCTCAGCAGATTCTTCACTTTCTTCTGTCAGTTCTGATTCTTCTTCTATCACCTGCTCAAGGTCCTCATCTAAGTCCACTTCTTCCATGATGTACAACTTCATGGTTCTGCATTTATGGTTAGTACTCCATTTCTCATCACAGTTGTAGCAAAGCCCCTTTTTCCTCCTTTCAAACATCTGCACTGGTGTTAATTTCTGCACAGGCAGTGGGGGTTTAGGATTAAGTTGTCTAGACTCAATTCCCTTGCTTTCAACTCTAGCATTCCCTGATATTAGGTTCTGCTGAGACCAGTTGCTTCTATTCCGTTCATACTGTGATCTCTGGCTTCTTTTGCAAGTGATTAGATACTCTTCTTGTATTTTTGTTAAGGCATAAGCCTCATTTAAGTTTCTGGGCCCTTGCATCTTCACTGCCAGCCTTATTTCATCCTTAAGTCCACTCATGAAGCAACTCAGCTTATGCATATCAGACAAGTTCCTAATCCTGTTACTTATGGACTCAAACTGTCCCTTATATGCAATAACAGAAGTAGTATGCCTTAATTTGGTCAAGGATTCCATGGGGTCATCATAGCTTGCAGGCCCAAACCTAAGCAATATAGTTCTAACAAATTCATCCCAACAAGTAATGACATGTTCACTATCTTGGAACCAAATTAATGCATCATTATCAAGATGGTAAGAAGCATGCATTACCTTTTCTGCATCTTGCACTTAGTAATAATGGAAATATTGGATTGCCTTGTAAATCCAAGGGTTTGGGTCACCTCCCTTGAATCTAGGAAATTCTAATTTCATGGGTCTGGGCACTCCAGTTTGCCTACCTTGCTGCCAAGGCTGATAGGCTTGATTCTGTCCATAGTGTTCCCTGTGGTGCATTGCAGCTTGGTCCATTGGTCTTCCATAACCCCTTCTTCCTCCTCTCGGTTCATGCCAAAGATTCTCACCACCCCCTTGCATCCATGGAGGTTCCATTGGCTCTCTGAACTGGACAGCATTGCCATTTGGTGGAGGAATTTCAGCAGGATAATAGTATGGCTCTGGTTGTCTTTGAAACTCTCTTCCTTGCCAAGGTACTTCACCTTGCTGTTCTATTGGTGCCCAGTAAGGTGGTGGTTGCCTTGGGAACCCATTTCTCTGCCCTGGATGTAGTATGGGTCCTCCAATTGGCCTTTCAAATCCTGGTTCGATTGGTTCACCCACTGGTATGGGGTGTCTTTGCTGATTGAGGTCAGGGAACATTTCATATAAGGGAGGTCTTCCTGGCACGGCATTTCTGGCTTCTGCTCCAATTGGAACTCTATTTTCATCTATCTGCATTGCTGGAGGCTGGTTCTGCACTTCTGGTTGTTGGTTAGGAATTATATCAGGCACTTGGACTTCCTGGTCAGCCATTGGATTAACACCATTGTTCTGTATTGCTGTTCTTGGTGGAAGCCTCTCCTCGAGAATGGCTTGTAGAGTAGCAAATAAGTCTTCCATCCTCTCCATCCTAGCTGCCATGGATCCAATCACAGTAGTGTGATCATCCAATTGTTGCTGGATTGATTGCAGATTATCTGATAGCACACCAGGGGGTACACCACTTCGGGTCTCCTGCACCATGATCTGAACTTGCTCTGATACCAATTGATAGGATCCTTAATGATTCTATCTCAGTTGCCCTTCCAATCCTTCTTCTTCAGCTCAATGGAAGCATTTAAGTGAATCAAGCTAAGAAAATTACTCTAGGACTAGTCTAAAATGAATACTAAACTTGTATTAATTTCTGGATGAAGATCCTCATGCAGAATGGCATTTCCATTCTGTTATAGTCTCGGGTTGCATGGCATAAAGCATGCTAGCACCCCATTGGCTGTTCTAGATCAATCCTCCTATTGGAGGATCTTGATCCTTAGGATGTACAACACCCCACAGCAGTAACAATATAATCAATAGTAGCATAGCTCTTAACCAACTATGTACTACTACTCAAAGCAACAATTAACAAACTTGGTTCAAGCCTTAAGAGCTTGTACCATAGTATCAATGTAATGTGGACTTAAAATGCCACTTCATGCATGGAAATAGAAAGAGCTACCCTAACCCGAGGCCATGCAAGGCTTAAGAGTAAGGATAGGGAATGGGGTCTTAACATTACCTCATACCAAATTTACCTTATTGTCTATTCCTTTTTTTTTGCTCAAAGCTTATTGTCTATTCCTACTAATCATAAATTGACACACTCAAAGCCCCAAAGGCCTAATGATGCTTGTATTATAAGGATACATTTTTTGTGAATCAAAATTAGTAGTTTGACAACATGGTATCATCACTTAAGAATCTTTCAAAACTGAAAAAACAAAAAGAAGAAGAAAAAAAGAAGGTCGATTGTCGATTTGCCAAGTCGAAGCTATGATGGTTTATATAAACTTCTAGTTTATCCATGCTAACCTGATTACTGATTAGTATAGAGTCCAATCACCACACACACAAAAAGCATTTTTATAATGATGCAATAATTAAATCATGTCTCTTTTTAGTTCATGTGAAAAGTAAATCTTGTTTACGGCAGCTAATATATTTGCGTTAACACTAAAAACTTATATAACATCATCATTTAAATTGACGCATATTTTATTACATCTTTTGCATTAATTTTCATATTTTACGGCAATTTATTGTGTAAAAAAAAAAAAAAAAAGCTTCGCATCAACGAACATTTGTTTTTCCCTGTTTCTATCACCTTTTTTTTTTTCCTTAATCAATGAACATTTTGTGAAGGATTGTATTTTTTTCTTCCTTTGCTTTATTATCTGGAATAAAAAATAAAAATTCTTTCCTCAATAGTGTACTTATCAATTTATATTGCACTCAAATACAACTACTTTTCAGATCTTCCAATTATACTTGAATCATTAATGCTACCCAACCTTCGTCGCTGCCCCCTTTGTACAACGACATCGTAGCTAGATTTTGCTTCACATTTCTTTATCACTAGCGCTCAAATCCTTGACAATTTCCATTGAATATGTTGTACCATGCTTGTTCTTCTTTCTTATTTGGATTCTTTCATATCTGTTTTTCCTCAAATTAGATGAACTCCTGACAACGACTTCACCCAAAACCTTTCCACACCAAGAACATGATCTACAATATAAAATCACAGATTCATCGATGAGAAGAAATGAGAAAAGAACTCAGAAGTCATAAAAAATAAGATGAAATGACATAAGGAATTAAAAAACCATAATCAGTAATTGTCTTATGTTCTTGTGTTTTTATTTTTGTCCAACTTTTTATTTTATTTTATTTTTCATGGAGTAAAACTTAGTTATAGTTCTTAAATTTGGACCTAGGGTGAATTTGGTAATAGGCTAACTAATTGTGCCTTTTGGAAATGGACCCTTGAGGTCCATTGTGAAAAGGTGATTTTTAAGGTTAAAAATTTGATCATTATGTGCTTTTTGGCTTTTACCAAATGTTCTAAAAAGAACGTTTTGAGGTTGACGTGCAGGCACCTAAAGGCTTTGTATGTAGAACTATGGATCACAAGCCAAAAGGATCCATGGTTTCAAGAACTAGTAGAGAGAGAAAGGGACAAATAGAAAGAAAAAAGAAAAAGGATAATATATAAATAACATCTCCTATATCCTAGAACCTTGGTTTTCATAACAAATAAATAAATATATAACTAATAGAGAGAGAAAGGGAGAAATAGAAAAAGCATAATATATAAATAACATCTCCTATAGAAGAACCTTGGTGTTCATAACAAATAAATAAATATATAAGAACAATTAATGTTCACATTGTTATTATTATTTTTAGCAAAAAAAAAAAACATTATTATTATTATATAACTTTTCAACACCTATATTGGACAAATATTTCAAATGGAAATTATGTTTCAAGACGTGATGTTGATTTTGCCTAAGATAAGATCTTATTGGGGAATCAAGACCAAAAATAAACCACCAATAACACAAATTATAACTCATCACTATAATTCGAAGAAGAAAAGAATATGCAAGAAAATCATAACCAAATCAAGATCCCTAAAATTCATATATAGAGTTGCTTGTAGAAGAGGAAGGAGGGGAAAAAGTCTAACAGGATTAAGAAGCTATGAATTGTACTTACATGAAGTTACCACTGCACTCTGTCCTGCAGGCTTTGAGACAGTGAGTGCACCACTTCGTTTTGTAGCTTTTGTTGTGTGACAACCTTAAAACACACAACAGTATTAATTAGTCTTAAAACTAAATTACAACTTAAATACTCTAAAAGCAAAATAGGGAAATGCTAAAATTTCTAAATATACATTGCAAGGTACGTACAATGTTATAGGGAATTTTTTATTTAAAAAAATAAAAAACAAAAAACAATAAAGCTACAGAGAGAAAACTTGTAAAATCTGATGACTAACCCTTGAATGGGCTGGTTGTCATCATTAGCTTGACTGAAACCCTCAGTTAAAAAATTTCTTTCATGTATCCCCAAATGTGAAGAAGAAGAAGAAGAAGAAGAAGAATCTAGTCCTACTGCCCCATGCTTCTTGTTTTCCTTTTTTCTTTTTTGGATTCTTTCATATCTGCTTTTCCTCAAATTAGATGAACTTCCCACACTCACGTCACCCAAAACCTTTCCACACCAAGAACAGGATCTACAATATAGAATCAGATTCATTGATGAGAAGAAACGAGAAAATAACTCAATTAGGATGAAATGACATAGGGAAATAAAGAAACATAATGAGTAACATGTCTTTTGTTTTGGTCCACATATATACCAATTACCAATATTTGTGCTCTTTTTTTTTTTGGTATTAAACTTTGTTACAGTTATATATAGACGTGTTGTACCAACATCTAAGGAATTTTAATTAAATTTTTTCCTTTTTCATGTGTCTATTTTTCAACTGCATATTTGTAAGTGACATAGAGGCTTTGTGTGTGGAACTATGGATCACAAGCCAAAAGGGTCCATGGTTTCAAAAACTAGTAGACAGAGAAAGGGATAAATAAATATTCTACAAAAATATAATCCTCTTTTATTCATAGGAAAGTAGGTAGTCCTTTTTGCATATAATCTTATTTCTATTAAGTATCATTAAAATTTCCCGAGAAGTTTGTACAGTTTAAAACATATTCTACAGACAAAAGATAACATATAAATAACATTCCGTATGTCCTAGAACCTTGTTTTCATAACAAATAAATAAAGAAGTATATTTTCAACACCTCTATTGGACATACCAATTTTTCAAATTGAAATGATGTTACAAGAGGTGATGTTGCTTTTGTCTCAGGTATGATCTTATTGGGGAATCAAACCAAAAATAAACCACCAATAATGCATTCAAATTAAGGAAAAGAGATGCATGTAAATCTATTAATAGAATTAACATTAAGAGTTTTTGGCTTTCAAAGAAATTCAAAATAAAAAATAGAAAGTCTTAAGAGGATTAAGAAGCTATGAAGTACTTACATGAAGTCACCGCTGCATTCTGTCCTGCAGGCTTTGAGACAGTGAGTGCACCATTTCGTTTTGTAGCTGTTTTTGTGTGACTTCCTTAAAAACACAACAATATATATTAATTAGTCTTAAAACTAAATCACAACTTAAATACTCTAAAAGCAAAATAGGGAATATGGTGCAATTTCTAAATATCCATGGCAAGGTATACGTAAAATGTCATAGGGAAATTTTATCATAAAAAAATAAAGACTTGTAACTATAATATATATATATTAATAATACTTGTAGCTAAAAACTGATATTATTAACAAATGTACATACCCTTGAATAGGGTGGTTGTCGTCATTAGCTTGATCGAAAGCATAAGTTAAAATCTTGCTTTCATATATCCCCGAATTTGAAGAAGAAGAATCTAGTCCTATTGTCCCATATTGCTTGTTCTTTTTTGGGACACTGACTTCACCCAAAACCTTTCCACATGTATGACAAGCCCTGCAATGTAACAACTTAATCCATGAGATAAAAGGAGACAAGAAAAAATAATTAAAGTACAAAAAGAGGATTGTTCATGTTTTTGCAGTTAAATTTCAGGTTTACAAATTAATTAGGATACAAAACTTCTTCGGTTTTAAACATATGAAGGTTTATAATGATAGAACTACAAGTAAACCGGTATATCCAATACAATATTACTACCTTTATTTCAGTAAAAGGACGTGGTGAAATTGCTTTTGTGAGTATCTATGTCGAAAATTAGTGGTGTAAATAAGGTTTCTAAATAGAAGGATTAATTAAGAGGGCTGAAAGTACTCACGTGAAGTCGCCAATGATTTCTTTGCTGCTGCAGGTTCTGAGACAGTGAGTGCACCAGGCCATTGTGGTTAATTCGCCTTTGCTATGTGTTACTTCCAGAAACAAACGATAATACGCCCCTTAAATACACAAATAAGAACTCCCTATCCTAGCAAAACTAGGAATACTTTTCTTTTCTTTTTTTAATGAATATATAATTCCTAATTCGTATCCGAGCAAAACAAGGAATGTTCTTTTGTTTTTTTATGAATAGCAAAACTAGGAATTTAAGTTTAATAATTAAGCGGGAATTTAAAATATGAAAATAAATTGTGGAAAACAAGTTCAAAGACTTGGGGAGAAAGAAATAGATCAACATATATGTAAGAGAATTTGACACAATTAATTTGATTGGGATCTGGTTCCAGGTCGCATGTGCAAGGTTCTTCTCTACCAGTTGATCAAGGTTCTCTACAAGTTTATCACTCAAGCGCCTAGCATGGAAAATCACCTATATAGATCAGCATCACAATCACGATTTTGGTAGAATTTTGCCAGTTGCAGAAGCTCACAAGCCATTAATCCATACTCAAATTTAAATGTTGGGCCTTATTCTTTCTCTCTATTCTCAAGAAATTAATGTTGTTTCATTATGTAATGCTAACCCAATATATGGATATTGCATGCCATTATAAAGAGATAAAATGAAAATTATTATAATATAATTAAGAATATGAACCTATTGTTTGAATGAATTGACAATTATTTAATTATTTTCACTAACTTAACCGCACAATTATTTTTTAAATTCTTGATTGCGTGTTATTAAATTAAGGTCAAACTCTACTATTGGCCCCTAACGTTTACACATGTTGCAACCCAACATTTTAAAATTGTACATCGTTGGTCCTTATGTTACTTTTTTGTGTACGTAGTTAACATATTGATATTGTGACATTTTTTTTTTTTCATTGATGTGTCATTTTTTTTTTTTCTATTTACATGTGCATTTAACCCATACCTATAACTTGATTATCCTTATAACCTGTTTACCCACCTGAAATTCACAACCCAACAATCTCTCTCTATAGGTTTAGTGATGGATGGTAATGCGAGATTGATGTTTTCGTTTAGATGAATATGGTAGTTGATCTTGAATTGCTTTTGTGTGGGTGATGGAGTTTGGGTTGTGTGTGGCGTTTGACTAAGCACGGTTCATGGACATCAAAGTCTTGGGGTTTGGGTCACTTTGATTTTTATGCTAAAGTGATTTTGTGTGGGTCATGGGAAAAAGTATTTTATGCAATCTAGTTGCTTACAACCTCACTCACATGGGGGTGGACCCAACACTTGTGGGACCCACTCCCTATGTGAGTGTGATTGCATACACTTAGGTTGTATAAGATACCATCTCAAGTCATCGGCATCATGGGATTTTGTGTGGGTGATGGGGGTTGAATTGATTTTGCTTAAGTTTTTCTATATTAAGGTTGGAATTTTTTTTTTTTTTTTTTTTTTTTTTTTTTTTTCTGCAATTTGAATCGCAGTGACTCACGATGGCATGGAGGGTGATGGTGCTTGAGGTGGCTAGGTCTTTGCACAGTGGTGGTTTGGATGGGCTTCACAATGATGGTAGAATGAACTTTGGCCAATGATTTGGGATAGGTCTTTGAAGATGGGTAATTTGGGTTGTTTACGATGGTGGATAGATGGTTAATGGTGAGATTTGGTTGGGATTGATCGGGTGCTTGTGGGATTGAATAGGTGTAGAGAAATTGTGGATAATTTATTGTGAAATTGGAAAACGGTCACCATTACATAATATTTAATAAGGGTAGATCTGAGAGAGAGAGAGAGAGATTGTTGGGTTGTGAATTTCTTCAACAAATAGTTAGGGTTTTGAGAGAGTAATAATTATCTTTCACTAGATCTACCACATTTTTTATACCATTCGTGAACGGAAGGAGACAAG
This sequence comes from Fagus sylvatica, assembly GCA_907173295.1. NCBI lineage: Eukaryota > Viridiplantae > Streptophyta > Magnoliopsida > Fagales > Fagaceae > Fagus > Fagus sylvatica. Next base: position 32,235,523 of record OU015762.1, on the reverse strand, counting down.
CTTTACCTTAGAGGAAACCTTAGCCAGACATCATCACTTCGGACCTCTATAACTCTCTTGGTAAAGCTCTGTTTTGCATTATTTTTATCTGGTTGGAAAAGCTTATGCCACGTGCTACATATTGAAATCAAGAATCAATAAATAGTATCGCAGTATTACGGATACAAAACACAAATTTTAATATATATAGTTTTGCTTAAATGCCTTTGGACAGTAATCAAACAAGCAAATCTAAACACAGATATCCATTTATGTTTGCCCAAGTGCCTATCGAACTTGCCACCAGTAGGAAACAAAAATTGCTGCTTGAGAAGGCAAGCATGTCATAATCACTAGCATTAGGGGTGGGTTCGGGTCGGGCGGGTCGGGTATTGGGCAAAACCGTTGTCCGTCCGTAGAAAATAAATTCACAGATAATCCGTCCGTTAACCGTCCGTTGATTGGTTCGTGCGGTCGGGTCGGTTGAGCGGGTTTGGCGGGCGGGTGGTCGGGTTTAAAGAATATGCAAGTGAGTTTTTTTGGATTTTTTTGGGCCTGCAAGTACACTTTAAAAATTCAGTCCATATCATTGTTTTGGACTTTTTTAGGCTCTTTTGGACCATTTTAAAGCCAAATCAACAACTATATGTAATTGGGCCTACTAATTTAGTTTTTTTAGCCATTTTTTTACTATTATTTAAACCTCCTTATTTGCTAACTTTTTAAACCATTGTTATATATAAAAAACCAAACATAAATGCAAGTATGCAACAATTCCTAAGCACATACAAATACAAATACAAAAAATCAATTTCATATTAACCTAAATTACCAACCAACTAGGCAACTACCAAGCATGCTAAATAAATAATTTCTACCCTAATTTAGCAAGCATACAAAACAACAAATACAAATACAAATTACAATACAAATAAATATGTCGGGCGGGCGGGTATATATATATATATATATATATACGGGCACCCGGGCGGGTTTCAAAATCCGCCCGACCAAAATTATCAAAATCCGTTATCCGTCCGTTATCCGAATATTTAAAATATCCGTATCCGTATCCGTCCGTATATATGCTCACGGACGGACGGACGGACGGACAGGTCGGCCGGATTGGTCGGGCAGGTCGGGTTTCACGGTTTTTTGCCCACCCCTAACTAGCATCGTTAATACCAAATGAAATATTGGATGCAAAATACAAATCAGTGGGGTAAACATAAGCAGAGCTATCCTTCCCCCAAGAGAGGAAGCAAACGTTTCTCCTTTTTCTACCAAAACAAAAAAGATGACAACTAAAAAGAACCCATGTATATCCATTTAAAAAATAGGGTAAAACTTATGTACAGTTCCTTAGATCAAGTACATTAAGTTCTTAGTTTAATTCAAACACATTGAATTTAAATATTCTTAGAAAAGATAACATTGTTTGTGTTTCATTGAATTCAATTGGAGAACCAAATATACATAACCTAAGAAACTGTGCATAAATTTTACCCTAAAAAATATTAGATTTTGTTAGCACTGGCAATTTTGCAGACAGATCCTAGACCACGTTCACGTTGCACTAACACAAAGCACCCTTTACACAAGCAAAACTTCTACAATTTAGTATCTAGTTTTACTGCTTTTAGGCCAGAATTTTCCATGGAAAACATAGCAGATCTTTGACAATATAGAATGTATCTGTCCTCTTTTGCAATTTCTCGACACTATCACCTGAATTTACAATACAACAATCAGACATCAGGTTCTTTGCCTGACCCTCCTGCCATTATCACCACCATCTGAAAGTTGGGCCCAAACACTCCGAGATTTTGCCCCTCCACTGCTGCAATCCTCATCACAACCTGCAATTGTCTTCAGAAGCTCCGACTGTAGTGAAGGGCAATTTTCCTTTAGGTACTCGAAGCCATCTGATCGCATGACAGCTGTAATAAGAAGACCAAATGGAGAGCAAGGAATGAATATATGTATATATAGTACAAGGAAGAAAACAAATCGTAATTCTGCCTTCAATCAGTCTTTAAGAATGAGATATTTGAGAATTATGAACCATGGGACAAAATTTGCAAAGAAACTTCACAAAGCACATCTGCTTAGGTCAACTGTCTCAAGACTAGTCCGAACAACAAGTAAAAGAATTAATGGTTGTGGCTTTACATGCATATCCTTCTATTCTTCTCATTTCAACATTGCAAAAGTCCACAGGATATGGAAAGGGCAATTGCGTAGTGGCACAAGATCATAAACAATATAACCTATAAATTATGTTTCCCACCTACAAATTGCTCAGGGCACTAACCTAGCAGGGATTCGTCATCACTTTTCTTTTCTTTTTTCAGTCTGAAAGAAAAGGTTGTACAGATTTAACAAGTTCATAAAATAATCTAAAACATTGATAATTTATGATTTGATCCATAAATCCAACACCAATAAATGGGATGAGCCCATTGAGTCATACTTGGTGGCGTCCACAAGTCGACTTAGGCAATCAAAAGCAAAAACACAAGCAGTGCAACAACCATGAAACGTTCAGTTGACTTACAATCTACACAATATAAAAACCGCAGAAAAGTTCACTCATACAAAATGAAAAGGCCACAAAACATCTGATTTGAAAATCCTGTAGGCTGTAGCCATTAAAGTAAAAGAATTTATAATGACAAGCTCATCATTCATTATTTTGTGGGAAAATACTTTCTACAAGCCAGCATGTCTTTTCTTTTTGTTAGCACCTATAGGTAATAAATATCAACGGTGACAAGAGAAGTGATGGTATCATCTAGCTCAAAAGTCATAGGTCTATCATGTAAGCTCTTAGTGTCCTGAAGTCCGAACAGGACCTCCTGCGCTTTGGGGGGAGGGGATGGAGTTTGGAACTTCTATTTTGCCAAAGAGGAAGTTATTTTCCACCTAATGAGGGCTTTTACCATTGACTCAAATACATTTTCCCTTGACCACCTTTCCCCATGCAACAGACATTAGGAAACTAATGCAAGACAAACACCAAAAGAAACAAAGAAGAAGAGGTTAATAACCTAGAAATTGGCACCTAGGGCTGCTTGGAATCAACACCAAACGAGATAGAAATCCTAGGAGTCCAAAGGTTGGCTAGAGTCAGCACCAAACCATTGGATAAATTCAAAGAGAAAGTTTACTAACAAACTGTAAACAACACTAAACTCTAGGTGCCCTTAAATAAAGTTGTGAATTTACCTAACGCGGAAAGGAAACCAATGAAATTAATTCTATTAACCTAGTAAGAAATGGAAATAAGTCCCTAAAATAAGTAGGAAGGAAATAACCAATTACAATAAAAGTAAATAAAAAGTAAAACCCTAAATTAAATTAGATTTATTTAATCAATTGGGCCTAATGGCGGGGCTTCAATATCTACCCATTTATCTAGGGCCAGCTTCTGGTGTCTGCATCAAAAACCCGTAAAATATGTTCTGCAAAACAAAACGTACCTTACCAAAAGTGTACAATGTTTAATTAAGAGGGTAACAATCCATCCAGTCTCTAAAAAGAATTAATGATGCAAGGCACAAATTTATATTGAAAGATAAAAAGTCCACCTAAATTAATCTAAAAAGTTCCATGCTTGACAGAATATAAACCAAAGCAAGGATATAAAGGCAGTCCAATAAGGAGATCACATGTAAAAGTTATTCATTTAAAAAAGAAAAAATTTGAGGCATAAAAGATATGGATTCCTTCTATATACGCTAAGAGCATAGTTATTAGTATCTTACGAGCAATACGATACATAATGTATCAGCCAATACATTGTAACATGTTTGATTTACATAATTTATTCATATTTATGTTTTTTCATTTTAAATTTTTTACAATTAAATTTTTTCTAATGGAATTGTTATAATTGTGGAATTTGAACGTTCATTGTTAGTTGTGATTGGATTTCTAAAACTATTATACTATTTAATTAAACAATTAAAAATAATTTAGAAGTACAAAATGAGAGATTTCATGCAAAATTACTTGCATTAGCTCTCCACTATTACGTCCTCTTCCTCTAGAATACAGATGTATCATATCCTCTTCCTCCACAATACTATTCTAGTTTTCCGCATCAATTATTAGATTTTCACTTTTTTGTTGTTGATAAGTAATAAGGAATTTTATTAAAAACGGAAGGAAGCACTAAAAAGAAAGCTTCCTAAAATTCATAATCAAAGACTCAAATAATCCATAAAATCAGCTAATGTACAAGAAACCCCCTATCATGATGCACCATTGAAATAGAGAACGTAAAAAGAAAGATTTGAGTTGAATTCCAAAATTCTCAACACCCTCAAATGTGAAATTATTCCGCTTCCTCCAAACTACTCACATAAGACAATGAGGAACTGCAACACACATAGCACTACTACAAGGCCTTTCCATACATCCTTTCCAATAAAAGAGTACTTCCAACTCCTTGTGCAGCATCACTTAGTGAACCCCAAATGCAGAGAAAACAAAGGATCACAAATCATAAACAACCGAAGCAATGAAGTAAAAGGCGATCTACAAATTCACAGCTGTCTCTATACTTTTTTTGATAAATAAATAATTTAGATGTTAATATATGTATGAAAATTAGATCCAAAAAATAAACCGAGACAAATAACAACACAGCTGTCTCTATACATACAACACCAATTATCCAGAACCATCCTCCATTACATAAGGTTATTAGTCAGAATTTTACCCAACACTGCAATTCACACAATATACAACTTTCTTCTGAACAGTGCTATTTCAAACACCTTCCACGGGAAATGCATTTGAATAGCGCCTCCCAAACATCGTAATACGTTTGAACACTAAACTTACCATTGCTAGTAAGTCTCCATTTCATACAATCAGCCCCACCCTCCAAAGTAATATGAGAACATAATAACTTTCTTGACAAAACCTTTAATGGGGTGGAAAAATCTATCCCGGCCCTCAAATTCAAATTCCTGCACTCCCTTCTTGACTGGTCAAAGGCTTCTCATTTAGATTCTTCAAGTTCCTTGTCTGACATGATTGAACATTGTTCAGCTCGTCTTTAATTTTTCTGTTTTTTTTTTTTCCTTCAATCAGGTTCACTACCTGTGTACTTGTTTGGTTCTTTTCCCTTTCAATGAAATTATTACTTATCAAAAAAAAAAAATGAGAACATAATAACTCTACAAGGAATCCAGCCCCTCCAACTCTCAATCATGAATTATTTTTTTTAACTCCCAATCATGAAAATTACGAATGCATCTCTGGAACTCAACAAGGAAGACACTAAAGTATCCCTATCCATAGCAGTCAAATATAAATCCAGATATATTTCCTTTCACACTCTATCTTTCTTTTTTTGGCTCAACACTCTATCAACACACCACGCATCATGCCAAAATCAAATTCTCCTACCATTCCCTACTTTACAAGATAATAAAGTGGAGAATTTTCCTCAATCACCTCTAATTCCTCTCCATAGATGACACCCATGTGGCCTACACACATCCAAAATAGTCCAACCACCCCCTCCCCTGGCTTCCCCTTCCCCATATTTAACAGAAATAGCACTTCTCCAGAAGTGGTCACTCCTCTCCAAACCTCCATAACCACTTACCCTGCAAGACTTTAACCAAGTGGTCAGCTTCCTCACACCCAACACTCCATATTTTATAAAAGTTCAAACCTCACTACAATCCACCAAATGATATTTAAATGCACCATCCCCTACTCCATAGAAAGTCTCATTGTATCCACGGAGTCTCCTTTCCCTCAAACGTTTGCACACTCCTTTCTCTCCAAAATATCACATCAAGCATAAAGAAATGGCCTTCCAAGCATCAATTCCTTCATGTCTACCAAATATCCCTATCCAACCATCCAGTACCAATTAGATTTGCCCAAATTTACCTTCAAACCCAATAATAGTTTCAAAGCATGATTATACATATCTCAAATACAACAGCTAATCTGAAGCAAACCCACAGAAAATCAATGTGTCATCTGCAAAGAGCAAGGGAAATTTCCAGCACCTCAACATTCAAATTATTCACCAAGAATCTCGAAAGACAGCCCAAATCCACTACCATTGCTAATAATTTGTTGAGAGCTTCCATCACTATGACAAAGTGTAGAGATAACGGATCTCCCTGCCATAATCCTTTAGAGCTTCCAATAAAAAAAAAAGCACCCGGTGTGCCATTGATAAGGACCAAAACCTGGGCAATAGAAATGCAAAAAAAAGCCCACTTCTACCCTTTTTCCCCAAAACCACATCTCTTCAACATGAACAGAAAGTCCCAACTGACATAATCATACGCTTTCTCCAAATCTTATTTACATAACAGGCATAGTAAACCTAATTTTAGTCTACAGTCCAAACACTCATTAGCAATCAACACCGAGTCCAAAATTTGTCTACCCTCGATGAAAACATTTTGAGTGTCAAAGACAAGCTTCAGCATATTTGCCAAGGCCTTCGCCAGAATTTATACACTTCCCAAGAGACAAATGGGCCTAAAATCTCTTATATCCATAGCCACTTTTTAGTTTTATTTTTATTTTATTTTTTTTAATGAGCAAGATAAATGCAACACTGAGACTCTTTTCAAATACTTGTCTCATTAAATTCCCGAAAAACCTTCATCATGTCCTCTTTTACAACCCCTTTAATATTTTTGAAAATTTGCAACTATGAACCCCTCTAGTCCTGGCACCTTTCCCCTTCATACCATTCAAAGCCCAAAATACTTCAGCTTCTTCAAACGGTCTCTCCAACTATTCTACCTCCATTTCACTAATGGTTGACCAAAAAAAAAACCATTCAAACCCATAAATTTAAGTCACTTTCCCATAGTTTCTCACCAACCAAACATATACAAACCACCAAAATCAAAACAAAAATTTCTTTTACTTTCAGTTTCTCTCACTTTCTCACCAACCAAACACATACAAGGCCCATTCCTAGGCCGGATTGAATGTGCCTCTATTCGGAAGGCCAGCCACTGGAACCAGTGTTTGCAATGTGCCATTTTTGTTTCATTTAGCTCAACAACAACCATTAGAGCATTGTTTGGTGGCTGCGTGGGTTTTAGGGCGTGGTTTTTTGGTGGGTCTTCGCTGGATTGATGGGTTTGGTGAAATCGGTGATGTCTTTGTTGTGGAGAGAGAGAGAGAGAGAGAGAGAGAGTCTTCATAGATCTGAAGATGTTGAAGCTAAGAGAGAGAGTGATGATGTTGCTCTTTTTGGTGATGATATTGTTCACAAATTCGAAGATGTTCTGGAGAGAGAGCGATATGGTAACTGCAATCCAAATTACCAACCTCACTGGTTGATAGGAACAATTGTAGTATGTAGAAGACTCTAGTAGATTAGCTTGTAATGCTTGTAGAAGCTTCTTTCTCTTATATGTCTACAAGTAGCAATGAACTATCCTGTTTTATAAAAAAATAAAAATGAACCAATGTTTCTGGGTTTGTAGAAAAATTTTGAATTATCAAAAAATAAATAATATTTACAGTGCTTATTTGGTTAAGGTAGGGGTTGTTTGGTTTAATTAAATCCAGGTTAAAAGACCAGGGTAAATTTTCTTAACCAAGTTAAATTGGATCACTAAATGGGTTGGGGCTGTGTTAAAATGAGGGTATTTTAGACATTTCCAATAGATTCCGTTAAGGTTTAACAGAAAAATAGATGGTTAAAGGTAAGTTGCACATTTCCTATAGATAGGGGGGCACATTGTTTGGTTTTATAGATAAAGGGAGAGATTGAAACATAGCCCATATAGATAAAGGGGGGAAAGTGCAATTTGCCCTATTTTTTTTTATAATTCAATTGTTACAAAAAGTGGGGGAGGGGGATTCGAATCCTGGTTCTCCTCATAAAGGAAACCAGGCAATGCCACTGAGCTACAAGGCCCTTGGACATGTTGGCTGCAATTTATTCATTATTAAATAGGAAAATTGGGGTTTCTAAACAGTCTCAAGAGATTCAATTTTCTTTACTGTCAGAATGATAGACAAGAATAGTCATCACTTTCAGTCAAAAAATTTGCTACACATCAATACCTTCTCTATAATACAAAATGTTGTGTAACAATAAGCAGGGCAATACTCAAGTCAAACATTTATGAACTTGCATGACAAACAAAATTTATTTTATAATTCCATAATCCCTTTTTTTCTGGAAAACTTCAATTACGAGGAAAATAGTTGGTGTTAACTGAAAATGTACCTGCAAGGTTTTCAGAAGCAAATCTCAGGCAAACATCTTTTAATTCAGTGGCATGATAGCGGTCAGCCAAGGCAAGAATTTCAGCAACAGAGTTGACCGATATATCCTTGCAGAGATGAGACTCACACATCAGTCTGAGCCTCTCCAATCCATAGCGATCGGCCGCTGCTAACAACTTAGCCGTCAATGTGTCGGATACCGCAGTTGTACAAGATGAGCTTGGCGATACAGACTCGACTTCTTCTGTAAGGGAATCTCTGTATATAAAATGCAGCATGGCCTATTGGACATACCATGACAAGAAGTAGTAAACCGTAAAATACCACCACAAGAGCACAAGTGCTGACCCATGCCTCAACACTAACACTAACGCTGACAGAAACAACTTATGAGCATGAAAACTTTACCTTAAAAACCTTAGGTTCGATATCTGTTACAGTAATCTCCTGCTTATCTTCCTCCTCTGCACCGTCATAAAATTCAGATCGAAATAAAGGGGAGCGAGCAGCAAGTATCAACTTATGAGCATGAAATTTTTCACCCGCCACATCAAATGTAACATTCGGAGCATCCATACTGGAATCTTCCAGTAGCACGCCGAATTGTGCTCCAATATCAGATTCTGGAACCCTAATTGAGTGTAATCGTGGACAATCTATTGCCGAAACCACCACTCCAACAGTACAATTGATTTTTAAACAATCATCCTTTAAGTAATCTGAGCTTTCAAGCAAATTTCGTCTAAAAAACCTCTTGTATCCCCTAAATTTACATTACAAACAAATAAAAAATAAAAATTCATACAAAATTGGAGACTGAGTTTAAAGGCTTAAAGCAAGAAAGCTTAAATTCATACATACCACATACTGCCGCGATACTTGAGAGTGTAGGGACCGCTCTCGAGGGCGCGATCGAAATGGCTATGGACCTTGTGTTTTCCTTTGCCGCTCTGATCAACGAGGGTTAACTCAAACAAGGCTCTGACGTCGGTGCCCTCGCTGGCGAGAGCGATGAAGACCGAGACGTAAGCGGAATTGTCTTCGGGGTTTTTGCCGTCAGGGTAGAAGTATATGGCCCATTGAAAGCCTCCGACGGTGAAATTGTCGCTGGCGATGTGTTTCCCTACTCCCATCCCCTTCGCCAAAGAGTAACCCTGAATCAAGAACTTGTGCGAACCGTTCACCGTCTCCGTCAACGACCGCGATAGCGTCGAAGGACTCGTATCTATACCCGCCATTGACTCTTTAATTTCTTGTTTCTCTTTCTAGGGTTCTTGAGCTCATGGAAATTCGCCGAAGAGGGAGATTCAATAATCTGATTCTGCTATGCAATGCGAGATAGTTAGGGTTTCTCTGTGAATTCTTTGCTCTTGTCTTTTGGGTATTGCTGGTGCTTCTGTGGAATCAAAGGGAAGAGAAAATTCACGGGGAGGAGGAAAATGTACGTGCCACGTCATGATCATGATCTAGGGGCTTATTATCTTAACTTGGAATTGGAATCCACTCAAATGACTACAATAGCCCTCATTTTTTCGTAAAATGCCGAGCGCATTGCTACGTGGGAAGGTTTTATTGGTGCTCTCAGTCTCCATTACTTTACGCTTGTTGTTTCTGTTTCTGGTTTTTCCGTTACAGTTGTTTAAAGTTGAAACGTCTGAGAAATTGCGTCTCTCAGACCATTTTCAGGCCATTTTTCACTCATTCTCTATTTTACATCTTCAAAAAATCACTTTTTTATTTTAACTACCCATTTTTACAAAACACTTCACATCTCATTCTCTATTTTACAATACATCATATTAAAATAATCTTATAATTTTTTTAAATAACTTTTTTTTTTTTCCGAAACTCTCCTCTCAGTCTTCCTCTCTCACGCCAATCTCAAGCCTCCTCCCCTCTAAGATCACTTCCTCCTCTCAAGCCGCAGCACTACAACTCCCTCTCTCATGCCTCTTCTCAAAACCTAGATCGGCTCTCCCAGGCCAAAACCCAAAACCCACTCACAGCAACCACCCAAAACCCACTCACGGCAACCACCCAAACCCACCATAACCCATGTTGGCAAACCCACACCCACGCCGGCTCACCCAAACCCACGCCACCGAATCCCATGGCAACCACCCAAACCCACCATACCCACGCCGGCAAACCCAAACCACCACAACCCAAGCTAGCAAACCCACACCCACGCCGGCAAACCCAAACCCACGCTAATGAATCCCATGGCAACCACCCAAAACACAAACCCACACACCACAATCACAAACCGCAAATCCACAACCACCAACCCACCAAAACGACGCCATCCTCAAACAACCACCTCCACAAATTAGGCTGCCGCCGATCAGAGAGAGAGAGAGTAGTGCAAAGAGAGTCGTTGAATTGAGACTGAGGGAGAGAGAGCAGAGTAGAGAGAAAGAGAGAGAGCAGTGTAGAGAGAAACGGAAAGAAAAAAAAAAAAAAAGAGGAGAGAGAAGATCGAATAAATCAGAATAAAAAATTTATACAAATTGCTATAGTAACATGCATTTTTACATGTTAGTGTAGCAATGTGTAAATGAGGGAGTTAAAACCCATGGCCGGCTGTGAGTGACATTTTGCCATTTTTTTGCTACAGTAACGTCTACTTTAACAAAAAATGCATTTTAGAAGCTGGGTTGAAAATGCTCTAATTCGTCTTTATTTAAGCGGTAAAACACAACTTTACTTTACTGAACAGAATTTTTCATATCTAAAACCAATCACATCATCACTCACACACATGCAACTCACATTGTTCGAAATAGGATCTTCACTCGTGTAGGGGTACCAGAAATTTTATTTAGACCATGATGATGTTCAAAATCAGCACGGTCGTCCGGCTTCTAACCTCTCGGATGGAAGACCTGAAAGAACAAGAATAATTAAACAACAGGGGAACATCGGTGGGGTGCCGGCCAAAGTTCCTCCGATGCCTTTGTCAGTGATTTGCAGAAAATAATCAACAGGTAGGTAACAGTGTTTAGGCTAGTATTTTGCATACCTTGTGTATTTATGTTCTGGGGTTTATATACATGCCCCTAATAGGTAGCCGTTGGGCACTCCTTTACTTCAGTCTTTATTTGACTTGAATAAGGGGCTTTAATGGAGGTGGTTACAATATCTTCAGGATATTGTCATTTAATGGTGAGACAATAACGCTTTTGGTCATTAAATTTCTTGTCACCGAGGCATTTATTAGTGGACCGTGTTGAGGATCGTGCGTTCGTAGTATGGACGACGCTTAATGTCGTCCTTATTTTTATTCGTCATGATGGACGAGTAATTTCATATCGTTCGTCCAAGGGAAGGTTGAATTTTAGACCTATCAGATGCCCCCTATTCCAACGTGGTTACATCCGGACGACGGATGGAATATTTATAGGTTTTTGGTGCGTATTTATGTACATATCTTTTTTGGGAGGTGTGCAGCCGAAATCAATCAAAGCATTAAATGGCAAGATGGCGGTTCGATCTGCTTTTTGGCACGTGTCAATCGTTTATGGGGTGCGTATCACGAGGTGGCGCTTCGTTTCGACTGCCAGGGGTTTTAGTGCTTAAAATCGAAAAAAAAAAAATTGTTTTCTTTATTTTCCCTCCTCTAGCGTACTTGTCTTGGTGCCTTGTCTTCCCCTCTAAGTCTTCGTTTTCCGGTGAGTTCCTTTGTCCATTTTTCCTTTTCCGATTTAGTTTTCTTGGTAGTGCTGGATCCTTCACATTTTTCGTTTAGGAGATTTTTTGTGGGAGTGTGTCGTATAGCCAAGAGCGAGGGTAGGGCGGTTGATTTTGGCAATTTTGTTCCTTCGGGTTGTGTGCTTCGCCGCTTATCGGAGGAGCTTTTTGATTTAGTGTTTCCGGCGTTGCATACGTGGAAAACAGTTAAGGATTTAATGGCGTCTGAGGGGAATAGTTGGTATTTGGTTTGTTTCGAGGATCTGCCTGAGGGGCTTTCTGATAGGGATGAGAGTGGACGTTCGTTGGAGGAAACCCCGTCGGTCTCAAGTTCGTCCAAAGTTGACGTGTCTGAAGATTCTTGGATCGCCTAATCCTATTTTTCCATTGTAGATGTCGAGGGTTTGGAGAAATATAGGCGTCGATATCAGATTCCTGATAGCGTCGTCCTTTGGATACCTGATCCGGACGAGAGAGTATGCTCGTCCAAATATGGTGACGTGGCTTTTTATGAGGCCGACTTCAGAGCGGGTTTTAGGTTCCCTATGCAACCTTTTATGAAGGAGTTCTTAGATCGTCTAAACCTCTCGCCAGGCCAGTTGGCACCCAATGCCTAGAGGACGACGATTGCTTGCATGGTGCTGTGGAGAGTCTGTAGTAAGGGGGCCGATTCCCTTACTGTAGACGAGCTCTTATATTGCTACAAGCCCTGTCAGATAGCCATTTCTCCAGGGTTTTGGACTTTGAATGTATGGCAAAGAAACCTTAAGTTGATAACCGGTTTACCATCGTCCAATAGAGAATGGAAGGACGATTATATTTTTGTCTGCGGAGACAACTGAGAAGGTCTCCTGTGGGAGGAAAAGGATGATAATTTTGTCAGGGTTCGTCGCGAATGGGGCGTGCCTTCGTCCTCTGATGTGTGTGCGTTTCTTTGTATGTTATGTTGTGTATAGGATGCCTGGTGGTTCGTAGCTAATGTTTCTCTTCTTTTGCAGCGATCAGACAACCGAAGCTCAGCCAAGAAGGGCAGAATAGGGTGCTTCGAGCGTTGCACCACAAGGATTGTCATTACACCAAGTTCATACATCCTGATTTGCTTGCGCTCTATTCCTTTGGACCCGGGTCGAGTCAAGACATCTTATCTCAGGATTTGATCAACCAGCAAAGTGCGTGTCCTAATTTATGTCGTCTCTTGGTTTCTTGATGTTTGGACGACAAAGTCATCATGTTTGTTTTACAGGGATGGCTACGGCGAAGCTAAAGAAGGAGAAGTTGAAGAAAATGATGGGCCAGAAGGACGAGGTGAGCATTAGTTTGGGGAAGAGACGGAAGACGGACTTGTCTTCAAAGAAATAATCTTGTGTTTCTTCGCAGGGTTTGACTGAGGCCATGGTGTTAGCCAATCGGTGTATGCTTTGGGAGGATGGCCTGGTGAAGCTGAAGGCCTAGATGTTGGAAGCCACTGAAGCTAACCAAACCTTGACGAGGGTTGCCAATGAGCTGACTGAGGACAGGGACCGAGTGGTGGGCGAACTATCGTCGCTTAAAGTGAGTATGGCGGCGAAAGACATAGAGCTGAAGAAGGCATTGGACGAGAATGAGCGAATCAATGAACGATTGAGGCTGCTGACTGACCAAATGGGGACAATTAGAGCCTCGGCGGTGGAAGAGTTCAAATCGTCGGAGGCATATGATGATAATAACACCAAGTACTTCATAGCCAATTTTGAACTGTTGAGGAAGCAGGCGAAGGAAAAGTACCCGAATCTTGACTTTGATGTCTTCCAACCATACGAGGACGATGAGTTAGTGATGCCGGCAGATGATGGGACGACGTCAGCAGATCCTCAATTGGACGATGATGCCACTACGTGAATTTTTCTTCTGAAACAATTCCCAAAACAATGTGTGTTTTTTGTAGGGCCCATTTTGGGGTCTTGAACAATGTTTTTGTTTTCATTTTGATGACATCAGGGGACAATTCACTTGCTTAATTTGTACAAGTATTTTTGAAGTTTAACACGTATGTTTACGCGTGCTTGTTCGCTAATACGCATGTTTTTAATGCTTGCTTTTCTCTTGCACAAGTGTTTTCTGTCGTCCATACGTATGCTTCTGATGCATGTATTTATTGGATGCTTGCTTTTCTATCAAGTGTTTTTTGTTGTCTGTGCACACACTTTTAGTACATGTGTTTCATGGGCACTTGCTTTTTGGTACAAGTGTTTTTTGTCTTTTATGCACATGCTTTTAGTGCACATGTTTCATGGGCGCTTGCTTTTTGGTACAAGTGTTTTTTGTCGTCCATGCACATGTTTTTAGGACATGTATTTCATGGGCACTTGCTTTTTGGTACAAGTGCTTTTTGTCGTCCATGTACATGCTTTTAGCGCACGTGTTTCATGGGCACTTGCTTTTTGGTACAAGTGCTTTTTGTCGTCCATGTACATGCTTTTAGCGCACGTGTTTCATGGGCACTTGCTTTTTGGTACAAGTGTTTTTTGTCGTCCATGCACATGCTTTTAGGACATGTGTTTAATAGGCACTTGCTTTTTGGTACAAGTGCTTTTTGTCGTCCATGTACATGCTTTTAGCGCACGTGTTTCATGGGCACTTGCTTTTTGGTACAAGTGTTTTTTGTCGTCCATGCACATGCTTTTAGGACATGTGTTTAATAGGCACTTGCTTTTTGGTACAAGTGCTTTTTGTCATCCATGCACATGCTTTTAGTACACGTGTTTCATGGGCACTTGCTTTTTGGTACAAGTGCTTTTTGGTCGTCCATGCACATGCTTTTAGGACATGTGTTTCATGGGCACTTGCTTTTTGGTATAAGTGCTTTTTGTCGTCCATGCATATGCTTTTAGTACACGTGTTTCATGGGCACTTGCTTTTTGGTACAAGTGTTTTTTGTCGTCCATGCATATGCTTTTAGTACACGTGTTTCATGGGCACTTGCTTTTTAGTACAAGTGTTTTTTGTCGTCCATGCACATGCTTTTAGTACACGTATTTCATGGGCACTTGCTTTGATCGTCCGTCTATACGCATATATTTGTATGGAGAAGCTCTATTTGGAGAGTTATTATTGGAGAAGAAATGCAGGACGTTTAGCGTCCTTTCTTTTATTTCATTACTATTTTGAATGGGAAAGATTCTAATACATGCGTGAAGGAAAAAATATATATATATATCTTTGAAGAAAGAATTTTTGAGTAGTGCCTTACTAGTAATACTTCTTTAGGTGTTCTGCATTCCAAGGCTGAGGTAATGCAATGTCGTCTAACTTCTCGAGATGGTAGGTGCCTCTCCTGTAAAACTTGATGACTTTGTATGGTCCTTCCCATGTGGGTCCCAACTTTCCCTGGGTTAGGTCTTTTGTTGCGAAAGTCACCTCCCTTAGCTTTAGGTCCCCTACTTTGAACTCCCTATGCTTCACTCGTTGGTCATGGTAGTGAGCCATCCTCTGCTGATATGCTCTGGTCTTCACTTCGACTTGGTCGCAAGCTTTGTCCAACAAATCTAGGTTCATGCGTAATTGACTGTCGTTACTGCTTTCGTTATGATGGTTGGTCCTCCAGCTGGTTAGCCTAATTTCTACTGGAATGACGGCTTCAGTTCCATATGTCAGTCAAAATGGGGTTTCTCCAATAGGAGTTCTTGCTGTTGTTCTGTACGCCCACAAGATATTTGGGAGCTCTTTTGGCCATAGTCCCTTTGCCCCCTCAGGTCAAGTCTTGATCATCTTGAGTAGAGATTGATTTGTGACTTCCACCTGTCCGTTGGCCTAAGGGTGATCTAAAGATAAGTAGTGGTTGTGTATCCCTAATTCTTTGCAGAATTCTCTGAAAGGTGAGTTGTCGAATTGTCGTCCGTTGTCAGATATGAAAGCCCTTAGGATTCCAAATCTGCATATGATCGACCTCCACGCAAATCCCCTTACGTTCTTTTCGGTGATCGTCGCGAGTGGTTCGGCTTCCACCCATTTGGTGAAGTAGTCGATTCCAACAACTAGGAATTTCAGTTATCTTCGTTCAACGGGAAAAGGTCTCATGATGTCCAGACACCATTGAGCAAATGGCCAGGGTGCCGTCATTGGAGTTAGTGTCTCCGGTGGTGAATGGATGAGGTTTCCGAACCTCTGGCACTTATCGCAAGCGCGAGTGTAAGAGATTGCGTCCTTCTACATCGTCGGCCAATAGTAACCCGTTCAGATGAGTTTGTGTACTAAGGAGCGTGCCCCTAAGTGATTACCGCAAATCCCCTCATGGACTTCTCTCATCACGTACTCAGTTTTGGGTTTGTCAAGGCAGCGTAGGTATGGGAGTGAGAAGCCCCTTTTATATAATATGCCTTGTATTAGAACGAATCTTGCAGACCAAACCTTTAGCTTTCTTGCTTCGACGAGGTCAGTTGGTAGGGTCCCTTCCTCCATATATTTAGTGATTGGAGTCATCCATGAGTCGTTGACATTGATGGGGTTCATCTCTTCTTCCGTGTGGCTTGGCGAGTATTGTACCTTGATCTGTTGGTTGATTGTTTCTTCAGAGGAGGCTAATTTTGCCAAAGTGTCAGCCTCTGTATTCTATTCCCAAGGGACTTGGACGAGGATGACTTCGTCAAACCAATGCATGATATTCCTGATAAGGCTTAGGTACTTGGTTATTCTGTCTTCCTTCGCTTCATACTCGCCGTTGACTTGCCCCACTATCAGTTGTGAGTCACTCTGAACCCTGAGCGTAGTTGCCCCCAGCACTTTAGCTATACGTAGGCCTGTCAGTAGGGTCTCGTATTCTGCTTCGTTGTTGGTCATGGGGTGTTGGAGCCGCATGGCATGTTTTAGCAGATGTCCTTCGGGTGTCTTGAAGACAATTTCAACTCCTCCTGCCCCCTTGACAGATGACCCGTCAATTTTAACCTCCCACTTTCCTTCTGATTTTTCTTGTGATGGTTCTTCTTCTGCAACTGTGAATTCAACTATGAAATCAGTAAGGGCTTGGGCCTTGACGGCTTGTCTTGGACGGTATTCGATGTCGAACTCGTTCAACTCTATGGCCCATTGAATCAATCGTCCTGTGGCGTCGGGTTTATTCATCACCTTACGTAATAGGTGGTTCGTGAGGACGATGATCATATGTGCTTGGAAGTAGGGTCGGAGTTTTCTGGCGGCGACGACGAGGGCCAATGCCAACTTTTCCATTTCTGGGTATCTTTCTTCTGCTCCTTAGAAGGCCTTACTAGTATAGTATACTGGCAATTGTATACCGTCTTCCTCCCTAATGAGGACTGAGCTAACAGTAGTTAGGGAGACTGCTAAGTACAGGGAGAGAGTTTCACCTTGTTTGGAAGGGCTTAGCAATGGTGGGGAGGTCAGGTACATCTTGAGTTCTTCAAACGACTTCTGGCACTTATCCGTCCAAGTGAAAGCCTTCCTCAGCGTTTTGAAGAACGAGAGACATTTATCCGTAGCTCGTGAGACAAAGCGGTTAAGTGCGACCACTCTTCCAATAAGGTTCTACACTTCTTTTACCGTCTTTGGTGGTGTCATCTCTAGTATGGATTTTATTTTATCCGGGTTGGCTTCGATTCCTCTCTGGGACACCATGAACCCTAAGAATTTTCCTGATGAGACGCCAAAAACGCACTTACTTGGGTTGAGCTTCATGCGGTATTGGCGGAGTGTCTTGAAGGTTTCTTCCAAATCGTCCAGGTGATTTGCTTCGTCCTTAGTTTTCACCAACATGTCGTCAATGTATACTTCTACATTTCGCCCGATTTGGTTATGGAACATCTTGTTCATCAACCGTTGGTAAGTTGCCCCTGCGTTCTTCAATCCGAATGACATGACTTTATAACAAAAAAGCCCTTGGCTAGTGATGAAGGAAGTTTTCTCTTGATTACCTTCGTCCATCATGATTTGGTTGTAGCCAGAAAAGGCGTCCATAAAAGTCAGCAACCTGTGCCCTACTGTTGAATCTACTAATTGGTAGATCCGAGGTAGGGGGAAACTGTCTTTCGAACAAGCTTTGTTTAGGTCTGTGAAATCCACACACATTCTCCATTAGCCGTTGGATTTCTTCACCATGACTATATTAGCTAGCCAATTGGGGTAATAAATTTCTCTGATGAATTCTGTTGGTAAAAGTTTCTTAATCTCGTCAGAGATAGCCTGGTTTCTATCTGGGGTGAACACTCATCTTTTTTGCTTTACTGGCCGGATGGACGGGCTCACGTTCAACTTGTGACAAATGGTTGAGGGATCAATACCGGGCATGTCGTTGTGCGTCCATGCAAAGACATCTAAGTTATCTTTTAGGAATTTAATAATGGATTCCCTCAATCTTCCGTCCATTCTTGTTCCGATATTCGTGGTTTTGTTTGGCTTTTTGTCGTCCAACACAACCATTTCCAACTCCTCTGTTGGCTCGACGAGTCTCTAACCCTCGTCGATCGTCATCGTCTGGTGTCTTGTCTTCAGTCCGAGAGAGGCGAAGTAGCATTCCCTAGCTGTTGCCTAGTCTCCTTTGAGTTCCCCTATGCCGTGTTCTGTGGGGAATCAGACGAGGAGGTGATAAGTCGATGTTATTGGTCTTAGCTTGTTGAGGGTCGGACGGCCGATGATGACGTTGTAAACCGAGGGATAGTCGACTACAAGGAACTCGACTGAAGCCCTCACCTGTTTCGGGTACGTACCAGCCTCAATCATGAGGAAGACTACCCCCGATGGCTTGACTTTGTCTCCCGTGAATCCCACGAGGGGGATGTCGATCGGCCTCATCTGTTCTTTATCTATCTTCATTTGTTGATATGCTGGGAGGTAGATAATGTCGGCCGAGCTCCCATTATCAATCAACACCCGCCTGGTGATGAAATCTGCAATAGTTATTGTAACGACTAGGGCATCATCATGTGGCTGGTGGATCCCTCTCGCATCGTCTTCGCTAAAGGTAATTATTTGGTTGTCCATTTTCACATTCTTTCGTGGCCTTTGTGTGACCAGGATGTTATGAGCCTGTCGAGCATAGGCTTTCCTGGATGATCGTGATGTGCCTCCTAACACCAAACCTCCAACGATGGTGCGTATCTTCCCTATGATGTCTCGTGGACGGTCTTCTGCTTGGTCTTTATTCTCCTCCTGTCTGAGTGGACGAGGATCAGGTCGAGCTTCTTGATTATCTCAACGGACGAATTTTCTCAGCTTTCCTTATCTTATCAGGGCTTCAATCTGCTCCTTCAAGACGTAACAGTCTTCAGTAGTGTGGCCGTGGTCTCGGTGGAAACGACAGTAAAGGTCCTTAGACCTCCGCGCAGGGTTTGAACGAAGCTTCCGTGGTCACTTGAGTGCGGGATCGTCCTGTATCTGCAATAAGACCTGGTCGATAGACATGTTTAGAGGTGTAAAGCTTTTGGGTCGTTCCTCTCGTCTGCTGGAAGAGCCTACGCTCTTTCGGTCGGTTTTTGAGTAGTCTGACTTGGAAGACCTACTCTTAGAAGACTCGAATTGTCGATCCTCCAGTTCTTTCCTCTTTTTACTGGGGGATTCGCCTCGATCTTCGAAGGCGTCTTCTGCGTTTATGAACTTCTGAGCTTCATACATCAACTCCGACATGGACCTTGGGGGATCCTTATATAGTTGGAAGAGGAAATCTCCCTTGCGGAGGCCAACGTTGAACGCTGTGAGGGCTACGTACTCATTTGGTTCATCGATCTGAATTGCTTCCTTGTTGAAACGTTGTACGGAGGACCTCAATGATTCTTCTTCTCACTGCCGGATGTTGAGGAGATAGTTTGCTAGACGAGTTGATCTCCGTCCTCCGATGAAGTTATCAATGAAGGCCTGACTCAGCTGGGCGAATGTGTCTATGGACCCTATCTCTAACTGATTAAACCATACTCTTGCCGAGCCTCTAAGATTTGTTGGGAAAGCACGACACATTATCTCATCCGACACGCCCTGAAGATGCATGACCGTCCTGAAAGAGTCCAGGTAATCAAGTAGGTCTTTAAGCCCGTCAAAGGTCTCCAGTTGGGGAACCTTGAACTTTGCTAGAAGAGGATATTTATCTACCCTCTTGGTTAATGGAGATTCGAAGCGATGGACGAGCATATCGAGATTCTTAGCAGCCTTTGCCTTAACCTGACTCTTCATCTCTTTCATTTGCTCCCTCATCTCTTTTAGTTTTTCCTCCAGCCTGGCGGCCCTAACATCTACGACATACCTGGTGGACTCTGCCACTTGACTCAGATGGGGTACCCGGTTCTGATTGGCGGTGTTCCCTTCATCATGTTGATCCTGATTCTGGTTTCCCTCTTCCTCGTTGCGAGGGTCTTCTCCATCGTTTTGGCCCTGGCCAGGATTGGGAATCTGAATCTCTCCCCTCAAATGGAGGAGGGCTATGAGCTCCTGGTTTTGTCTAGTCAGCTTTTGCATTTCTCTGCGATCGGCGACGATCTGCCGTGCCAACTCTTGGATGTTGGCGGTGACAGCCTGCATTTGCCTATCTGAGGCATTCAAGTGCTGACCACTGGTGTCTCCTACTTCCATGGGGGGAGAGGTTATCCGAACCAATCGTTCTTAGTTTTTCTGTGAGAGAAACGAAATGGCTGTAAACAAATCGATTTCCCACAGACGGCGCCAACTGATGATGTTCAAAATCAGTACGGTCGTCCGGCTTCTAACCTCTCGGATGGAAGACTTGAAAGAACAAGAATAATTAAACAACAGGGGAACACCGGTGGGGTGCCGGCCAAAGTTCCTCCGATGCCTTTGTCAGTGATTTGCAGAAAATAATCAACAGGTAGGTAACAGTGTTTAGGTTAGTATTTTGCATACCTTGTGTATTTCTGTTCTGGGGTTTATATACATGCCCCCCGTTAGGCACTCCTTTACTTCAGTCTTTATTTGACTTGAATGAGGGGCTTTAATGGAGGTGGTTACAATATCTTTGGGATATTGTCATTTAATGGTGAGACAGTAACGCTTTTTGTTATTAAATTTCTTGTCATCGAGGCATTTATTAGTAGACCGTGTTGAGAATCGTGCGTTCGTAGTATAGACGACGCTTAATGTCGTCCTTATTTTTGTTCGTCATGATGGACGAGTAATTTCATATCGTCCGTCCAGGGGACGGTTGAATTGCAGACCTATCAGACCACAAATACATGTTGAACAGAATTTGGTTACAAACTAGCTTACTACAACTCATTACGTGACAACTAATAAGATCATCCACGTGTAATTTAGTCATATGACCTATTTAATGAGTCATTTGACTTCTTTAAATAATACATGTGGATGGTTTTATAAACTGCCACGTAATAAGTTATAGAAAACTAGCTACAAGTTTGTAGCCATTTTGTCCCTAAAAGGTATCAATAAATTTTAAATTTATAAAATAACACACATGTATGGAAATAGTGGATAGTCTATTTACTTACCACGTTGTAGGTTGGAAGAGGATTCCTCCAGACCGGGTTGAAGGTAAACTTTATCCTTTTTATATTCATAACTCTAAATGCAAAATTAAAAAGGGTGTATTTTTTATAATAATTTAAAAAAAAAAAAAATTTAGTTATATATTTTTATGAACATATGCATAAAATGTTCAAATATTCCTAAAACTAATGAGTTATATATGACAAAAAAAAAAGTGATATTAAAGGAAAAAAGAAATGAGACACTATAATTTTTTTTTTTTTTTTTTAAATCAGTTTTTGACTTTATAAGTTATATAGTGTTATCCAATTTCATCTATTAGTTTTAATTATTTTAAATTTTATTCAAGAAATTAATTGAAAATTGGATTAAGTAAGTATCCTAAAAAACTAAGATTTTATATTTATTTGGTGGGTTCTTATAAATGCAAGTTTCCTCCAGAAAAAAATTAGCATTATAGCTTTGAGGAATTTCCAATTCCCTATGTCATAGGCTTTTTGGAGGTCAATTTTTAAAGCCACAAAACAACCCTTCACTTTCCGTCTCTTGAAATTATGCAGAAGCTCGTGCACAGTCACTTTGTTCTCTGCAATCCATCTTCCAGGAATGAAAGTAGATTGACAAGGAGAAATAAGCTTTGCTAGCAAAGGTTGCAATTTAGACACTAGCAGCTTCAAGATACTCTTATAAACAGTGTTACATAGGCTAATAGGTCTAAAATGGTTCACTAAAGATGAGTTATTATTTTTATGAAGGACAAGATTTGGCTACAAATCGGTTTGTAGCCAGTTTGCTACAACCTATTACGTGGCAGCTTATAAGACCATTCACATATATTTTAGTCACATGACTCATTAAATAGGTCATGTGACTAAAATACATGTAGATGGTCTTATAAGCTGCCACATAGTGGGTTTAATGAGTCATGTGACTAAAATACAAGTGGATGGTCTTATAAGTTGCCACGTAATAGGTTGTAGCAAACTAGCTACAAACCGGTTGTAGCCAAACTCTGTCCTTTTAGGAAGGAATAAGAACTATAAGAGACTTATTCACCTCTGTGAGCATCCTTCCAATCCTTAAGAAACTTTGAACTGCAGCAGTGATTGGCTCCCTCACAATAGACCAATATCTCCCGTAGAACAAAGCTGGCAAACCATCAGGTCCGGGTGCATTCTGGTCATGCATCTCAAATAGCAAGACTTTGATCTCTTGTGGAGAGTGTCCTATGACACAATACCGAATTCTCCTATTTTGAGATGGCAGGAGTACTTAAGTTCTCAAGGTCTAAAGGGAAATTATGGATTTCTTCAGTGAAAAATTGGCTGAACTTCTCCACAACAAACCCCCTTATCTTCGACTTATTCAAAATCTAGTATGCTCCGTTAGATTTAATGGCATCAATTGAATTTCTTCTCCTATGATTAATGGAGGATAGGTGGAAGAACTTAGAGTTTTGATCCCTCTCTTTCAATCATGTATCTCTTGATTTCTACCTCCAAAGCAGCTCATTACATTTCAACCACTCATTCAACTCACACTGTAACTTCGCATCAAGCATAGCATTCTCCTTTGTTGCTTCTCTACACTGGATTTGCCCAATCTTGTCTGATAATTGTATAATCTTAGCTTAGCACTATCCAAATACCTCCTTGTTCCATTTCTGGAGTGTTATAGTATTGTTGAATTGCTTCTTGTATAGTTTGTAACAAGCAGACCCGAAAGCTTCCACTTTCCAAGCCTTGTCAATAACCTCAAAACATCTCGGATCCCTACTCCAAATGGCTTCAAACTGAAATGGCCTAGGAGAGAACGATTCTTGAGGACTAGTGTCAATAAGCAGTGGGTATAATCCGAATTAATAGCCCTAATATGAAACACGACTGCTTTGGGAAACACCAACCTCCACTAGATGTTGGCAAAACCATGATCGAGTCTCTCTAATGCAATTTTTCCCTAACGTTTATTACACCAAGTGAAATTATTCCTTGAAAACCCTAAGTTGATTGCACCTAATTCAAACAACAATTCTTTTAAGAGATTAGGGGTTGAGCTAGAGCCTTTCTGCCTCCCTCTTTTTCAGAAATCTTTAATAACCACATTAAGGTCACCATAGCACAACCACGGGCCGCTGATAGACTTCAACAGGGCATGGTAATTACCCCAAGCTTTCTTACACTTAGCTTAGTAAGTAGGCCCATAAAAACCTATCAACGCCCAAGAGCAAAAACAATCATTCACTTTCATTACAATTGTTAATGCATTAAACTCAAGAACCTCAACTTTTACAACATTGGACCACAACATACAAACATCTCCAGCAATGCCTCTAACACCAACACAAACATGATCAGAAAATCCTATTAATTCCACTACCTTCCTCATCTGACTTTCTGATGCTTTTGTTTCACTAAGAAAGATTACTTGACAGTTATGACCTCTTATAAGAGCCTTAAGGGATCGAATTGTCGAGGCGTTGCAAATGCCTCGACAGTTCCAACCTAAGATCTTCATAGGTCCAGAGTAGGGGTGACCCACTAAACCCCGAGCAAAGAACAACACCAACACAAAAGCAGAAATAAAATAAACCCAATCTAGAACCTAAATCCACCAAAACACCATCAACAAGAAGCTCCACTGCCAAAACCCATTACAACATTTGAACACCAGCCACAAAACCAAAAAATGAAGAAGAAGAGTCAAACCAAACACATAAACCATCAAAACCAACCCCCACAACAACCACATCAACACACCTACACAACAACAGGCAACCAACACCCACAAAACAACAAAAGCCCACTCTGGGCAGCCAATTAACCACAAGAACAACCCTAATAAGTTCTGTAGCCCAAACAACACACTCATATCGAAACAACAAACCAAAAACTAAGAACCCAAATCAGATGGAAAAAAACCATACCGACGACAAAAAACCCATGAAGAGGCAGGAGAGTTAGCACCATGAGCAGAAAACGGCACATAGACGACAGCCACGAGGGGTGGGGAAAAGACTCACAAGGGGCGGTAGCTGAATCCACAGAGAGCAGACGGAACCCACGAAAGGTGGAGACCAGCTTAGGCGGAGTTGGAGGCATGAGAGTGGCCGGAGAAGAAGCCTTGGGCGCATGATATCAACAACGCTAATCGTGCGCTGAGAGTTTTTTATTTTTTATGTGTAGCACTGGCAAAGACACTTACTTCCCAAATCACTTGGGAGTACGCATATTGTCCACTTATACCCTCGTGGAACTTAAATAACAATGGCTCACCGGATTCCTCTTGAACTCAATAGGTAGAATACTAGTACTATTGTCACTCCCAAGTAGGAAAACCACTCTAATTCATCCCTCCTACATTTTTTATTACTAGACTATAACCTGCGTAATGCGTGACTTTTTTTCATTATTTTTCTAAAAATATGTTTCTAATAAAGCAACTGAACTAAGAAGAAGGAAGAAATAATGACAATAATGAAAAGTAAAAAAAAAAAAAACTCACTTCACATCGTTTATGAATTTCAATCACTTTGGTGAACCTCAATTGTTCCATATAGGAATTCTAAATGTTCAGAGGTTTCTCATTTTTGTTTAACTTACAACACTTTGATAGTACAAATAAATAATACAATTTGTCACATATTTATCCCATCCTTACCTTTTTTGACTTTATTTTATTTCTCTTTTCATCTTTTTTTTTGGGTTGTTCAATTTATCACTTATTAATAATTACATAAACAATATTTGTGACCTTAGAAGTCCATTGTATAACAAATTGGTCCACGGAGATAAAAATGACAATGTCATCTTAAGTCTAAAACGTATCTCTTAGGAAAATTTAACACATAGAAAAAAAAAATGTTAAGATGTTATTCCTTCTACCAAAAAAAAAAAAAATCTACACAATTGCCTCTTTTGGTTATCTCTAAATGATAGTCCATTGATATCTTAAATGTTGCCTCATCAATTCTAATATGAGTTTTGGAAAATAATTTATACTTAACACTTACCCTCAAAAATATATTAAACAGATAGTTGTTAAGCTATTTAGCATATCCAATTCTATAAAAATAAAATGATTAAGTCAAACTATATTTTATATACAGTTAGATAGTATCAGAAATTGTTAAAAAATAAAAAACATTTTTGGTTGCAAAAAATAGAAGACTACAACTTAACCAAGCAAAAATACTTTGAATATATCCAATTGTATAAAAATAAAAAAAATCAAGTCAAACTAAATTTTATATGCAGTTAAATAGTATCAGAAATTGTAAAAAAAAAAAAAAAAACATTATTGGTTTCAAAAAATAGAGGACTACAACTTAATCAAGCAAAAATATTTCAAATATATCCAATTGTATAAAAATAAAAAAAATCAAGTCAAACTAAATTTTATATGCAGTTAAATAGTATCAGAAATTGTAAAAAAAAAAAGAAAAAAAAAGAAAGAAAAAAAAAGATCAAAATCAATTGAGATTGCTAATAACAATGAGACATGTTTTACTCCACCCTTTAAGATCAATTCATTAAGGTATCTCATGACAGAAGAACATCCTTTTACATAATTAAAGTTAGAGTCACATAATTCATGAAAGAATTTCACATAATAAATCAATTGAATATTTTAAAAACATGAGATTCTGCCTCATGCTCATTTTCAGTCTTTATAAAGATATATTATCATACAATAACTATCATCATTGATTTAACTTTTAAAGTAAAAAGTAAACGAAACTTTTATGACCAAACCACATATATAGTAAAATTATCATTTTTCGACGTATCTTCAAATATTTATAGCTATTTAGCATTCAACTTGGAAAAAAACCCAACCTAATTGTAGCAGTTTATAATCTAAACAAATTTTTACTCCTTAAATAAAGAAAATATAATTTTCAAATATGCAATTATCAACATAGTAAACACATAGAAACTTAGCCTGAGAAAAGACGAAAATGAAGGTAATATTTATGTAAACTTTATCTTACCCAAGCTCTTATTTCCACTTAAATATTAAATATTAGAAAATAATTGTACAATAGTAAGTAAATTAGATGCAAAATATATATATATAAATTTATATATATAATATAAATTGATATAAACCTGAAGAAGAAATATAATATAAATTGATATAAACCTGAAGAAGAAATATAATATAAATTGATATAAACCTGAAGAAAACAATATAGTGGTTATTTCCACTTAAATATTAAATATTAGAAAATAATTGTACAATAGTAAGTAAATTAGATGCAAAATAAATAATATAAATATATATATAAATTGATACAAACCTGAAAAAGAAACAATACAGTGGGGTAGGGATCAAACCCACGCCCTCACAAAAGGGTGAGACTTTTTGGAGAGAGGAATGACCATTGAGGCGAATACCCAAGTTGTAATTTAAATGCATATTTGAAATAATATATATTGTGTTTAACAAATATGGTTGGAATATATCTATTTATATTTGAATTAATTAATAAAACCATTTAATTAGAGCATATAATTGGATAGTGGGTATTTAATTTATTAATGGTGTAGTTTTTATTATGGGATAGTGAGTATTTAATTTAGTTTATTTAATTTATGTGCCACCTAAGATGGTACGTGTCAAACAAAAAACATTGTCTTAGATGCCACATGACAGAAATATAACAACGTCTTAAATAAAGATATAGATTCCATATTGCCTTCCTTTTGGCTACATAGACAATTATAGTCTTGACTATCTCGCTAAGCTGGTACAAAACAAGTAATTATTAATTAGTTGGCAAACCAACTGATGATGTGAAAGTTTAGTTGGAGACAAATTATTCCAAAAGAGATTAAATCCAATAAGGATCCGGTGTAAAACTCATTGTTTACACCCTCCAATGACATATTGCCACATTAGATTATTTCTCTAATTTCAAATAAGAGAATATGAACCACCGCACATAATTACAATCCCATTGACACCTCTTCTATATCATCTAAACACAGCAAGAAGAAAAAAAGTAAATAAAAAGAAGCTGCCAATAAAGTTGCTGAAGACGAAGAGTAGATGAAGATGTTGCCAGAGATTTTGTCCAACTACTGACGATTCTCAAAATTTTTAACTATAAAATAGAAAAACAAAAGAAAGAAACAGAAAAATAAAGACAAGAAGGAGAATGAACATCACGTAAATCGGTGAATGCAATACAACCAGAAGCAACATCATATTTTTTTGGTTACTTCTGATGTCTTTCAAATTTTAAATATTTAAATACCCATCAAATTTGAAATCAACTCACCATCCACCAGAACCTTAAAGCATCAGATTTAATTACTACACAAGTCAAATTTTATTGAAAATTGAACGGTCCCATAGTTTTGAATCTCACACATATATATACTTAGAAATTTGTACCAATTATAGGAGAGAACAAAGTAGTAAAGTCTGAGAATTTCTATACTATATGTAGACCTGAAAATTTTCAAAAGGGAAAAAAGAATAAAAAGACATCAACCTAGAAATTCCCTGACTTCAAGCACATGGATTGACTACCGGTTGTGGGGCGGAGTCATTGGCTACTTCTCTCCGTCTCCAGCAACATCACCAACAGCTTCTTGCTAGGAGCTTCTCTGTTCTTTTATTTTGTTTTTTCTAGTTTCAAATATTTATGAATTGTAATTATGTGTGGTTTTTACTATTCTCTAATTTGAAATAATCTGACGTGGCAATATGTGATTGGAGGGTGTAAACAATGAGTTTTACACTGCATTTTATTGAATTTATTCTGATTCCAAAAATAATTGGCAAATGAAAAAGACATGAATGTGGAGTTTTAAATTCTGACGGACCGCCCTCCTCATTTTCCTTTTATTATTTTATTTCCTGTTTCGCGATACAAACACAGCTAAACACCAAAGACTCTCTACTCTCCACATTTTCAATTTTCAACCCCCCAACTCCACTATTCTCATTCAAACCCAACCTCAAACACCTTACCTCTACTTCTCAAACCCATCTCCTCGCTAATCACCTCCACCTTTCTCTGTCAACAAACACCATCGCTTTCAAAATGGCGGACACTTCTAAGCTTACCGACTGTAAAACCAAGTCGACGATGGTTTCAGTAGATGAGGCTCTCCAAATAGCGTTGAGCGTGGCTCAACGTCTTCCACCTGTCACCGTTCCCCTTCTCGACTCTCTTGGCAAGGTCTTGGCAGAGGACATTCGCGCTCCTGACCCTTTGCCCCCTTATCCAGCTTCTGTTAAGGTAATCAATTTTGAAGAAGATTACACTTTAGCCACTGGAGCTCTAATTGTATTTGCATATTTCTTTTATAAGTTTAGTGTATTCGGATTGTAATAAAATTGTTATTGTGTGTTTTTGGGACACTTGATTTATACATGTGAAATATATATATATATATATAATAATATATATATATATATATATATATATATATATATATATATATATATATATATATACATATATATAGCAATTGGATACTAGATTCACTAGTTTAGGATTTAATTTTGGGGACATTGATGGTATAAATCAATTTTTTTTTTTTTTTTTGGGGGGGGGGGGGGGGGTGGGGGCAGGATGGTTATGCTGTAATTGCTGCGGATGGGCCAGGTGAATATTCGGTTATTGCTGAAGCAAGAGCTGGGAATGATGGAGTTGGAGTGATTGTGACTCCTGGAACTGTTGCATATGTAACAACTGGAGGTTGGTTCTACTTATTTTGATTGTGAGATTTCTATTTAGTTTTATTTATTTATTTATTTTTTAAATTTTGTTTTCTTAAGGAAATGCTAGTCCTATATATAGTGGATTAGAGTGTGTTTGGGCATCTCATGGTATCTGATTCATCCATTGTGTTGTGCATTGGTAATTTAATGATCATGAAAATAGCTATCATGAGTTGGAGAATTTTCTTCTGAAAATTGACGTACTTAAAAAAAAAAACCATCACAATTTGGTAGATGGCTGCTGTTATTAACAATTGCCCCATCTAATATCATGGATATTCTAGAATTAAATACTACAAGAATGACTATGAGCTCTAGTTCGAATGACAACTCCTCACCTCTTCTTGTAAGAGCAATATAGAGGTTGACGTCATGGGTTTGAGACCCACCGGTTGCATGTATGACTTACCCGTAAAAATAATTGGGGCTCTCAAATTACTTGCGAATGAGCTGTTCAATGGAGGAGAAAAAAATGACTTTGGTTGCTAGTTGTAAGGCGGAGAGAAAAGAGGCTTTGGTTGTGAATTAACTTAGCACAAATTGTATATTTGATGATCAGGTACATAGCTATTGCAATTTCTCCAAATTATGGTTAGGGATCATATCAATCTAGTCAAAGGCAAAAGTTGACCTTAGGTGCCAAGTTGTATCGCTTGAGGCCTGAGGCGCCAAAAGAGTGCTTTGCAAGAGTGAGGAAAGGTGCCAAATTCTTATTATATATATATGTATATTATTGGTAAGTTACGCACGCACTTGGTGAATCTTGAATCCACGAATTCACTCTCCATACCATTGTTGGGGAAGGAAGAAGTGTTACTCATTGTCATAGTTTTTGTGCTAACACATATCATGTCTTAATGCATTGGAAATTGGAATATTATAATTAAGCGTGTTTTTCCAAGGGTAAGTGGTATTTGCAACATAAATGTGAGTGGTACACATTTTGTGTATTCAGATTGCTACCTTTTTTCTTCATAAAATGATTTTACCTCTCAAAAGAAAAAAAAAAGGTGAGTTTTATTTTTATTTTTTTGATAAGTAAGAAGTTTTATTCAAGAAAGCTTGAAGTGCATAAAGCATGCACTCAAAGTTGGGTTACAAATGTGAATCAGAGCTATCAAATGCTAAAGAAGCTAAAAACTCTCCTACAGTAGGGGAAGAAGTAAGACCCCAAGCCCTAGACCAATCATACAAAGAACCAAAGAAAATCTCAATGATTTTGGCCAAAGGAGTCTCCATGTTCTCAAAAGTGCGCTTGTTTCTCTCCCTCCAAATAGTCCACATAAGGCAAGAAGGAATTAAATTCCAAACACCCGAAAAAAGGTGAGTTTTATTTAATGCAGTTGTTGCTATTTTTCCGTAGAAGTATGATTTACACAACTATAGTTTGAATGAACATTGCCAATAGTAAAGGTAATGGCTGTCACTAGAGCTGCACTGAACCTATGTAGTGTTTGGTTTGAGGAATCTAATAACTTGAATGCCTGGGAATGTAACTATGCCCACGTTTGGTTTGATAAGAAATTTGATAAGATTCACGGGAATGTGAGATATCCATGTTTGGTTTATTCCTAAGAATCCTATAGGAATTATTTATTATTTCCAAAACATCCTTAGGTTTAGGTTTATAAATACAATGTCAAGCGTATTATTCATCACTTATATTTAATTTCTAAATTCAGTACTGTATGAACAGTGTATCTACATTCTACAGTTTCATAAACAGTAAATTCAGCCCTCAACTTTAAATTAGCTCCCATGTAGGCCCACACCACAATCTTCCCCCCAAATCAAAGTTTGGGGTTGATAAATTTGAGGTTTCTTGTTCCTCTTGTTAGAATAATGGTTAAATGATTAAGTGGTAATTTATTATGGTATAAGAGCAGGTGGTCCGAAGGTCGAACACTATCTCCATTTTGCCTCCTATTCATTAATTGAAATTCCATGTGCTAGGCCTCACTTATTGAGAGGGAGTTTGGGCTTATACGTGAGGGGAAGAGATAGAATAATGGTTAAGTAATTAAATTCACCATTTTTTAATAGCTTAAGTTTTGGGACAAACGGTAATTTATCACCTCCTATAGACTTTAAGTGGCTGGTTTCTATCACTACAGTTCTATTGTAAAAAGTACCTGTGCATATTAGAGCATCAAGTCTCAAAGTTAGTTCATTTGGAAATTGGTTTCTTTGTTTTTTTTAATAAGTAATAATTCATTAAAAGAGAAAAGGACAAAATCCATGTACACAAAGTGTGTACACTAGAAATGTGGCTGAAATAAAGGATGGTCAAATCCATGCCATAGCTAATAAGTTGGTCAAATCCAATGTGGCTGTAGCATGGTTGATTTGTAATGTCAATTGCTTTTAGTAAGCTAGTAAACACCTTTTAATGCAGGATCGCTTAGTAGTCTCAAGTTTGTGGGCTGTCTTTTAAACAAAAGGTAGTGGAATTACACAAGTAAAGAAGCAAAAAATGAAAATGTAGATGAAGAATTCAAGAATTATGCCTCCAATAAAACACGCAAACTTACTTGATAACACGGCCTTCTAGAGACATAAGAAATGTATTTAAAGACCATATAGTCCAAAAAAGTTACCATAGAAAGTACCTAGTGGACTAGGTTGGAATCCAAGAAAGACATTGGACTGTAAGTGTCTTCTGGAAAATTGTCAACATCACAAATATAAATTACTCATGAAGAGAGACTTTAAATTTCGACATGAAGTTTTCAAGATTACATAAAATGACCTATAACTAATATAACTTCTAAACTCAACATACCGTATGATGCAATCTTTGAAACTATACAAGAGTTTTGATGTCGGACAATATAAAAAATGAGAGAAAAGGGGAGAAAATGAGCAAAAATAAAGGATAAACCTAAGAATCATCACTTAGGGGTTTGCTTGGAATCAACAACGAGCAAAAAATTTGAAAATCAACATCCACCAATTGGAAAAATTCCAATTCTAAATTTCATTCATCAAAAACTGACTTCTATGTTTACGAGAATCCTTTTAAATAGGCTTTCAATGAGTACATCAATAAGAAAAAATAATTCAAAATCAAAACATAATCCCACATGCTTCTCAAGAAACATTAAAGTTAAATTCAAAATTCAAACTGAAATATGGTTTAAAATTTAAAACTAAAATCACTTATCAACAAAAAAAAAAAAAAAATTTAAAACTAAAATCTGGAAGAAAATCTTAAATGATTTTGCTTGTGCTCCTTGCATGAAGTTGGGTCTGTTAGATGTTGCTAAATTGTGGTAGCTCATACTTGTCAAAAAAATGAGATTTTGTCTCACATAATTAAAAGTTACCAAAATAAAATTCCATAACTTTGAGGGGCCTAAGGCAAGGCGATCCATAGAGAGGAAATTGGTGTACTAAAGCTTCAAAGCAGGTTGCTTTTTTTGTGTAGACAACAGTATGGTGGGAATGTTCTGACTAATGATATATTAGAAACAGAGGAATCATAGTAGATTGGTGCTATTTGTTTAGGTAGAGTGGGAAGATAGTGGATCACTTGCTACTTCATTGTAATTTTGCTTTTGCGATGTGGAGTTATGTTTTTGGGCTGTTTGGAGTTCATTGGGTGATGTCGCAGATGGTGGCTGACTTACTGGCTGGTTGGAGAAATTGGTTTGGGAAACGTTCTTCTGTTGTGTTGCATTTAGCTCTTTTGTATCTGATGTGGATGTTATGGTGGGATTGAAACTACCGCACTTTTGAAGGCGTTGAAGTTTCAGAAAATTTCCTTTATTATACTTCTTGTGAATGGTCGACTGTCATGGGTTTTAGTGATAGTAGTACCATTGCAGATTTCACTGAATCGCTTTCATTTGCTTGTAATCTTTGGTACAAGTTTTGGGCTACCTTGTGCTATCTTGTTCTATTTTTTATGCATGAGGTAGTTCTTTCGTGATAAAATCTCTTATTTATAAAAAAAGGAAATAAATTACTTTAAGCTTCAGATATTTCAAAGTATTCCATGTGCAAGTTGAATTTCATTTTTCATATTGATATTTGATCCCTCCCGCTCCTTCTTTGATTTTGTTTTCTCCCAGGACCAATACCTGATGGTGCTGATGCAGTTGTTCAAGTTGAGGACACTGAGCAAATTGAAAATGGTTCAGTTGAATCAAAACGAGTAAAAATATTGGTACAAACTAGCAAAGGTGTTGATATTCGTCCAGTGGTATGATTCATTATTTCTTTAGAATTATGCTCATGATTTTATTGAAATAATTCTTCAGTCAATTATGAACTTATATTTAAAAAAAAATGCTTTGGCACATTGACTTTTTCAACAATGTGGTTGTAGCATGAGCAGTTGTTGCTAACGGTGTGTTTGGAAGTT
This sequence comes from Fagus sylvatica, assembly GCA_907173295.1. Lineage (NCBI taxonomy): Eukaryota > Viridiplantae > Streptophyta > Magnoliopsida > Fagales > Fagaceae > Fagus > Fagus sylvatica. Next base: position 32,202,075 of record OU015762.1, on the reverse strand, counting down.
TAGAGGGAGAGGAGATTAGAGGGTACAAGGGGGAGGGAGAGGAGATTTGGGGGGAATGATTACCTTCCTCCTTGTTTGGATGTTTTAAGAATTAAGTAGGGGAGGGGAAAAGATATCCCTCCCCTTTGTTTGAATGTTTTAAAAATTAAAATGGGAAAGGAAATGATAAGGCATTATATGAATTGACAATTTACCCCTCTTTTATTTAATTTAAAGAAATTGATATTATAATGGAAAAATTGACAATTTAATTTTTTATTTTTAAAATATAAGACCCGCCAAGGGGAATTTGAAAATGAGGGGTTTGGAGGGGTATAAAAAATCCCCTCAAACCCCATCCCCTCTTTTTAAAAACATCCAAACAATGTCAATTAAACACCCTCCACCCCCTTCCCTCTGCTTCCATCCAAACACACTGTAAAGGTAGATGAGAAAATTAAGTTCCATGGCTTTTGACTTTTTGGAAACAGTCACTTCTTGTCTACATGGTTTATGAATTGTTATCAGATTTTTTGGCCACCCTTTTGTGTGCCTTTGTTGATTTTATTACTTATAAAGAAAGTAGAAAAGGACACATTTATTTTTTAAAAAATGTATAAGATGTGTGCAGAGCAGAGGAAAAGAATGGTTTATCCTTATGAACAATTTTTGGGCTAGAAAAATTGTCGACACTTATGTAAGTGTCATGTGTCAGGTTTGTTACTCAAGGATACATTTATATACATTTATTTAAAAAAAAAAAAACCTTATAGTTCTGTCCCTTTATGCAAGTTTCACGTGTCAAATATGTTAAGGAACATTTTTGGAATAGAAGGATCGTATACGAGATGCTTGCTATGGAAAAAGTCTCATGTGGGAGTTATGATTGACACTTTTGCTTGGGCTTTGTCTTCCTGTAATATTATCTAGAAGCCCAAATATAAGTGTTTGTACCATCATTTTTGTTCCGCTATCTTATCTTTAACTCATAAATGTTTGCCAGGGATGTGACATTGAACAAGATGCCCTAGTATTAAAATCTGGAGAAAGAGTAGGTGCTTCAGAAATTGGCTTACTTGCTACCATGGGTGTAATGATGGTGAAGGTAGGAAGACTTCTTATTTTGTGTTAAAAAATATAGTAAAACACTGACCTCTGGGGAGGATATACTGTACAACCCATGTGCATGTGTTTATTTTTTTCAGTAAAATTTCTTGTTACTGAGGGCTAAAGTTGTCATGTAGGTATATCCTACCCCGACGATTGGTGTGCTTTCTACTGGGGATGAGCTCGTAGAGCCAACAACCAAGTTTTTGAGTCGTGGCAAGGTAACACACTCTGTCGGAGAACTCCAAGCTGCATATTTTTGGATAAGTAATGCCAATCTGTTTGTTAATTGATATAAACAACTCAAAACTGCTTAATTTGGGGTATCTCTCTCTCTCTTGATGTCCTCTTTTCTAATTTTTCTTGAGGAACCCCTTATAGTCGTTCTCAGAATGCCTTCTTTGCTATAGAAGGGAAAATATTCACATCGGTTGTGCTGTCCAAAACTTACACTATGGGGTTCATTTGAGGTTGTCATAAAATGCATAGGATCTTTGTCAAGATTAGCTGATATCTTCCATGTGATTTTATTTAAAGCTGGCCAAATAAGCTCATTGCTCTATTGCAGATTAGGGACTCCAACCGTGCTATGATACTGGCAGCTGCAGTACAACAGCAGTGCAAAGTTCTTGACCTTGGTATTGCTAGAGATGATGAAGAAGAACTTGAGAGGATCTTAGATTCTGCTTTATCTGCTGGGATTGATATTCTTCTAACTTCTGGAGGTGTTTCTATGGGAGACAAGGATTTTGTCAAGCCATTGCTTGCAAAGAGAGGGACAGTGTATTTTAGTAAGGTAGACTGATGGCCCATTCTTTTTTATATATAATGATTTCTTTCAGGAAGTTGTCTGATGCAACTTGTATGTTGGTTGTTGGAATGAACTGCTGAGTACAATGATGTGTCAGATTTGATCAAAATTCAGGAGTTTGATGAGCATAGATATATAAATATATTATCTTGGTTTGATATCTGACTGGGTTCAGAATCAGAATCAATTGGGTGCGTGTGCAACTTACCAATCAGGAAAAACAAATGACTGCTTTTTCAGGTTTTCATGAAACCAGGGAAACCTTTGACATTTGCCGAGATCAATTTAGAACCAGCCGAGAGTATAATGCGGAAAAAAATTCTTGCATTTGGGTTGCCAGGAAATCCAGTGAGCTGTCAAGTTTGTTTCGATCTTTTTGTGGTCCCCACCATCCGCCATCTTGCTGGATGGGGAAAAACTCATCTTTTCAGGTTGCTAAAGCTTAGAAATAGTGCTCTCTTTCCCTCTCTCTACACTTTTTTTCAGGAGTGATTTAGTAGAGAACGTGGTGTTCATTTGTTTTCTTTTATAACATGTACAGAGTGCATGCTCATCTTCAGCAGCCCATAAAGACTAATTCAGATCGACCTGAATTCCATCGTGCCATTATTAGGTGGGAAGTCAATAATGGCTCAGGCAATCCTGGGTAAGTTCTTTAGATATGTTGTCATTTAGGATAGGAGTCTAATACTTTTTACGGTTGAGGTTTGAAGTGGACCCTTTGTAGGAAATGATTTCCTATTTGACTTTCCCTCATTTTTGTTATTTATTTAATTTTCTGCTCTCGATAGCGTTAACAAAATGGATCAATTTTTCTATCAGTTTCGTTGCTGAAAGCACTGGTCATCAGAGAAGCAGCCGGCTCTTAAGTATGAAGGCAGCTAATGCTTTGTTGGAGTTGCCAGTGACAGGCAGCATCATATCTGCCGGGACTGCTGTTTCAGCCATTATAGTTTCTGAATTAAGCAGTACTGCCATTTGCAGTAGTTCCTTATTGTCTGATTCAACTTCTGCTTTCAAAGGAAGTTCATCACAAGAAATAATTGCAGATGAGTCTCAGAATGTTGAGGTCAGAGTAGCTGTTCTTACGGTGAGTGATACTGTTGCATCAGGGGCTGGGCCTGATAGAAGGTATTGTACTACATTTTGCTTTCTCTGCATTGTGCCATTGCTGTGTTTTTCTCCTTAGAAGTAGAACCTTTTATTTATTTATTTAATAGCTCCCTCCCCCTCCCCTGGTGGTTTGTTTGACTGTAAAATACTTAGCTCCCTGAACATCAGTTTGTGAGACATGATGGTACCTTTGGTACTGTGCCAAATGAGATTGTGCCACATTCTCAATGCGTGTCTGGAACATTTATTACACATCATCTTCTTCCTGAATTAGTTTTTAAAAAATGAAAAAGAAAAAGCAGAAGAAAAGCTTACACCACCAGCATATTCTAATACAGGTCCACTTTCTCTCTAAAAGACTAAAACCCATTTCAAACTTCTTTTGAAATTCCTCAAATTCCTTAAATTTGAGTAATGGGAAAATTAACTTCATAGCGATCATCAATTCACCAGAAAATCAAATAAGATAATTTAGCTTGAATATGTGTTGTGCTCATGATTTCTCTTAATAATTTTTCTTGGATAAGTAAACAAGCATCTTAATTGAAAATAAAGTAGAATAGTTGGCCCCTATATGCAAGCATATTTGGTTTATATTTAAATTCATAAAAATATTGAATAAAAGATTCCAGAAAATTTGTAATTTATTAAAAAATATAATATTGAATTAAAAATTGTTATTTTTCTTGAATAACAATTTAAGAAAATAAAATATTAATTTTATGCATTTTGCTTAATGACATTTAGGCTATATAATGATATGTGTGATATGTTTTTATACAAATCGTGCGTAATTATTCTAAATTAAATTATTACTTATAAAAAAAAAAAAAAAATTCTAAATTAAATTAAAAAACACAAAAATATTTGTATGACCATCAAGAGAAATTAGGGCATTTTAATCTTATGGAATTAATTTAAATTTTAAAGTATTTAATTCCATATTTATTTCTTAGTGAAATATAAAATCTAAAAAAATATATATAATGTTAAATTTGTAAATTTTTCTTTGTTATGCTTATGGTTAGTAATGAGTTTAAGCATTTTGAAGCATGTTTAGCCTTAATATGATATTGATAGAACTTAGCAAGCCCCTAGGGTTTTGACTTGAATCTCTCTCCCTAGCCCCTCACCACCACTAGCCTTTAGCCCACAAGCCACTGTTGCTGCCAACAACCACCTTCGACGTTACTAGCCACCGTAGCTAGGGAACAGCCACCACCTCCTGACACCGGTGATTTTGTGCATCGAGTCGCCTTACTCCGGCGACCATAGAAATAGGGTTGCCTGAGACAGACGACCACAACCCAAATATTTCCGATCGCAACCCTTGCGTCATTGATCTCGGGTCGTTTGAGTCTGAAGATCGAAACCCAGCCCTTTCCAATTGCTGCCAACCTCCCTTCTCCACCGCACCGTCGACTTTAGGCTCTGTTGCTCCTTGCGATGGCTTAGTTTTCTTCCTTAGTCGTTGATTTCACCGAGATGAGCTTTCTCCCTTTGGTTTGTGTTTGATTGCTACTTGGATTCAGTGTAGTAATCTTGTTAGCTGTACTCTCGGTGGGAACCAGTAATATGGGTGGGTCAAAGTACTTTTTAATTGAATCCAAAACATTTGAATTCTCGGTGGATTGCAGAGGGGGGGAGGCAGGGCATTCATTGTGTGAATTTACAGAAGGAGATGGGATTCATTAAGGGTATGTTTGGGATGAATGAAGATGGAGAGAGGGGAGAGAAGAGGGGAAGGTTCATGAAATGTACTAATTTTTAGTATATTACAGCCATCTTCTCCTCCACTCCACACCACTCTCCCTTCATCTCCTTCCCTTCAAACACATGGTAAGATCAATTCTCATGGGCAAGGAAAGTGCTAAACTATTGGTGGCATTCATGGAAGACATGGTCTCTAAGAACCACACTTGAAATTTTATTCGCACGATAAGGGAGGGTGAAACCGTATTTCTCAATGCAACGCTGCTGTAATCCAAAAGGGAAATATGTATCAGTACAAGAAATCCATAGAGGTGAGCGGCGAGGGTCCATCATCATATCGGAGGGGCGGAATGGGAGTGGGTTGCGTGGTTTTGGCTTCGAGCTACGTTGAGTCATCACACGGAGTCGTATGTGACCCCTAAAACTCAGGCTCGTGTCTCCAAGGACGATAATTCTAAGGGTTTGTCTCCATGGAGGGTTGGGAGTCCTATGCAGGTACTTTGGAGGAATCATGGGGGTGGGGATGTGAAAGGAAAGGAGGTCAGAAAGAACCGGAATTGATGGTGCAATCACAGCCTCATATGGGTGTCAACGGATCGTTGACTCTAAATATGGAAAAGACAAAGTTTGGTCACATCCAGGGTGATTCGGATATGGTGAAAATCTCGTTAAACCTATAATTAGAGTGTGGGTCAGATGGGGTTTGGAATGTTAAGTCATTTACAGTAGCTGGGAGCCCATCAAACACAGGCCCAAGTGAGTCCCTTCAGCCATCGCCACTAGAGTCACAGCCACCAGGGAAACTCTTGGGTGTCATTTGAGGGCTTTGAGGAGGATTTCACTGGCTTACTCAAGGATATTGAAGATAGAAGAACACAACGTGCCAGTGAGGGAGGTGATAAAAAGAATTTGATGAAATCAAAGGGCAAGAGTAGCAGAGAGTTGAAGGCTTGGTGAGCACTATCAACTACGAGTCTGGATCAGCAAAGCTAAGAGGTAACAATAAGGAGAGGGTATTGCTGTTATCTCCATGAATCTAAAAATTATTTCTTGGTATGTGAGAGGGATGAATGATTGGGACAAAAAGCTGCCGGTTAGAAATCTGCTTAAGCTTTGGAGACAAGATTTTGTGGAGTTGGTAGGCCTTGCTAGGTGGGGCACATGCGTGGGTAGGAGGGATTTTAATGTGATTCGATTCTGATGAATTGGTGTTACATGTGGGGGACTGGGGACTACCAGCTTTGTCAGGGGCTCGTTACAAAGTAAGGTTTTGGTGTTTGGTTTATTTGGGGTGCAGTAGGTCATGACACGATCTTTTGGCATGTTGGCAAGTTGTTTATGGAGAGTTGTTCCTCATTGTGTGATATGGTGTCTTTGGAGGGAGAGGGATGCTTGTCATTTTGAGGATTGCGAAAGGACCATTCCGGCGTTGAACTTTTATATTTTCATACTTTGTATGAGTAGGTGGTAGTGTTAGGTTTGTTTTCTATTTCCTCCTTTTGTGGAGTTGATTGCTCTTTGTACCTTTTTATTTTGTCCCACAGTATACTTTTAGTATGCTTGGGCGGTTTCAATAAAGTTTCTTACTTATCAAAAAAAATAAATATTGATTCTTGATATGTACAAATTGTTGGATTATTTTAACAAAGCATAATTTCATGGATATACTTAGAATTAAGAAATGCATAAAATAAACTTTTTTAGTGGGAGTATGGTTGAGTTAGATTAGTTTCCTCCAAAACATAATTTTGCGCGAAAAGATTAAAATTAAACTTAGTAATGAACATTAGTGGCGTGAGAGATTATTAGGAAGCCTAGCGAATTTTTGATCTTGTGACGTGTGATAATTATTTCAAATTATTGTAGATCAAACGCGTAATTATTTTTTGAAACATCTAATTTGAACAAATGGGTAAAAACTGGATGGAGATAATTATGACATTTAGCATCGGAAAATCTAACATGTTTTGAATGAGCAAGATGTCCTCGAGACTTTTGACTCATTCATTGAGTACACTTGTGCAAGGGAATACTGAGCGACACCAACGTGACCTTGCTGCATTTGAGAGTTGGTGCAAGAAGGATCGATGCGCGTGCTTCATGATGTTAAGCAACATGCATAACGTTCATTTTGGTGAATTTCAGAAGCATCCAACTGCTCAAGAATTGTGGAAACCACTTAATATAAGATATAGAGGGACCTCGGCCACCAGACTGTGTAGGTAAATCATGAAGTTTGACTCATACAAGATGCTCTCAAACCATACGATGAAGCAGCCTCTGAGCGCTATGTCAACCATGATCCGTGAGCTCAAAGTAGTTGGAAATAACCTTACCAATGAGTAGTAGGTCCAAATAGTGATCTGTTCACTGCCTAATTCTTCAGAAATGATGAGCAAGAATATGAGGCATAATGAAAATATCAAAACTTTTGATGATGTGGCGCATCACTTGGAGCTTGAAACTGAGCACTTGGAGGCAGCTAAGCTAAATAGTTACGTACATATGGTTGAGACAAGTTCACACAAGTAATCTAGACCTAAGCGCAAGAATCTAGATTATGCTTTCGGACAAGTGTGCTCGTCTGGATTAGTGCCTAAATAGGCTAGAACTGTCAAGCGCACCACAAGAGAAATACACGCAAGCAAAGACAAGTCCAAGTTGACATGTTAAAACTATGAAAAGAAAGGGCACTTCGCTTGTGAATGCATTGAGCTGAAGAATGGTAACATATAATCTTATTTCTCGCTATGTTTTTTTAACTAACCATGTAATGGTTGCTCACTCTTATCCCGTCTGTACTGTAGATTTAGTAGCAACGAACATGTAACACGAGATTGAGTAGGTTTTGTTGAGTAACGTAGGATACTCCACAAAGCCTACTCGATCTCACACTACATGTTTGGTTGCTGTTGCAGTCAAAACAGAAGAAGAGCGAGCAACCATGACATGGCTAGTTAAAAAAACATAGCGAGAAATAGGATTATATGTTACCTTTTTCGGCTTAGTGCATTCACGAGTTAAGTGTCCTTTCATTCCACAGTTGTAACATGTCAACTTGGACTTACCTTTCTTGCTAGTGTCGCTCTTTTGGTGCACTTGACAGTTCTAGCAATTTTAGGCATTGGTCCAGAAGGTTGTACTTGCGCTTAGGCCTAGATGCCTTGTGCGAGTTTGTCTCAGCCATATGTATGAAACTATTTGGCTTAGCTGCCTCCAAGCATGCAGCTTCAAGCTCCAAGTGATATGCCACATCATCAAAATTTTTAATATTGTCGTTATGCATCATATTCTTGCTCATCGTCTTCGAAGAACTAGGTAATGAATGGATGACTGTTTGGACATGCTCGAAGACTAGGTAATTCACGAATGGATGACTGTTCAAATGGCTTTACATGCTGCTCATTGGTAAGGTTATTTCCAGTTGCTTTGATGTCCCTTTATATCTTATCTTAAGTGCTTTCCACTTTTCTTGAATACTCCTCAAATTTCACCAATAAGATTGTTATGCATGTCACTTAACATAGTGAAGCGCGTGAATCGATCTTTCTTACGCCAACTCTCAAAGGTAGTAAGGTCACGTTGGTGTTACTCAATATTCCGTTGCTCGGTGCGCTTTGTGAATGAGTCAAAGTCTCCAAGACATCTTACTCATTCAAGACATATTGGATTTTGTGACACCAAATGTCATAATTATCTCCATCCAGTTTTTTGCCTTTGTTGAAATCAGCTACAATGCTCTTTAGGCTGTTTACTACAAATTTTTTCTATAGGGATGTCACACACGTTTAAAAGAATTTTGCCACGTTTGATCTAAAATAAACTTAAACAATTATAACACGTTACAAGATTGAAAATTCTCTAGGCTTCCTAATCATCTCTTGCGCCACTAGTGTTCATTACTAAGTTTAATCGTAATCTTTTCGCGCCAAATTATGTATGGGAGGAAATCTAACTCAACCATACTCCCACCATCTAAATTTATTCTATGCATTTCTCAAATTATAAGAATATCCATGAAATTATGCTTTGTTAAAATAATTCAACATTTTGTACATATCAAAACTCAATTTTATATTACGGCTACAAATATTTTAGTTTTTAATCAATTGAAGTTTCAGATAAAATTGAGAGCTGAAGGTTGAAGAAGATACTGTTCCTACGACCATTACTAATTGTATCACTCAGTTATTGAGGATGAGTTTTGAAGGCCGATGCTGGATGGGTTAGAATTTTCAATGATTTCAAAGAGATTTTAAGGGTAGTGAGAAGCTTCAATGGGGACAAGCACCGGCGCGGAATGAATTTTATGATTTTTTATCAGACATGTTGGAAACATGGAATATAATTCAACCTAAATTAACTGACCCTAACCAAATTGTACACTTGTGGTATGTTTTCACTTGGTTTGAAGTTGTTTCCGGTTTGAAGGTGAACTTGAGCAAATTTGAGCTGGTCCTAGTTAAGGATGTATCTAACTTTTGGAAATGGTGGCTATTTTGGGCTGTAAACAATCGACGTTACCAATGTAATACTTAGGTCTTTCTTTGGGTTCTAAATTCAAAGAGAAGACAATTTGGAACCCAATTCTTGAGAGGATGGAACAAAGTTCGGCAGGGTGGAGGTGTCTTTATTTATTCAAGGGTGGTGGTTGTGGAGATTTACCTACATATTTATTCAAGCGTCTTTATGTTGATTAAGAGTACTCCCAAATTTACCTACATATTTTCTCTCTTTTTCCTCTTCCAGTGAATGTGGCTCATCGTATAGAAAAATTTATGTGGGATTTTTTGTGGAGTAGATTAGGTGAGGAGTCCAAGTTTCGTTTAGTCTGATGGTCTAAGATATGTGAACCACTTAAGAGTGGGGGGGTTGGCCATTAGGAATATGTAGCAATTCAATAAGGCTTTTCTAGGGAAGTGGTGGTGGAGATTTAGGATAGAGAGGGTGGCGTTATGGAGGCGGGTAGTAATGGAGAATTATGGTAGTGGATGGGGGTTGGTGCATCGATGTTATTAAGGGACGTTATGGTGTTAGTCTATGGAAATATATTATGCGAGACTGGGTGACTTTTTCACAAAACCTTCAATTTGAGGTGAGAGATGGGAAAAGGATAAATTTTGGTATAATGTATGGTGTGGTGATATACCGTTGACGAAGCCTACACAAGTAGTAGAACTTATGAAGTTTTGTAATCTTGCATTGGGATTTAAGCTTTTTGTGAACAATGCAAGATTGAGAATTGGAGCCTTTGTTGGACTTCATGGATTTAATTTATTCTAAACCAATGAGGGGGGGATAGGGGAGAATAAGCTTTGTTGGAAGCCAGTGAGGTTGGAAGCATTATTGCATTTTGGTGTCTTTGGAAGATATGAACTTTCCTTGGAAAAGTAGTTGGAGGACTAAAGTGCCACCTAGATTCGTGTTTTCTTTTTTCATGGACCACATATTTGGGGATTTTCTTTTTGAGATAAAACAATTATTTGGGAATTTTTTTGACAATTGATAATTTGAGAAAGTGGTGTATTATAGTGATAGATTGGTGTTGTAAGTGCAAAGGAAGTGGTGAGATTTTTTATCATCTACTTATCCATTGTTCTATGGCTGGAGAGTTGTGGGCTATGGTATTTGGCTTGTTCAGGGTGCAGTGGCTTATGCCGAAGAGTCCTCGATATCTTGGCTTTCTGGTAGGCTAGTTTTGGTAGACATCAGAATATCAAAATTTGGAAGACTGTCCCCTTTTGTTTGATGTGGTTTCTTTGGCGGAAATGAAATGCTTGAATTTTTTAGAGGTGTGAGCAAACTATTCTTGATCTAAATAATTGTTGTTTTTTAAATCGCTGTATGAGTGGATGACAGAGTTAGGCTCATTTCCTTTTCCCTCCTTTTTTGATTTTTTTGTCATTGTACTCTTAAGGCTCTGAGTTGTTATACCCATAGAATACTCCCTGTGTACTTGGGCTATAAGTTTTTCATATCAATAAAAAATTTTATTTATCAAAAAAATTAATTCCCATGGATTTAAAACTGAATTGAACAAAGAGCCGAAAAAAGGGTGGTTTCTAGTTTTAGGGTCAGACCATGACTTAAAAATAATTATTTTAATTAAATTCATACTGCTCAACTTTTTACTTTGTGAGTCATATTATTCCTAGATAATTTTTAATTGGGAGAGAGACATAAAGAGTTGCTCCTTTGTCAATTGTCATGTAAACTTCCAATGTGAGTGGCCACGTGTGGTTATGGTGGGCTAAGGTTTAAGAGGATTTGTGGAGGGGTTGTAAGAAAAAAGGAAAGAAAGAAATTCAAAGTGTTCTCAGGGGCTCTATGAACGGTATCTGTGAACAGTAGCATAAGAAAGAGAAGAAGAAAAGAGAGAAGAGAAAGGGAGAAATCAACACACAAATGCCAACATGCCTGAATGTTCAAAACATTCAATAATTCTATTAGTGAACTCTTTCTCCTTTGAATACATTGAGCACAGATAATATAGGACTCTTTCTTGTACTAGTAGTAATAGGACTCCTAATTTGACTACTAATTTAAAGAAACCTAATAAAAGACTAACTTGGACCCAAAGAAAATAAAACCTAAGATACCTAGGATCTCCTAGGAAATTCTAGACTCAACTAAAGTACCAAAATAACCCTAATTTGCAGGAATAGCAAAAATTACAGATTGTCCCTAAATATAAAATTGACCATAACTAATAAAATAATACCCAAATAAAAAAACTTTTTTAAGTCTAAAAGACTCATACCTAGACCTTTAAAACGACATGACTTTTACTTCAATTTAACTTCACACGTGGGCCCCATAAAGTAATTATTGAATAGGCGAATTTGCAAAGTAATAGCAAATCAATCATTCATGCCTGCATCAGTGGGATCTTTATACCTTAAGAATGAAAGATAAAGGGGAAGAGTGGCTCATTTAAACTAAAAAAGAAAAGATATTTAGCCAATGAGCTATAACTCAAGTTGGCACTTCCGTCTCCCATAACGATGGGATGGAGGGTGCGATTGTGGGTTCAAGAATCTTCGGGTGCGTGTGTAACTTACCAATCAAAAAAAGAAAACAAAAAAATAATATTTAAGCTAAATGAGTCTAGATAAACCTTTTTGAATCTTTGTTTTGACAAGGTCACTTTGTGCATGCCAAAGTGGTATAGCAGAATTAATGTTCTGCCATATAAAAGTTTGATATTGACTTATAAAAAAAAGTTGGACATGGAAAGGGTGAATACTCTATGGCAAAATTTTCAACTATTGGACCAATAATGACTAATAATATCCTTGGATAGTTCTATTTGTTGATTTTTCTTCCTTCTAGTGATGTCCAACTTTCAATCTGTAAATGCATCTGGATACTCCTTTTTGAATGATTGTTTCAAAAAGGTCACTTGATTGATGCCAAAGAAAAGAGCAAAGTTGATATTGCTCCTTGTCAAAGTGGAACACCGGAAGCATTGAATACTTTGCAACAATATTTATGAAATAGCTTAGCAGTTCAGCTTAATAAGCTCTTGCGAATGCAACTGTTGAGAATTTCTGACTTCTGTGAGACTTGCATATCGGGAATATATTAAAAACTTGAGTTAACTATAGTCCTTATTCTGTAGCAGTTTCTATTTTTATTAAGAAGAATTTCCCATATGAAATAAAGAGTAGGTTACTTTCAGAGTCCGTTTGACATCGGCTTATTTGGCTTTTTGCTGAAAATACTGTAGAAAAAAACTAATTGAGAAATAAGATAAGCTGTTTTTATTTATTTATTTATTTGGTGAAAGTACTGTTGTAAAAATTTAACTGAGATATAAGACAAGTTAGTTGTTTTTTTGCTGAAACTTTCAGCAAAAAAAAAGCGAAAATGGGTGGGAAATAAGCTTGACTTTTTGTGGGGTTTGCATGGGACCCACAAAATAAGCCTGACTTTAGCAAAAAGCTAGCTTATTTGATTCCTCCGAAATGCACACTTATTGTTTTGGTAGAGAAGCTGAAAGGCTGACCTTAAAATTTGACAGTTCTACTTATTCTTTTTTTTCTTCCTCTTTCTCTCTCTTTGTGCTTCCGCATCTTAAAATTTTAATTATTTCTTAAATGTTTTCAAATCTTCAGTGGTCCTAGTGCAGTTTCTTCTGTTAATTCTTCATCAGAAAGGTTAGGAGGAGCAAGGGTAGTTGCAACAGCTGTGGTCCCAGACGATGTGAGCAAAATTAAGCATGTTCTACAGAGATGGAGTGATATTGACAAAATGGATCTGATTCTTACCCTTGGTAAGATTCTTGCTTTTCTTCCAGCTATTCATTTCCTTGGATGAACATACCATAATATATTTATCTTATTTTATAAAGCTTTCTTCCTTTTTATGACAAATATTCTTAATGAAGGTGGCACTGGCTTCACCCCAAGAGATGTAACCCCTGAAGCAACCAAAGAGCTGATTGAGAAAGAAACACCTGGTCTTCTGCATGTGATGATGCATGAGAGTTTAAAGGTATTACCAATTTATGTATGTTGGTTACTCATTCAGTACAATCTTATATAAAAATATGAATAATTGTCTATGTTTCTGTTTATTATTGTACTTCTTTGATTTGAAAGGATTTTAAATGGCTCAATCCTCCTCTTGTAAGAGCAAGGTGGAGGGTGAGGTCATTGATCCACTGGGTGTGTGTGTGTGTATATTATTTCTTTTTGTGGATTTTTTTTTTTAATTGAAGGCCCTGCTCGGAGACTGATTTGGCTGGAAATTTCGTAATATATGTTTTACTGTTTTAAACTTTTATTCTAATCTTATTTTTGTAACTTTTTTGAGACATCAGAGGTATAAATGTTTAACAAAAATATGATAACATCTAAAGTTCAATAACTCTGTAAATTCAACATGGAATAAAAAGAAAAGCAATTCGTTAGAGCTATCTGTTCGTATAACGTTTTAAGAAATGGAAGCTTGATGTCTTGAACTGCAATTTCTCATCCTTCAAATGCATGAGACTTTCATTCATGCCAAATACTCCACACAAGAGCCAATGGCACAGTATTCCAGATCATAGCATTCTTATGTTCTCAATCTACCTCTCCAACAAGCCAACAATTCCTCCACAGTATAAGGCTACATGACACCAAAAAGAGAAAACAAACGACCAAACATCTCTTGCAACATAGCAGTAAATGATTCAGTCTTACCTCTATTTTTGCACATACAATACTATGATTGTGTTTCTCTTCCTTCAATTATCAACTGTCAAGATTTTACCTAATTCTGCCATCCATGTGAAAATGCAACTCTAGGCAGTTCTTTCACTTGTCAGATACGTTGAAATGTTGAAAAGGTGTTTTTCTCTGCAAAAGTGTTTGGTTAGTACGTTGGAATTGGGTATACTTAATTAAAACAGAGCAAAAAAAACTTTTGTTGTCTTCATATTGTGTCTCGGGTTTCTACCTTTCATTGCATCCTTCTCTTCTTTGCAACGTAAATCATTGTTTCTTATAGTAAGAAGCACCATTTTTCACTATTTGTGGTAGGATTTCCTGAAATTGTACAGGATAATCGTTGTCCCTTACATGATCATAGTATTCGTCGCGGCAAGGTTGACTCTTTGTAGTCTTGTGTATAGTGGTTGTTTGCATGTCAAACCCTTTTTATTGTTTGGGTGTCTGTGGACTTGGTAGCAAAATTAAGACCGCTATTTTGCTGAATTTCTTAGCTAAATCGTAGAGTATGCATATGGGAAATTTAAGTTATGATGAACTGAACCTGGCCAATCTAATGAATTGGATGGAAAACACTAATATCGACTCTTGGCAATCAGATGCAAAGCTGCTTAGGCTCTCATAGCGTAATGCTACTATAATAGTTTGTAGAATTCTAAGTAACATGAATTTAAAAAAAAGGAAGAGATGTATAAGGGATGTATACAAAAGGTTACCTTGAAGAATTAATATAAAAAATTTCAGAAATCTATAAAATCTACAAAAGGAGTGGAACCATTGCCAAAGGCAATTGACCACTCTCAGATGGTGTAGGACAAGATCTAGGAAAAAATACTGTTAATGGGTTGTGTAACATTGTGGTATGTTCTGAAGCACTATAGCGGCCTAGCATATTTTAGGTATTTAAGGGTATTTGATTTATTTTGCTTTCTTTTTTGTTTTTACATCTATGATTAATCTATATCTAGGGTCATGACTCGTGATTAGTTATTTCTAGGAGCTAGGATCTTGTTTTATTATGGATAGAAGAAGGTAATAAGGCCATTATAAGACAGCTTGATCTTTCACTTACTGAAAGCTTTTGGTTTCTAGGTTTTTTTAAGAACCTTAGGGTTTTGTTAATTACATTACTTTATTTCCCTCTTGGAAACTTATATTTGGATGGGGGGAATTGGGGTGAGGGGAGAAGGGAAGAGGAGAGAAGGGATGGCTGAAATATTATACCATTGGAGCATACCATTAGGCTTTAATAGAAAATCTATAAACTTAGCTCTTCAAGAGTATATATTTACGCTTAATAGTAGTCATTAGAAAATAAAATGGATCTGTAAAATCTACTAAATTTGTTGGTGACTTACGAAAAGTGGATTATTTGAGGTTAAGTCTTTTTATAGAAGCACTGTACACAAGAGAGGGAATGTCCCCTGGAAAAGTATTTGGAGGGTCAAAGTCCTGCAAAAGGTCTCATTTTTAATCTGGACTGCTGCTTTGTGGATGATTCTTACTCTTGATAACTTATGGTGTCTTAGGGTGGTGGTGATTGAATGGTGCTGCATGTGCAAGAAGGCCGAGGAGACGGTGGATCACTTGTTGGTAGATTACTTGTTGGTAGATTGTGAGTATTCTAAAGAGTTGTGGTCTCTATTTTTTTATTTATTTGAAGTTCAGTGGGTTATGCCGTATACAATCCTGGAGGTGTTGGCCAGTTGGAAGGTGCGCTTTGTTAGACGGGGGAATGGCGTTCTGTTGTGTCTCATGTGGCATCTAAAGGGAACGGAATAGACAAGCTTTCGAAGGTTCTGAGAGGACTACGACGGAGTTGAAGATGATCTGGTTATGTTTGAATGGAAGACATCTATCCACATTTTTCCTTTTTGTTCCTTATTAGATTTTGTTGATAGTTGTTCGTTCTCTTGATGCTTTTGTTCTTGAGTATACGTCTTGTGTAATGTTTTTTTCCACTTTAATAAATTGATTACTTATCCAAAGAACAAAAGAAAAAGAAAAAAGAAAGACTAAAATGCAATTTACACACTCTAAGTTTGGGTCAATTTGGATTTTGCCTCCTAAAGTTTGAAAATTTTGATCCGCTCCTTTGAGATTTGATATCGTTTTGATTTTGGTCCTTCCGTCCAAGAGCCGTTATTAGTTGACTGTTAAATGCCAGGTAAGTCTGTCACATGTGTCAGGTGGTCTAATTAAATCATGCCATGTCATTTAATTTCTCATATAATTAAATAACCTAAAAAACACTTTAAAAATTTAAAAAATCTAATAATTCAATTTAATTTCTTTCAACATTTTCTGTGATGAACAAGAACAACACCATCTCCCCCAAAATCCTTTCCATGTTTCATTACATACAAAAAAATCAATCCACCAAAATTGTTCCAAAGAATTGGAATGTAAAAATAGGAATTGAAATCTCATACTAAAAATTTAAAAAAGAATAAATAACTAAAAAACAAACAGAGAAAAGACCAAACCCAGATCTTCTCGTCGAGGAGTTGAACCAAACCCAACCAAAATACCTTAACCATTAACAACCAGATTCAACCAGGTTCAAACAAAATTAACAACCCTAAGAAAAGAAGAGAAAAGACCAAACCCATATCTGCCCGTTGAGGAGTTGAACCAAACCCAACCAAAATACCTTAACCATTAGCAACCAGATTCAAATTAACAACCCAAATTCAACCAAATCAAAGATAGCTCATATGCATAATAACATCATATTCGTACCAAATCAAACGAAACAAGAGGACAACTACGATCGTATAGCACATAGCCTTGAATTTTTGCAACCCACTGCCACAAATGAGATCGTATAGCAAACACTTTCCAGGATCATTTTTGAAGGAAAAAAACGAGTATGAAGCCAAAATTTATGCAATCCACTGCCACAAAACCCATAGTTGTTCCCGGTTCTTCAGCCGTGAGAAACCCACTAACAAAAAATTTTGATCCGCCACCACCAACTGAAAAATCCTCCGCCACCACCAATCATCATCACCACCTCCATTAGCGGCATCAGGGATGGACCACGCTTCACGGGATCTACATCCACCATCAATCCTCATTTTCCTCCTGGCAGGGAACCTGATCTACATCCACTACACCATTAGCGGCGAAGCCACTGATCTAGTGGCGAACCTGAGCCGATCCCTATCTCAGATCTGAGGAGCCATGAGCGATACAAAGAGACAAGAGAAGTCCAAATATGGAAATATGGAAAAAAAAAAAAAAGAGAAACAAATGTAAAAGAAAAAATTTAAATAAAAAAATTGTTACATATATATATATTTTTTATTTGTGTGTACGAAACAAAGTAGTTTTAATATTTTAGAACTACGTTGTTTTGTGCTAAGGTGGCACTTAACGGTTAGCTAATATTGACTTTTGGACAGAAGGACCAAAATCAAAACGATACCAAACCTCAAGGGAGCAGATCAAAATTTTCAAACTTTAGGGGGCAATATCCAAATGACCCAAACATAGGGGTGTAAATTGCATTTTACTCAAAAAAAAAAAAAAAAACCCCATGGCCAAAAGCAGTAGCCCACTCATTCAAGGTCCACAAGAGAAAGGATTTAAGAACTCGTGTCTAATTGTCTTGTCAAAATGGAAAAAAAAGGAATAGAAAATGAAAGCAAACTGATAATTCTTGAAGTTGTTACCTATCAAAAAAAAAAAAATTCTTGAAGTTGTTGATTTTACAGAAGCTTAAAAGACTTGTAATTAGTCAATAGCACTGTGTTGCCTTAGTATTAATCGTATGCAGGGTCTGATATGTTCATATTATGGTATCATGTTGGTTTTCTGAGCATATTCCAGTTTGGGTTTGATGGGGTCCATGTTGATTGCTTGGTGTAGAATGAGAGAAAGAGAGGAGGGGAATAGATAACCTTTGTTCCCTAGGTTCCACGTAGTACTTCCACTTTGAAGTACTGTCGTTGCAACAGGACAGTATCAATTTCAATCTAAAAGTGTAAAAGTATTGAGGCAATGAGCCTCATCCACAAATGGTTTTCATGCTACCCATAAACCCCTCTCTCGCATCAAAATAAATAAATGAGTAAAAATAGATATTTAGTTGAAAAAACTGACTTTTGCTCTATATCTGTCCTTCAATTGAAAAGTGTTCATTAAATTAATCTTACTTCTCTGCTACTGAGTTTCTCCCCTCATTCTTTTCTAAAACAGGTGACACCATTTGCTATGCTCTCACGCTCTGCAGCTGGAATACGGGGATCATCATTGGTAAGGGCACAATTCATTTATTTATTCGCTAATTTCTTATCGTGATGGTTTATTTGTTTGTGAAATTAGAGTTTTTGTATAATTTAAATTATATTTAGACATGGTAAGGAATTGCAAATTGTTAAAATTTCCCATTGATGGTGAACTTAACATTATAGGTAAAGTGAACCAGGCAAATAAAGACGAAATTAGGTTTCTTAAGGGGCGAAAAAGGAGGGGGGGCCTGTCTGCCATGAAAACCTTCAGAAAGGCCCAGTATTAACAGAGTGGTTTCTCAATTTCACTAAAAAGAACATGGCTATACAAAACACAATGGAAAATTTGGAAAGTACATAGGATGGAAATCCTGTTTTTCTTCCCATAGCAATTGCATGCACATGTTTTCCCTTTTGGAAAGTTACCTCAAAATGAACATAGATTTAGTTCAGAACCTATATCCATTGCAGATAATCTTAACCAAAGTTTTGAAAACTGTTATGGAGACCATTTTGGATTTGGCTATTGGAAATAAATATTTCGGTTGCACCAGACTAGGTGCTGGGAGGAAAAATTCCGGCTGTTCCGGCCAGAATGGAACGATATTCAAAACCTGGATCTTAACAGCAATGGTATTTGATAGCTTGTGAGATTTTATGAACAATATTGTACTTAATATTTTTCATTTCAAATGCTTATTTGAATTGCTAATATAAGATGCCAAGTTATTCTCAATGTACTGATTTAATTTCTTCATTGATGATCTTAATAATCTTTAATATAGCATGTTAAATGTATATATCACATTAATCAATTCACCACAAAATTTCTGGTGCCAATGATCTTTGGATCAATGGCATCTCCTTCCATCACAAACAGGGGGTGGAAGGTGAAGTCATAGTTTCAATCTTGTACTGATGTTTGAGTTTTATTTTCCAATCAAAGAACTGGCTCATGGGTAAGATTTGCTAAGTTGGATCCCCATATGAGTACCAACTAGATCCTTATATGATCATATCATCATCATAATTTGTAGTGATTATGAATTGGGACACAGTTTGTTCCCCAATTAAATCAGGGGGGCTAGGCATTCAGAAGTTTGGATCTTTCAATCAAGCTCCATTGATGAAATGGATATGGCATTGTGCTATAGAAAGGAAATGGTGCTTACTGGAGGTTAGGGGTGCTAATGGGGTGAGTTTGTGGAAGAATATTTGAAACAGTTGGGTGAGATATCCAAAGCATGTTTGATTTGTTGTTGGGGATGGAAGTCAGATTCCATTTTGGCATGATGCTTGGTGGATGAGAGACTACTAGTAGAGGAAGGAGAAGGTAGGGAGGGGATAATGAGGACCTTTATGGAGAAACAGAGCTTTGGGGACCAAGAGTGGACGCAATGCAATTCTCCTCTATTATTAGGGAAGAGAGCCATTGATTAGAAAGATTGTTTTAGGAAAAGGAGGTACATGCAACTATTACGAGCATGAATAGAGATAAGACCCTTGTGTGGGATGGTTTTATTATAGCATTCTTCCAAAAATGCTGGTGCTATTGGGTGTGAGCATAACTGCTTAACTCGTCAGGGTGAATACCCCTGGATTACTCGACAACTAGTTCCGGTGGGTGGGGTCAGTTGGCTGTAGGTTTTACTGCTTAATGGCAAGTCCAAAGGGTACTTCTTTAGAAAGGTTCCGTACTTAAAAAAAAAAAAAATTTTTGGTATGTGTTATGTAATGCGGATCCATCAAGAATTTCATGGGAGGGAGTCCTTTGAAAGGAGTATCAATGCGTTGTTTATAGCTATTCTTTGAAGAAATTTGGTGCTATAAATATCAAGGATTTTCAGCCTATTATCTTGGTGGGGAGCTTGTATAAAGTTCTAGCAAAGGTGTTTGCAAATCGTCTGAAACGAGTAGTGCGCCAGCTGGTGTCTAACTCACATAATGCTTTTGTAGACATCATATCCTAAACTTGGTGTTGATAGCAAATGAATGTGTGAACAGTATAGAAGGTGTGTGATCATGTCAATTGGGGATGTATTCTATACATTTTGGAGAGATATGGTTTTGGGTGAAATGGAGGAATTGGATTCATATATGTATCTCTTCGATGAGATTCTTAGTCTTGGTTAATGTGTGCCTTGACTTTTCCCTAGTTCATGGGATGCTTTTTACGGATGACACTACTATTTTTTGTGACCAAATAGGGAACATAAATGGGTATTGAGATGTGTATTGTTTTGGTTTGAAGTAGTTACGGGGCGAAGGGTGAATTTAAATAAGAGTGAAATGTCACTAGTGATAGAAGTCACAAAGCTGGAATACCTAGCAACCATTATGAGATGTAAGGTAAGCGCACTTCCTAAGATTTATATGGGTCTTCCTTTAGCAGCTAATTTCAAGGCTACTTTTGTTTGGATTGGTTTAATTTAAAGGCGACTGGTAGGGTGGAAGAAACTATATATTTCAAAAGGGGATAGAGTTTCTCTCATCAAGAGTAATCTTTCAAGTTTGCCCACATATTTCATGTCTTTATTTACGATCTTTGCTAATGTAGCTAATCGCTTGGAAAAGCTGCAATGGGATTTCTTTTGGGGGGGGTGGCAAGATGGGGAATGGAAATCCAACGAAGCACAAATGTCACATGGAGTGGGATTGCGGAAAAGGGATTAGAGCGGGTTCGGGAGTCCTTTCACAAATTGATCAGATTTAGAATTGGCGATGGTAGGAGAGTGAAGTTTTGGTAGGATGTTTGGCGTGCAGTTGAGGCTCTTAGCTCATTATTCCCGAATCTTTTGTGTACAACAGTGATAAAAATGTTATGGTGAATGAGTATTTGGATGTTAGGGGAGGTGTAGCACATTGGAATCTAGTCTTTGAGAGACCGGTATAGGGTTGGGAATCGGGAGTTAATGAACTGTTTGATCTTCTGTATTCTCAATGGATTTAGGAGGGGGTGGAGGACAAGCTTTTTCAAAGTTAAACAGAAATGGTGTATTTACTGTGTGCTCTTATTATGAAGCCTTGAAAGAGAGTGTCACTACGAATTTTCCTTGGAAGGCAATTTGGAGGGTGAAGGCCCCTTTTAGGGTAGCATTTTTTGTGTGGATGCCATCGTCGGGAAAGAATCTTACCATTAACAATCTTATTAAATGAGGTATGATTATGATGGGTTGGTTTTTCATGTGTAAGAGAGTTATGGGAGTTTGTCTTTGCAATGCTTGGTGTTTGGTGGGTGATGCCCAAGTTGATGCTTTTGATGCTTCAAGGCTGGAGAAGGAAGCCAAACCTCCTTCAGACACAAAGTTTGGAACCTAGTACGTTTGATGTGGACTTTGTGGAGGGTCAGCTCTTTGGATTTCAGGTATACATCCAGTATACTCATCAAATCAAGGATCTGATGTAATAATGATTATCATTTGTTAATAAAATTCACTAATTACCTATATATGAAAAAAAAAAAAATCAGAGGTTTGGAATGTTATCTCTTATGTTCGATGTGGAGTATATGGAGGGAATGGAATTACAAGACGTTTGCGGGAGTTGAGACATTAATGCTTCAATTGGGGCTTTTATATTTGAGATCATTATTCGAATGGCTAAGGGACATCGGGATTTCTTCTCTTATTGATTTTTTAGATCTTTGTAAATTTAGATGTTAATTCTTGGTGGTGCTCTTGTATGTTCCCGTACTAGGGCTTTGCCCTTTTTGCTTTCTAATATAATTTTAGTACTTACTAAAAAAAAATCATAATTTGATTGTCAAGGTGTGGTGGTTCTATTCCCTTGACATGAATTTCTTTACATTCAGATCATCAACATGCCTGGGAATCCAAATGCTGTTGCTGAGTGCATGGAGGCTTTGTTGCCTGCCCTTAA
The DNA here is from genome assembly GCA_907173295.1 of Fagus sylvatica. NCBI lineage: Eukaryota > Viridiplantae > Streptophyta > Magnoliopsida > Fagales > Fagaceae > Fagus > Fagus sylvatica. Next base: position 32,180,023 of record OU015762.1, on the reverse strand, counting down.
ACATGCATTTAAGCAGATAAAGGGGGATAAGAGAGAGAAGCATCCCCGTCATGTCCCTCATGCACAAGCGGCACCTGTTGATGTGTGGGAGCAAAGTTATAAGTTGGCGTCTGGTGGTGGCAAAGAACCTGATCGTTCTTGTTCCCATTGAAGTATTGTGGAAGAGCAGAATGCATGTAATTTTATAACTTAATGTTGGTGTACCTTATATACAATGTGAAACTGCATATGTTTACAAATTTTCTTATTAGTTTAAACTAATTACTTAACATTTTCTTCTTTAAATACTTGATTCAATTATTTGTTGCAGTTTCAGTGTTTGGTTTCCCTTCTGGATGTATAACTACTAGAAGTTACTTATTATTTAAAAAAAAAAAAAAAAACTATAACTAGAAGTGTGCCAAACACTATTACTTGTGGTATGCAAATTGTTGCAGTGGCCAATACAATTGGGCAACCTAGGTACAACAGCTAAAGAACTGTAACTAAGTTTTGCCCATATATATATATATATATATATATATATATATATATATATATATATATGTATGTCTTTGTAGACATAAGTTAGTTATGTTTTGTTAAAAAGGAGGGGGAATTACTAGACACCTTTTTCAGCTTGCTATGTCTTTCTACATGGTTGTAGTTAGAGTTTCGTATGTCATCTAAGGAGACTTTCCCTTATCAGCATATTTGTCTGTTCAAATTCTACAAATTTAATAGCCTTTATGGCCAAGTGATATTCCTTCCCTTTTTCAAAAGGAAAGGTCTTGGTTTCAAACCATAGGAGGGGTGATTTTGTTAGGGAAAGGTTACTCCAATTGCTTAGCCTACTGTTATTGTTTGATTGGTGAAATTCTATAAGATTAAGAAATGGAAAATGCGAATACACTTATTCCCCTTACAAAATGGTTTAACCATCAAAGTAATATTAAAGGACCATCTTGAATTGCTCTGCAAAGAGCTTGGATGACGTGGTCTATGATGCCGGTGATAAATAGTTATAAAATATTCTTAATCTTTTCTGTTTCTTTTTTTTTTTCTTTTTTTCTTTTTTTTTTAATAAAAAATTTCCCACGGCAATGTTAGTGATTGGTTTTGACCATATCTTTACTGGGGCTTGTAAAAAGCATATTCTTGCAAGCTGTTTTCAGTGGTTTATGTACCTCTTTGTGAATGTGAAATGCTGTGATCTAAATCCTTTAAGTGGGATTTTTATAAACTATTAATCAATTCCTATTTCCTATGGATTTAATCAATTCATATTTCCAAAAATAACTTTCTGTATCAATGTATTTTTTCTGGAAGACATTAATCTGAACAGTATATCTTTGTATTGTATGCCTTATCTTACTTTGATTAAAGCATAATTGTCATGGTTTGACTTTTGAGTGTGCTTGCTACCGTTTGGAGTTACTAAAAGAAGCTAGGTTCATACAGAAGCTAAGTTCATCTTGAAGCTCTTAGCCCTTGGGTTGAGAGGCAGGGGAGGTATGTAAACTGAGTCATTAAAGTTGAGTTGAGTTATATCTGCTTTATTAATATGTTTAGAATTGAGTCTCATGTCTATGGTGTTAATCATCCTCTTATCTTAGTAATGTAAAAACTAAAAAGAACAATAACCTTTATTGCAAACTTAACAAACTCGGTGCAAAATTTTCACTTTCTATTCTGATGCAAACAATTAACATCATTTCCTTAATTTCTAAGGTGTTCTCATCTTACTTAGTCAGATAGGTTTTTAACAAGCATTTTTTTTTTTAGATCTAAAATCGAAAAAAATTGACATTCAAGGGCAAATGAATATCAGTCATACCATAAAGCAGTAGACGGAGTTTTTGGTAATGGTTTTTTTTTTTTTTGCCTTAGTTAATATTCATAATCTGTTTTAGCTTGTGAAATTTGAAGGAAAAGAATGTTTGGATGGATTATAATATTTAAAGAAAAATTGATATATTGCTGGTAAGGGCGTTTTGGGCGTCATCGGATCTGTGAGATTTGGAAAGCTATTCCTTACTGTTTGATGTGGTGCTTGTAGTAGTAGAAAAATTCTCGTATTTTTGATGGGTGTGAACGGATTTCGATGGACTTGAAGTAGCAATTCCTTAGAACCTTGTTTGATTGGATGCGATGTGATTGACTAGGATTTTTTCTTTTTCTACTTTTCTAGATTTTATCGATCTTTGTTCTGTTAGTGCTTAGTTTTGTTCCTTTCCTTGTATGCTTCTTGTGTATTTGGTGCATTTTTCTTTCTCTCTTTCAATAAAACTTATTACTTATATAAAAAAAAATGTAGTGGTGAGATTGTTGTTTGCTTGTTTACTACATTGCTCAATAGTTAGAGAGTTGTGGTCTTTTATTTTTACTATCCTATAACCCGTGCTATGTACAAACATTTTCTTTTATTGGAAGAATTTGGTTAAATTCAATTGACTTTTATTATAATTAATATTTATAGGCGATTTAAATGGCCAAATATAGTTATATATGTAAAAACTTTGACACTAAAAGCATTGTTTCTCATGATTCCATTTTGTTTATAAGAAGTTGTAGTTTATATTTTTTTGGTTGTATTTCTGTTAAAATTTTGTTTCTTACTATGTTAGTAATGGTATCATGTAAAGTTTGTTTACATGTGGTTGCTCAAAAGGTTATGATATTTAAAATTAATTGTAATCGAAGTTATGATTAGCAATTCGTACATTTAATAACCTGAATTTTTTTTTTTTTTGGTTTTGTGTTAGTATTTATTATTTCACTTAACCTTGCTATTAAGTGGCACAATTTTGTATGGTTAGCGTAGCCATGTGGCATCTAATGAGCAATTCTAGAAATGCTAGGCTACACTTTCCCTAAGCTTTCAACTTTATTTATTATATAGATATGGATATAGATTTCTGTTATTACTATTTTGTATTGGTCTCTTCTTATTTTGTATTGTTTCTCATGTTTCTATTTTGTTTATATTGAAGCCAAGTTTATATCAATTTTGATTGTATTTCTGTGCAACTTTGTTGCATATTATGTTAGCAATAATATCATGTAAACTTTGTTTATATGTGATTGCTCAAAGGACCATGATATTTGATTGTTATGATTAGGATTTCCTACATTTGATAACTTGATTTTTTGGGGTTTTGTGTTAGTATTTATTATTTAACATAACCTTGCTATTAAGTGGGATTAATTGTGCTTAATTTGCATAGCCTTGTGACTTCCAATGAGCAGTTCTAGTAATATTAAAGCTACGCTTTTTCAGATTTTATATATTATATAAGATTAGGTAATTTTAGAGGTGGCAAGGATAATGCTTAAAAGGTTGTGGACATATATTTTTGTTGGAAAGGGATGTTTGGATGGCATAGATGCAGTTTTATTTGGAATTGATGTGGATGATGCTTAGAAGAGGGTGGAAATTTACATTTGTTTCAGGAATGTTTGGATGTCATAGAAGCAGTTTTTATTTGGAACGTTGTGCTCTTTGTCGTATGTACCTTTTTGAGTGCTCTAAGGTGTTGGGTGATGTTTCAGTTTCTTATTTTGTCGACTTTATTGACTCTTTACATCTCTATATGGTTCCTGTATACTAAGGATTTCATTTTGTTACCTTTTTGAGTGCTTTAAGGTGTTTGGTGATGTTTCAGTTTCTTCTTTTGTAGACTTTATTGACTCTTTAAATCTCTGTATGGTTCCTGTATACTAAGGATTTCATTTTGTTAATAAAATATTCATATTATGTATCAAGAAAATCTAAAGGGAATTTGTCAAAGTTGGTTCACAAATATAATACTCACTATCCCATAGTGTTATTGACAACCACTTAGTTTCATTTCATGTATTGGTTTGTATAGTCTACTGTTTGCATAATATGTTACAACTTGATTTGATCAGTCCATGTTTCTCTTCCTATATTTTTTTTTTATAGACATCGTATGTTGCAAGGAGATAATTTTCTTTCTTCGAATTTTGTTGAACTTGGCTGTGCTGTCCATTGCTGCCTAGATTATATTGAACAAGTAGGTTCAAGTACTTTCTATATGGTTTCATAACTAATAAAGCTATGAAACTAGATTTATTTGTATTGGTGTGTGCATGCGCACATGCATGCATGTATGTGTGTAAGAGCCTGGAGGAGGATAATGGTAAGATAGGGCGAGCATTTTCCTTTTTTAGGAATGACGAGATTATCGTCAGTGCAACCACTGTTTGGTAGCTTGGAACCAGATGTCCTGCTCCTCTACTGTAGCAGATGCCGCTCCTTCGTATGTAACCACATACCCTCCAACTTGTTATCGTGAAGATCTCACTGTGATTTAAGCCACTGGTTACTGAAATTTTTTAATTGGAAAGATAGTTATACCCTGCCAATTGCCAAACTTTATAAAATTAACTTTTTTGTGTCATCATGAGGCTGGGTTGGAGTATATCTTGACTGCTGATTCTTTATGATTAAACTTTTCACTTTAAAAGTGTAAAAGTATATCTACTATATAAAATGTTATCATTCTAATTTCATTAGAAAATTAAAGTTGATTGAGTTAAGGGGAAAGACCAAAACTGAGCCAATGAGCTATAGCTCAATTGGCACTTCCTTCTCCCATAATAATGGGATGGAGGATGATGTCATGGGTTCAAGACTCATTGGGTGCGTGTGTAACTTACCCATAAAAAAAGGACCAAAACTGAAAAGGTTTGAAGTGTGTTTTAACAAACATGATCCATCATCTGGCCCATGCATGGTTAAATTGTTAATTGTATTTATTATCTTCGATGTCCTTGATGATTTTGTTGAACCTGTATAATTATTAAACACCTTCATTTGCCTAGTTATTTAGCATATATGGCATCTTAAATCAGAAGGCATTCTTCTATTTTTACTAGGTGGTTTTACCAGATTCTCAAATCGAGTCACACCCTCATTAGGGTTGGGCAGTTTATTATACATGGGAGCTATGCTCTATTATGTGGCCAATTGTCCACTGGTTGAAAGATGGCATTGTAATGAAACATGTTCTTTATTATAAATGTCAATTGTCAACTTCAGTTTTTGAAAGATGGCCAATTGTCAACTTTACTTCTACCTGTAAGTCCATTCTCTCTCTCTCTCTCTCTTCTCAAAATTTTTATGTTTTTGCCTAGTAGATTCAGAAAAGGCAGAGTTGTGTTAGGTTGGTGGCGTAAAATTTAGTCACTCTAAAGTAAATGGATCCACTATAGTTCAAGTTGAGGGAACGAAAAAAGGTAGAGGAAGACCAAAAATAATATTAAGAAAAGTAGTAAAAAATGACAAGTCAATTTAGGAAGTAAAAGAGAGTATGACTAGTTTGTTGAGAATCCATAGTCGAGCTCAAAAATTTTGGGACCAAGTCTTGGTTGTTGCCTAGTGGATCTAGAGGCAAATGCAAGAGGTGGTTGTGGGAAATTATCGAGCATTCATTGCTGCAGCTGGTGCATTGCTTGCAAATAGGGAGGATGTTCATTCTATCAATGAGCATCTTGGATATTTGGTAATCAAATTTCTTTTACATATCAATCATATATTTCTGTTTTTACAGGTTTTTCTTTAGGTGTTATACAGTGCTGAATTTTTGCTTCATTTTCATTTGTAAATTGTAATGTAGTTTTCTGATCACCTGTTGAATTGTCAATCTTTTTTGTTTACATGAAGACCAAATGGGGATTTGCTCACAAAGTGTTTGATGTTTTATTTCTGGACAAACAACATTGCAAACTAACCAGGCTAACTCTTGTTGGGACATTTACCAGGTAATTGTACTTTTGGCCTTTGTATCATTTTTCTTCTTCTTTAAAATGATGAATAAGCCTATATTATTCAACCTGAAAGCAAAGCAGGAAGTAGAAACAAGCAGGAGCTGCAAACACATAGAAACACACACAAGAGCAACATCTCGAAACAACAGAAACCAATAAACAAACTACTCTACAAACTATCAAGCAGCTTCCTGTACAACAGAAGCCAACAAACAAATACTCTACATAACTAACAAGCAGCTTCATGAATAGACTCAGAGATCCTCCAAAATGCAGCAAAGCCTTCTCTATTCCAATCTCATACGGTTTCCATCATTTGATGTATCACAGCTTCTTCACTTTTAGGACTTCTACCATGAAAGTGAGCATACCTGCACTTGATGTATAATTTTTGTTGTTTCTTCATTCATTTCAATGCCTAGATGTATTCTAACTCTCTCTTTTCCTATGGACTCTAACTAATTACCTTATATATCATTATGTGTGTCGTGACATATATTTTTTTTGATAGGTAAAAGGAATTATATTAAAAAAAAAGCCATTGTGTGCACAAAGCATGCACATAGAAGGGCCAACAGTTACAAAATAGTAGGAAAAACAGAAGCAAAACTTAAGGAAGCAATAAAATCAGTAACACTATCAGCTGTAGAAAATCCCCACACCCTCGACCAATCAAATAAAGAGTTAGCAAACTTCTCAAGGAGTTGGTCTGTAGAGCACAGCACATCCTCAAAGGTTCTGCTATTATGCTCCAGCCACACTGTCCACATTAAACAAAGGGGAGCTAAATTCCAGATATCTGAATGGTGTGTCGTGACATATAAAGCAATGGAGTATTGCCCAGGCCATAAGAATTCATATATATATTCCTAGCTTGAACTCCTTTGGTTGCTCATGAACCAGCAAGCATAGCCGTAGCCTTCAAAAGGTCGATTGGTTTAAATCTTTGACTATGTTTGGTTTGTTGAGGAAATAAAGAAAAGAAAAAAACAAAACAAAACAAAAGAAAGAAAAAAAAGGTGTAGTTGTAGTTTAAACGGTACTTCCATAAGAGTTCATGGCTTTAAAAACTATTGGGTATATGTGTAACTTACTAATAATAATAATAATAATAATAATAATAGTAAAATTACATGATTTTGTGGATTTTTTTGTATCTTTGTATTGAAGAGAAAAGGTTTTTAAATGATGCAAAAATATGTTTGACAGGACCTAGTTGAAAATAGTGTTCTTCTCCCCCTCCCTCTCCTTGATAAAAAAAAAAAAAAAAAAAAAAAAAAAAAAAAACCCTCAAATGTTTAATAATTGTTATCCATGCTTCCAAGAATGCGAACCTTTTCGAAGTTGTGATTTATCAAAGATGTTCATTGTTTCATTTTGTTTATAAGTAGATTTTCACTGTCTTCATTCAAAATGATGAAAGTAATTTTCTAAACCACGGAGGTCTTTAAATTTTGAATTTCATTTTACCAAAATAAATCAAACATAGCTAATCATATTCAAATGAAATATCAACAGACCTAAAGTATCAAGAAGTCTAATAAAACCTGTATGAATAGCTAACGGATTCGTAGTGGATCACTTCTCTCCTTTATTCCATTTTTTTATTATTCAATACTTGGGATAAGGGGATTTGAACTGTGGTGCTCCTCATAAAGGAGAAGGGTCTTGGCTTCTCTCCTTTGCTCCTACAACAACCTTTGATATCCAATCGTCTACTTTAGATCTTCGTGCTCATTGTATGGCTTCTCTAGAGGATTTGTGCATGTTGGTGGATCTTTGCGCCTTTAATGATTGTTGATTGATGCAATGACCTACAATACTACTTGAATTTGTGCATGTGAAGGGATTCTATGGATACTAAGGTGAACTGTGTGTTGTGAATGGTGTATGTGTGATGGAAAAGTGCAGAAAAAATAAAGAAATTTGTGGTTTTTGGTGTGGGCTAACTAGTGCATTAGGGCTTATAAAACCTATCGTATGTGAAAATATATTAATATGATTGAGGGGTTGTGCAATTGATGATAATATATTAATATCTCAAAAAAAAAAAGGGCCAAAAATCAGATTTTGAAAATAAAAAATTGCAGAAATCTGTACACTCATTTTGCAACTTTTGTTTAACCTCACCACAAGGGAAAAATTGTCATTTTGACCATTGGATCATCATGAACTTGATTGAAAATAAATCTAGGCATCCCCACGATCAAAACGATATATTGTGTGCTTAAATCAAATCACTAGATTGAAAGACATAGCCTAATCAAGATATAACAGATAATACGCATTTTTGTGATTAGCGTTGGACATGTGTAGGACTGTAGGAGCATGGAGGGTAAGACCTACTTGGGCCATGTGCAAAGTGTGCAGGTGCGATTTCACTGCTAATGGTAATTTGCTCAAGTTTGCTCGTGCTATCTAGAGCTACGTGTTTAAACTAGAGTTGGTAATTCCGTTCCGTTTTGTTCCGGCCGGAACGGTCGAAATTTCTCGTACCCCTTGTTCCACCTCATAAAAAATTCTGGTCTTTTTTGGACCAATTCAAAATATTCTTGCCGAAATGCTTATTTTGGCCAGTATTTACATAAGCTTCTTCTTTTTTAAGCTTTAACAGATTGCTCTCTCTTTAAAATTACTATTGTCACCCCCTTCTTCTTCTTCTTGCAGTACATTACTTTTTCTTGTTTCTTTTTAGGGTAAATTACACTGACACTTTCTTTTTTTGGAGAAACTAAACTCGCTATACCCTAATTTGGGAAAATGACACTCCGTTCTCAAATTTGCAAAATAATTAACACTCAGCCTCTTTTCCCCAATTTTTAAAGAAATATTCTCCACTTAAACTTAAAATAATTGAATATAATTTTTCTTTTTATTTGGTTAGTTAGGCATTGGTTAAAAAAATTAATAAAAAATAAACAAAAAAAAAAAAAAAATGAAAAAGGGGGAGTTTAATTATTTTGCAAATTTGGGAGCGGAATATCATTTCCTCAAACTTGGGTACAGTGAATCTAATTTTGCTAAAAAAAGAAGAAGATAATTTACCCTTCATTTCATTTCTTTCTCTTATGTTTTTATGTTTCTTTGTTTGCCAAACGACTTTTCATTTCTTTTGCCTTTTGGTTTCGTTGATTTTATTTGGTTTTTTGGTTGGTGTGACTTTGACACCCTCACGTGAAATCTTGAAAGTTTCAAATCAAATTCAATTGAACGTGTGCCATAGCCATATGAAAAAAAATAAAAAAACTATATATTTTTTAATTAGGTAAAACAGGTACAGTTCCTTAGGTCAAGTACATTAGGTTCCTAGTTGAATTCAAATACATTAAATTTAAATATTTTTAGAAAAGATAATATTGTTTGTGTTTTATTGGTTAATGCAACAATATGTTTGAATTCAATTGGAAAACCTAATGTATTTAACCTTAGGAACTGTACTTAAGTTTTATCCTTATTTATTTTCTTTGTATATAAGTTCTCTATTTATTATTGAGCTTACATTTGAGCAAAAGATTGGCAAATTAATAGATTGTTTTGAGTTATATATATAGCAGTAACTCTTTAATGGTATGCCAGAATAGACCAGTATTAAAATATTTCATTCCGATGGATAAACTAGAGCGAGCATCAAAACTGAATTGACAACCTTGGTTTAAACTCTAACCTTTTGTGATGGTCTGTATTATAGTATATACTATATAGCATATGCATTCCTTTTAAATCTTACAATGGTAGTATTGGATTATTTATTATATTTTATTAAGTGAGTTACCCCATGCTTATTTGCGATATCCTTGCTAGCTCAAAATTGGAAAAGTTTTGGGGGAAAAATAATCTTTATGAATGACTAGTGGTTTAAAGGAACTCCTTGGCCAATATAAGGTATCCGTTGGTTTTGGTCTCAGCTTGTGGTTGTGGGTGTGCTGATGGTGGGTTTGGTTGTGAGTAGGTGGTGCTGCCCGTGGAAGACTAGGCAAGGAAGCACGCGAGTAGTTCTGAGTTTTTGGTGTTATGGGGTGCAATGCTGTGGGGGCAATATTGTTTAGTTAGGAGACATTCTAAGTCGGCTGTTTGGTGGTGGTGACAAAATTTGGTGGAGGGGGCTCGCTTGGTGAGAAAAGGGTAAAACTTAAGTACAGTTCTTTAAGTTAGGTATATTAGGTTCCTCAATTGAATTCAAACAGATGGTTGCATTAACCAATAAAACACAAATAATGTTATCTTTTCCAAGAATATTTAAATTCAATGTATTTGAATTCAACTAAGAACCTAATATATTTGACCTAAAGAACTGTACTTAAGTTTACACGTGAGAAAAAATATAAGGCTTAGAGAGGAGTGAAGGAAAAAACAAAAACATTAACAATCCATCATATAAAAAATAAAAAATAGACCAAGTTAGACGAAGAGACTAAAAGTGACTAAATATTACCTTTAAAAATTTTGAGAGATCAAAATTGAACTTTTTAATTTTGAATCAACAAAATCAAATTTATCGTAAATTTCAAAACCCAAAATAGAATTGATTAAAATAAGATAAGATATCATTGATTAAAATAAAATTTTAAATGATATAGTAGTCTGTACACTATTAGATCTATAATATTTAATTTGATCCATGAAATAGACTCTCTTTATTTTATTTCAAATAGAGATCATCTTATTCTCACCCGTCAACCCTACATTTTGTCTATTATAAACCAAAATTATTAGTGGGGGGTTTTAGTGGAATCCTCATCCTTGTTGCATCAAAAGGTGTGGAACCCACCTCATTTTGACAAGTCAAGATTTTATAGGATTATCCAGTCACCTGAGAGAATTTTCAGCCTCTATGAACCACTGTGCAGCAGATGATTATTATTTCCATCTTGCCTTGCACTTTTGGCATCCACCACCATGTATTATTATCATCTAATTAATTAAAAGAGGCTTTTACATGAATTTTAGTGAATAATGGTCCCACTTCACCTACTCAGCCAACACAAAATTCTGATTACAAGAAAAAGAAAAGAAAAAGAGGTGTATTATTAATTTTGTCAAGCTAATACATGCTCTTTCAATGATTTGTCAATTTGAGTAATAAGCATGCAACTTCATTTTCAGGGGAGTGGCCTACCATTACCTGCCCACCTACTTTATGACATGATTCTGTGTTGAATTTTAAATAGTGGGGAAAAATCTGGTCCATACATTTTATTCATAATATTAAGGTTTGGTAAGATTGTGCTAAACATTTTTTTTTTTTTTTTACCAAGGAATATATAGAGGGAGGTGGAGTAGCAACACCTTTCAGTTTTTAGTTTAAAGTTAATTTAATATAAAATCAATTTACCTTTTTATATAGGATATATGGATTTCTTTCCAATATTTGTAACACATTTTACCCTTATCATCTACTCTCTTAGTAATAATATATTGGAAAAAGTATGGTTTTTTTATAAAACAAATAATACTAATGAAGTTTTGAGTGTTACGCTTAACCCTCCTGTGCTTAGTGACATATCTAGGAATTTTTTCTAAGATGGTCATTAAAAAATTTAATTATACAACATCTAATAAAAGGAGAACTTGAATATAGTAACATCACAAAAAAAAATAAAAAATAAAATACATGAAATTTTATAATTTTCTTCAACAAGTTTTCATATTCAGAAATCTTTGCATGGTAGCTATTAATTATGAGGATAAACTATAAGGTATTTGGTATGTGATATGAGAACAAATAGATAAATATAACTAATTTTGATTGAATTGTGTTTGGTTTCTTGGAAACAAAATTTAACTAATTATGATTGATCTTTTCTACAAATTCTTTGGTTTTGATTTTGGTTTTTGTTTTTTGATACTTGTTATATATAAATATTTGTCGTAAAACTCTTGTGCATGTTAATGATTAATTGAAATCATTCAAGAATAATTGAAAATTTTCCACGTCACAACGTGAAATAAGACTTTGTTCTTATAACATAATAAAAACGCATTCATTTTGCCCCTCTTGTGTGGTAACATTATATAAGCTGTTTTACCTAACATGATTTAAAAAAAAAAAAAAAAATTATGAAAATGTCTTCATTTTACTTACATACAAAAATATACTTTTGCAAGCTTTGTTTTCTTCACTTAGTTTAATATAAACACTACACATTGTTCTTTTATTACCGTAACATGGCATAAAATAATTTTCCTTTCTCATTTGTTTAAATTCATTAGTTAAAACAATCAATACAATTGTCTAGATAAAACGATATAATGAAAATTTCTAATAAATTTTAAAACACTAATCTTGTTAAAACATTTAATAAAATTAGATTTTTATTGTCATAATAATGATAATTAATTTTCATAAACATTTAGTGTGATAGATTAAGTGGTGAGTTAGTGTGGTTTTTGTGTGAACAATTTCAATTTCAATTTGAATTTCAGAGATATTAATTATATTTATTTTTGATGTTGTTTATCAATTAGCCTTGTATTATGTATTTTTAGTTTATAGCTATATATCTATATAATAATATATTTGAAATTGAAACTAGTCATGATTTTGTTAATTTGATTAAGCCATTGCAGCAATCGAGGGTAGGAGGGCCGAGTTGTAGTATAAATGAAACAAGTCTCCCGACTCAGACTCACAGTCGTGCCATTCATATCTCTGAGTCTCAGATTACAATCTAAAAAACCATTCTTTTCCTCTTTCTCTTTCTCTTTCTCAACCAAACCTCGCTTCTCCCTCTCTACTAGGTAAGTCCTCTTCATTTCTCTTCTCTTTCATTTCGCTTTTTCGATCTTCCCCAAACCCTTTTATTACTGGATTAGATTTCAACTTTCTAGCGTTTCTCTTAATGTTCATTAGATTGCATCTTTGATTACTATTTTGCTGTGTGTAGAATCTAAAATATATTATTTTGTTGTAATTATATTCATTGAAAGTTTGGTTTTTGGCATATATATGGTGGGAAGTATAGAGGTAGAGCTATGGCGTCTCACATTCTGGGTTATCCCCGCATGGGACCCAAGAGAGAGCTGAAGTTTGCCTTGGAATCTTTTTGGGACAATAAGAGTAGTGCTGAGGAATTAAAAAAAGTGGCTGCAGATCTTCGCTCATCCATCTGGAAGCAGATGGCCAATGCCGGAATCAACCACATTCCTAGCAACACTTTCTCATACTATGATCAAGTGTTGGACACCACAGCCATGCTTGGGGCAGTTCCCCCTAGATATGGTTGGAACGGTGGTGAGATTGGCTTCGATGTCTATTTCTCCATGGCTAGAGGGAATGCCTCTCTACCTGCCATGGAAATGACCAAGTGGTTTGACACCAACTAGTAAGTAATATTTCATTTTTTTATGTTTCATCTTTCAAGAATGTTGGTAAGTTTCAAAAACATTTCTTTGTCTATATGTTTATTGGTGCAGCCATTTCATTGTCCCTGAATTGAGCCCAGATGTTAAGTTTTCATATGCATCTCACAAGGCTGTAGATGAATTCAAGGAGGCTAAAGCTGTGAGTTTTTATATCATGTTCTACTATTGTATGCTTCCTACGCAATCTTTAAAACCAAATTGCTGCAGTAGAATGACTGGTTGTAACTTCTATGAATGCAAGTTGAACTTAATACATAATGTGTAAAACACAGTGGAAGAGTAATAATCCTGCTCATTGCCCAAATTCATCCAACTGAAATGTAATAATAATGTTACATATTGACATTTTAGTTGCTCAGACTTAAAGAATTATGAAGGTACTTGAGGCATGTTTTATAATCAAGGGAGCAATTTACAAATTTTACAAACCTACTACCTTGGGATGTTATACCTATCCTTCCCAACTTGATGATCGAACACTGATCATATCGCCTTTGTAAGTGAAGAATTTCCTGTTTGAGTCCTGCCACAGAAGAGCCCATAATAAGCACTCGGACTTATTGTATCCTCTATATTTAAATGTTAAAGGGGAGCTCAAAATCTGATTGGATGTTTCCAACAATTTGTTAATTTTGAATTTTTTGTGTTGATTGCCACTTCCCAACATCTTACGCAATTCGTTCATGGTTTTGAATCAATGAATGCATCCAGTCAATCATTCTCTATACCTATCTTGGTTCACCAATGTTCTTCTGTCTATGCAGCTTGGAATTGATACTGTTCCAGTCCTTATAGGCCCTGTCTCATACTTATTGCTATCGAAACCAGCAAAGGGTGTGGAGAAATCCTTTTCTCTGCTCTCCCTAATTGACAAGATTCTTCCAGTCTACAAGTAAGTGGTTATCATTTCAGTGACATTGGTTTGATTTTATATATTGGTTTGTTTTCATAAGTTCTCTTTACTAATGATTTTCATTATGCAGGGAGGTTGTGGCTGAATTAAAGGCAGCTGGTGCTACCTGGATCCAGTTTGATGAGCCCACTCTTGTTTTGGATCTTGATGCCCATCAATTACAAGCCTTTAATCATGCATATTCTGTGCTAGAGTCATCTTTAGCTGGATTGAATGTTCTGATTGCGACATACTTTGCTAATGTTCCTGTTGATGCATACAAGACTCTCACCTCGTTGAAGGGTATAGCTGGGTATGGATTTGACCTGGTTCGTGGAACACAGACACTTGATTTGATCAAGGGTGGATTTCCTTCGGGAAAATATCTCTTTGCTGGAGTTGTTGATGGAAGGAATATATGGGCCAACGATCTTGCATCTTCCCTCAGTACCCTGCAGGCTCTTGAGGGCGTTGTTGGGAAAGGTATTCATTGAGTTGTGTTATATAATGATTCCAAAAGATAGTTAATCTGCTGCAAATTAATTTTTTCTATCTATAATGTTCTACAGACAAGATTGTGGTCTCAACATCATGCTCTCTTCTTCATACTGCGGTCGATTTAGTGAATGAGACTAAGTTGGATCAAGAGATTAAGTCATGGCTTGCATTTGCAGCACAGAAAGTTGTTGAAGTAAATGCCTTGTCCAAGGCATTGTCTGGACACAAGGATGAGGTACTCCTTTCTTGCTCATTGTCCGGACTATCTTTTGCCCAAATTTTTCAAGAATGTGCAGCTTCTTGAGTTGGAAATTATTTTATTTTATTTTTTTTGTTTTAATTTTATGTCTAATCTAAGTCAATTCAGACACACACACACACTAAAAACATGCATACACATCTTTTTTTTTTTTAGTTAAATAAACACACTCAAATTGTGTGTTTTTTAATGCTTAGAGTTGTCCTACATTTCTCAATGTTTGGTGAAGATGTGTGCATCTTTGTTTTGTGTGGGCACTCTTGTTCATATTCTATGGTGATATAGTCTGATAATGTATTCAAATGATAAGTATTACTATGATTGTGCATAGCAGACCTTCATTTTACTATGGTAATATAATGGGATGTAATGTATTACTATGGTTGTGACACCTTGAATTTTATGTACGCATACATGCATGTATGTATTTACGTATGCATGCCCTGGTACACATTTTTCTGTAGTGTAAGATATTCCCAGCATCCGCCATGATATTGACATTGTGAACCCTGAGGTTCATCTTTTACTAGTTCTTTTTGAACTTTGCCGAATTTGTTTTTATTCTTTTTTGCTTGTTATTTACCCCCCAGTGGTTCAGTAGTGACAGAAATTGTTAATATTTAGGACCAGGTGCATAAATTAAGCTGACTTGGATTCAGCCCAGTTACTTTGTACTCCTATAAAATGTCTTCTTATGTTGGGAAGTTTCCTTGTCAAATTTTCAAATTTACTGATATGGCCTGCTTTCTCATAAGAATCTTTTGTTGATGAATTTTAGTGGATACTATATTACAGTCAGTTGAAATACCTTTTCTGCTTTCTCACTTCCTTTATATCTCCAGGCATTCTTCTCTGCCAATGCTGCAGCTCAGGCTTCAAGAAAATCCTCCCCAAGGGTGACAAATGAGGCTGTCCAAAAGGCTGTAAGTGTTTGTGTGTAATTTTATCCTTAATGTCTTGAATTTCCTGCAGTGTCAGCATGGTTTTACCTCTGACTGCTCTTCTCTCTTGCTTAGGCTGCTGCTTTGAAGGGTTCTGACCACCGCCGGGCTACAAATGTGAGTGCCAGGCTGGAAGCTCAGCAGAAGAAGCTGAATCTTCCAAATCTTCCAACAACAACAATCGGATCTTTTCCTCAAACATTGGAACTTAGAAGAGTCCGCCGTGAGTACAAGGCTAAAAAGTGAGCATTCTGCTTTTATAAATTGTGTTGTCCTCCACTTCTGATGTTACTTTTATTACGTATCTTATCTAAACCAGTCTTCCCATTATATTTTTAGGATCTCCGAGGAAGATTATGTTAAGGCTATCAAGGAGGAAATTAACAAAGTAGTCAAGCTGCAGGAAGAGCTTGACATTGATGTTTTGGTACATGGAGAACCAGAGGTGAGTTCTCATTGTAAATAGAACAACTTGGTGGTTTTACTAGACCATTTGTTCATATGAGGGTTTCAAAATCTTATTTTTGTTGTGAATATATCTTGCAAATTCAGAGGAACGACATGGTTGAGTACTTTGGAGAGCAGTTGTCTGGATTTGCCTTCACTGTCAATGGTTGGGTTCAGTCTTATGGGTCTCGTTGTGTGAAGCCACCAATCATCTATGGTGATGTGAGCCGCCCCAAGCCCATGACTGTCTTTTGGTCTTCAACAGCTCAAAGTTTTAGTAAACGACCCATGAAGGGAATGCTGACTGGCCCTGTTACCATTTTGAACTGGTCTTTTGTGAGAAATGACCAGCCCAGGTAACGAAATAGCTTTACCTCCTTATTTATGCATCTGTCGCGTTTTGTGCGGTTAACACTATATTTCACCCTGTCTTTAGATCTGAGACCTGCTATCAGATTGCTTTGGCCATCAAGGATGAAGTTGAGGATCTTGAGAAAGCTGGTATTACTGTCATCCAGATTGACGAGGCTGCTCTAAGAGAAGGTTTGCCTCTTAGGAAGTCTGAGCAGGCTTTCTATCTAAATTGGGCTGTTCACTCCTTCAGGATCACCAACACTGGTGTTCTAGACACTACACAGGTTCATCTTACTTTTTTGTCTTAAAATAGTCTTTGATTTGGTTGATTTAAGTACATGACATTATAAGTGAGACATGTTGTCATGGTGGCAAATTTAAGGGCACATTTAGTATGCTGAATTAAAGTAGTGCAGAACTCAGCAAAAACAGAAAAGAAAAGAATTAAAATAGTGCAGAATACAAATATGTTCTACCATAAATCCGTATTACTAGGAATACAATTGGTGGACTGTAACTATCGAGTAGAGCTCAAAACAAGTGGTTCTCATGTGCTATTCAAAGTTATATATATATTATCTTTTTATGATTTTTTTTTTTTTTTTTTTATAAATATTATGTAATGAAATATAAGTTTATAATATTTTTATAATTCAATATAATAAATTTATAATTTTTTATGAACAACAATAAGAATAGATAAAATCATTAATCATAGAAAAATAAATTAATCTATAATTATACTTCTTTTCTAGTCTCATTCCTACTCATAATCATCCTACTTATCATTATTAATTTTTTTATACCAATATCAGCTATTCTCGGGTATCAGCCTATCAGGCTACTCCCATTCTCTGGTAATGAATGCCAATTTTATATGACCAAATAACTATTTCATAGGAATATTATTCCATTTTGTGCTCTCTTACTATGACTTTCAACTAGTAATAAAAAATTAACAACAAGGCTGAAAGTGAAGCATATTAGACAAAGAACAGAACAAATGTTGTTAACATTGAATTATTTGACCCTCCCGGGGGGACGGTTTAAGTATATTTTGTTTATATTGGCACATCCCCAAATAGTATGGGGTGGTGGATGAGGTTGGGGTCTGAGTCCTGCAATTACCAAGCTGAATAATAATAATAATAGTGTTTTCCTGTTAGTGTTGAAATGTAGACACTTAAGTCAAAAAGAAATGTAGACACCACATACCTAAAAAAGAAAAGAAAAAGAAAAGTGGAATTCATTGAACTTTGTCTGCATATTGAGAAAGATTGGGTGTAATTGTAAACATTCTTTTGTCTTGGACAGATCCATACGCACATGTGCTACTCAAATTTCAATGACATTATTCACTCGATAATAGACATGGATGCTGATGTTATTACCATCGAGAACTCGAGATCAGATGAGAAGCTTCTCTCAGTCTTCCGTGAGGGAGTGAAATATGGTGCTGGCATTGGTCCTGGCGTGTATGACATCCACTCACCTAGGATCCCATCCACTGAAGAAATTGCCGATCGAATCAACAAGATGCTTGCAGTCCTGGAGAGCAACATCCTGTGGGTCAACCCTGATTGTGGCCTCAAGACACGCAAGTATTCCGAGGTCAAGCCTGCTCTCAGCAACATGGTAGCTGCTGCCAAACTCCTTCGTACCCAGCTGGCAAGTCCCAAGTGAGTTCAGAATTTGCAACAAAAAGAAGAAGCTATTCTTGCACTCGAGAAGTAGACTTGTCTACTAAAGTCCAAATAATATGTGGGATTTTGTTAAGATGAGTTATAATTTTTCTTAATTTTTTTTATTACTTTTCTTGGAGGTGATGAATATGTACCTAGTATATGAGGTTTTCTTCTCTCTACAAGCTTTTATATCTTTCTGTGCTCTTGTGGTTGTATGTTTGTATTCTTTAAATTATGCAAAGTGTGTCCAACAAATGCTGCCTGCCTAAACCAAAAAGAAATACAGCTGTTAAAGGTGTACTTCACTTAAAGTTGTTTTTATAAAGGTGGGTCGAATCTAATGTGCTGATATGTGGTATATGTACTTCAAATCAAAATGCATATTGGAAGAACGTTCTTTGGAAAATATGATGAGGAAACAGAAAGGGAAGTTATACAATAAAACCTCATGCAACTTCAAAATCATAAAACTAACTTTCAAAAACATTAAAATCAGATGTTGTCTAGTCCAATTAGACCAAGCTATTAGTTGGTAAAATATATTATTTCCACCCTTCCCATTTCACTTCTCCTTACATGCTTGCCGATTCACGATTGAAGGACAACGGGTTGGATTTGGGACCAAACCAATTAAATAAGGTGTCATTATATATGACAATAAAATAAGCAAATCAACATTTTTAGTTTCATTTATTATTATTTTTTATAAATGCTTTTTATTTTATTTTGTTTCTGCTAAGTAAGTGAATGAAGTAATAGATTATACATAACTCTTCGAGTCACTTGTTATTTTTCTTGAAACCATAAAATTGAAAACATAGTAAATATATTAAATGCTTAATTTGTTGATTTTTATTTATAAAATTATATTAAGATAACATAAATATGCTACTAAATTTGAATATATTAATATATATAGCTTTTTTAGTCTCAAATTTTTCATTCAAATTTTATATATATATGTATGTACTTTTATTTACTTTTTTATATAAATGTTTTTGACAATCTTAATCAAATGAAGCGTGTAACGTCGTGTATATTACCATGATTCCTGGATACTTGTTACAAAAATTATATTGTCTATTCTCTCAATATTTAGGGTTTTATTTATTACGTCATAGTTATTTTGGGTTTTAGTTTTTTGGCCAAGTAATTTTGAGTGCATTTCCTTGGTTGTTGAATTAATTTGGCATGGGAATCAGTTATCCAAACTTCCGAAACCATAAATTTCATGTGACTAAGCATTTTTGTCTTCTTTCTTAAGGGTTTTTACTTTTTAGTTAATTATATCTTCATACATGTGAAACCCTACTTTTCTTGTCCAACTTTATATCTTCGTACAATAATTATAGGCTTATAGCTAATATAGTTGTTACACCATAAATTTTATTTATTTTTTTACCTTACATATATAAGATGGCCAACATGACATGTTAATTTGATAGTCATGATTATATGTGGTTTAGTAAAGAGTGACATGTAAAAAAACATATATCACTATATGAAAGCATTACCAGTGGGTTCAAGTTAGCTCAACAGGTAAAGTTTCTTATTATCAAGTAAGAGACCTGAGTTCGAATCCTGTCTATACAAAAAATTAATTGGTGTCTTGGCCTGATGATAAGTGAAATCATCATAAAACTTATTATGTTAATCATGGAGTGGACGCCATATATTCAAATAATCCTAAAAAAAAAAATAATCATTAACATTATGTATGAATTTTTAAATGTGATAAATAAGGAATAGATAAGAATGAGATAGTAGCTAGTAAAAAAGAAAGAAAAAAGAATGAGATAGTGGAAGTCCACGTGTGTGGTTGGGAAGGATAAGAATGAGATAGTAGCTAGTAAAAAAGAAAGAAAAAAGAATGAGATAGTGGAAGTCCACGTGTGTGGTTGAGAAGGATAGTAAGTGAGATTAATGCTTGATAGCTTGACTTTCATAGTTTTAGTGTTTCACTTTTGTCCCATTTATTTTAAAATTTTTTGAAATCTGTTTATATTAGAAGATGAGTGAGTTGACGGCTTTAGATCTACTCCTCGCTTAAAAACTACAACGTTTTGTCATTTTTCTTTGAACTGTTTCAAAACTAGTCGGACCTTACCAGTTCCCAGTTTAGGCGGTCAAACCTACTGTTTCCGGTTTTTACTTGATTTTTTTTTTGAGATTTTCGGTTTTTGTGAAGAACTGAACTGGTATTAGCTCTGGTTCACAGCTAAACCGATCGGTCTGGTTTGGTTTTTAAAACCATGGAATTTGAGAGCTTTGTTAGTGTTAGATTTTGAGAGCTAGTTTTTAGTTTGTAGGGCTTCTAAGCTTACAAGCTAGTAAGTGATCTTTATTTATATTAACAAGTCTGTGAATATTTGTGACGTTTGTGACGTTTATTTCAGTTCAGCAAATGTCTATGCATAATGTCTTTGGTTCAAAGTGAAATGGTGTTGCCTGTATTTGCTTCGATTAGCATGTATACTGAGACCTTTTAACTTAGAATATGCACTTGTGGTCATCAATTATGGCTTAAATTTTGATGAATTTATGCTTAATTGCTCCTAGAATTAATCTAATGATTGTAATTGAATTCTTAAAAATGTTTATTGATGAAGATGCACTATCTGCTTCAAATTTTGGCTTCGATATGATGATATTTAGATGCTTTAGGATTTAATCTAGTTTCCTTTGATGAGAATATGGATAATTTAGCTTGCTCACACGCATGGTCACTTAGAATTTGACTTGGTGACTCGACGCCCATTTACTTTTTGACATTATATTTATGCACTTTACTTTTACTTGTATATCAATTTTAAGTCCTTTTCATTGGGTCAATACAGAGCATTTCCCTTTTGGTTCGAAGTTAGATTTAGTTCTTTAAGCTTGTGATAAGGCATTAGACAACTTGAAAATGTAAAACAAATTAGTTATTTGTTCATTTCAAATAAATTGTTGACTATCCTATATAAATTTCTGTTGGAAGATATTTAGGCATAATTATAGGGATTTGTTGATTTACTGTTATTTGTCAATTATTTTCTTTCCATATTAGAATCATTGTATAGTTTAAATACACGTTCCTCAATTGAGATGTATATACAGAGAAATTCATTCATAAATGTTAACATGGTATCAGAGCAAAACACAAAACAAAAACCCTAAGCTTTTACCGCAGCTTGGTCTGGGCAAATCGCCGACCGCTGCTCCCTTGTTCTTTATTTCCGATCCAACACCGGCACGTTTTTCTCTCAGTCATAGGAGCAACCAGCGGCTTGGTCTGGAGGTCAGCGCTTCTTGACCGGCGTTCTCGATCAAACCAGCGTCGCCAGAATCCTCCATTGTGCAGCCGTCGTCATTGAGGCCTCTGCTGTACAGGTTGTCGCAATCCACCCACGGCCCGCTAAGCAATCCTCCATTTGGTATCTCTGTTGCTCACGGTTTGGTGTTTCAATCTTGCTTGGTGTTTACATATATTTTATATGTTGGTTGTTGTTTATTTTAACCTAGAGGAGAGTATCTGAAAAAAAAAAAAAAAAAAAAAAAAAAAAAGTCTGAAGTTCCTCCAAAGTCTAGTTCTGCAGCACCACCAGTGTCTTCAACTGTGATGACTCAATCGGATAATATGAGCATGCAGATGACATCTAACAAACTTGATGGGACAAATTATTCTGCTTGGTCCCAGTTTGTAGAATTGTATGTTACTGGGAAAGGGAAGTTGGGGTACTTGATAGGAGAAAAAATAAAACCAGCTATCAGTGATCTTTCATTCTCTACATGGGTGGAGGAAAACGCCATGTTGATGTCGTGGCTCCTCAACTCGATGACTCCAGATATCAATGCTAGTTTTCTAAGACTACCCACTGCTCATGATATTTGGGATGCTGTAGCCCAAACCTATTTCACTGGTAATGATGCTTCCCAGATTTACGAATTAAGGCGTAAAGCACATGAGACTCGTCAACAAGGAAAGTCATTGGCTAGTTATTTTTCTGCTCTTCAAACTATTTGGCAGGAGCTTGATTTTCTCAACCCGTATGATATGGAGAGTGCTAAAGATACAGCTACGTTGAAGACAAGAATTGAGAATGAGCGGGTTTATGATTTTCTAGCAGGTCTAGACCCAGGGTTTGACCAAATCAGGGTACAGGTCTTGGCACAGGATCCTACTCCTAATTTGCGAAGCACATATGCTTTTGTTCGGCGAGAGGAGCTTCGCCAAGCTGCTATGCTCGCAAGTCCTCCACATGAGAGTTCAGCTTTGATGACTATCCAGCACTCCCCATCTGCATTAGTTTCCTCTGGATCTTGGAAACCTGAAGACAAGGAATCTCTATTTTGTACTCATTGCAAGGGGACTAAGCACACTCGAGAGACTTGTTTCAAGCTGAATGGTTACCCAGACTGGTTCCGTAAGAAGGGAGAAGGCTCAAGTCGACACAAGGGTGGTAAAACAGAGTCTAGAGCACATACCACAACCGTTCATACTCCACAACCACAGTACTCACAGGCCCAGGTAGATCACATACTAAAGGAGTATGCTCAGCGGTTATCCCAAAAAGATGCCTCATGTTCCTTAGCCAATACAGGTAACCTTGGATTTGCCCTAAATACTCCCAATCGTGATTGTTGTGAGTCTTCTTGGATTATAGACTCAGGTTCTACAGATCATATGACACATGAATCAAGTAATTTCTCTTCTTATAATACTCATCCTAGTAAGCGTTGTGTTAAAACTGCTAATGGGTCATCTTCTGCTGTGTCTGGAGTAGGTTCACTCCCTCTTACCTCTTCCATGTCTCTCTCTACTGTTTTACATGTTCCCCACTTATCTGGAAAATTATTGTCCATTAGTCAAATTACTAAAGAATTGAAATGTTCCGTAACATTCTTTGATACTCATTGTGTTTTTCAGGACCTCCTCACGGGGACGATGATTGGTCTTGGTAGGGAACGAGATGGCTTGTACTACTTGGATCTGAATTGGCACGCTAAGGAGGATACAGGACAAGTACATCAAGTTGTTGGTAGTTCAACATCAGAGGCACAAATTTGGTTGTGGCACAGAAGACTTGGTCATCCCTCATTTCGTTACTTGCTTAAATTGTTTCCTTCCTTATTTTTGAAAAATAATGTTTCCAGTTTTCATTGTGACAGTTGTTTGTTAGCCAAACACCACCGTACTTCATTTCATCCCAGTTTTAATAAAAGTTCTGTGCCATTTTCTATTATTCATAGTGATGTGTGGGGACCATCCCGTGTTACTAATCGTTCCAATACTAAATGGTTTGTTTCTTTTATCGATGATTGTACTCGTGTTTCTTGGGTTTACTTGTTAAAGGAAAAGAGTGAAGTGATTTCCATATTTCAATCCTTTCACCAAATGATTCTAACCCAGTTTAACACTAGAGTCCAGGTTCTTCGATCCGATAATGGAGGGGAATACTTTAAGAAGGAACTTAGTGCCTATTTTCATGCCTATGGTATAATCCACCAAACTTCATGTGTTGATACACCCCAACAGAATGGTGTGGCTGAGCGTAAGAATCGCCACCTCTTAGAGGTTGCTAGGTCCTTACTGTTTGCTATGAATGTTCCTAAATCTTTTTGGGGAGACGCTGTTCTTACAGCAGCATATCTCATTAATCGAATGCCTTCTAAAGTCCTCCAGTTCCAAACCCCACTTCAATCCTTGTCCAAGACACATTCTCTTCCTACTCTGCTTCAAATCCCACCTAAAGTGTTTGGTTGTGTCTGTTATGTCCATATCCACAAACAACATCGTAGTAAACTGGACCCGCGAGCACAAAAGTGCATTTTCTTAGGGTACTCTACCACACAAAAGGGATATAAGTGCTATCACCCCCCTTCAACAAAAATACTTGTTTCTATGGATGTTACTTTTCTTGAAGACCAGGCTTACTTCTCAGGGGGAGATTTAGAACATTCTCTTCAGGGGGAGAACTTACAGAGTGAAGAGAAGTCCTGGAATGTGTTACCCACCTTGGAGCTAAATAGCGTGCCATCTTCAGGACCTACTTTAGATTCAAGGGAGCAAGCATCTCTTGACCAATCCAATGATCAATTAGTTGTTCCTATGACAGGTAATCTTGAGATAGTCTCTTCCCTTGAACCTACTACTCTTGTTGATTCTCATGTTGATGATTCTAATATGCCTATTGCTTTGAGAAAATCTACTCGTACATGTCCTTCTATATATAGATACCCTATCTCTAACTATGTGTCTTCTCACCGCTTATCTCCATCATGTAAAGCTTTTGCAAACCAGTTGTCCTCTGTGTCTATTCCAAAAAATTTACAGGAGGCTCTTAACAATCCAAGGTGGAAAGCTGCCATGGTTGAGGAAATGGAAGCGCTTCAAAAAAACTCTACCTGGAAATTAGTTGAGCTACCAAAAGATAAGAAGACAGTTGGTTGTAAGTGGGTATTCACCGTGAAGCACAAGGCAGATGGTTCAATAGAAAGGTTCAAAGCGAGATTAGTGGCTAAAGGTTACACACAGACCTATGGTATAGACTATCAGGAGACATTTGCACCAGTGGCAAAAATCAATACTATTCGGGTCTTATTATCTTTAGCTGCAAACTTGGAATGGCCCCTTCAGCAGTTTGATGTGAAGAATGCTTTCCTTCATGGGGATCTAGAGGAGGAGGTATACATGGACTTTCCTCCTGGTTTCTCTACCTCCTCAGAAAGCGGAAAAGTATGTAGATTGAGGAAATCCTTGTATGGGCTGAAACAATCTCCGAGAGCTTGGTTTGGCAGATTCACTCACTCTATGAGGAAGTACGGATATCACCAGAGCCAGTCTGATCACACTCTTTTCTTGAAACATTCAAATGAGGGTAAGGTTACAGCCTTGATTGTGTATGTAGATGATATTGTGGTGACTGGAAATGACATTATGGAGATGGGAAAGTTGAAGACATATTTGGCTAAGGAGTTTGAGATCAAAGACCTTGGCACTCTACGATATTTTCTTGGCATTGAAGTTGCTAGATCAAAGGAGGGAATATTTGTTTCTCAGAGGAAATATGTCCTGGACTTATTGGTTGAGACGGGGATGTTAGCTTGCAAACCTATTGATACACCGATTGAACAAAATCACAGGTTAGGTGAAGATATTGATGATACTCCAGTAGACAGGGAGAGATACCAGAAATTAGTTGGAAAGCTTATTTACTTATCTCATACTCGCCCTGACATAGCTTTTGCTGTGAGTGTAGTGAGCCAGTTCATGCATGCACCCTGTGAAAAACATATGGAGGCTGTGTATAGAATTCTCAGGTACTTAAAATCTGCACCAGGGAAAGGTCTGATGCTCTACAAAAATGGTCATTTGGAAGTGGAAGGATATACTGATGCTGACTGGGCAGGATCTATAACAGATAGAAGATCGACTTCTGGGTATTGCACGTTTGTGGGAGGGAATCTAGTCACATGGCGTAGCAAAAAACAATCTGTTGTGGCTAGATCTAGTGCAGAAGCAGAATTCAGAGCCATGGCTCATGGGATATGCGAGATGCTGTGGCTGAAGGCTATGTTGAAAGAGTTAGGAGTCCATTCTAAAGATCCAATGAAGCTTTACTGTGACAACAAAGCTGCCATTAGTATTGCTCACAATCCGGTTCAGCATGATCGTACTAAACATGTTGAAGTAGATAGGCACTTCATCAAGGAGAAGTTGACAGAGGGATTAATTTGCACTCCATTTGTGAGGACTGAGAATCAACTTGCAGATATCCTGACAAAGGGAGTATCGAATAAGATTTTTAATTTGGCTCTTGACAAGCTGGGCATCCGAGACATCTATGCTCCCGCTTGAGGGGGAGTGTTGGAAGATATTTAGGCATAATTATAGGGATTTGCTGATTTGCTGTTATTTGTCAATTATTTTCTTTCCATATTAGAGTCATTGTATAGTTTAAATACACGTTCCTCAATTGAGATGTATATACAGAGAAATTCATTCATAAACGTTGACAATTTCTAGTTTGTAACAAATAATAGTTGTGAAATACTTGTGATTGTTTTGCTAAAGATTTAGATTTTAGACACAATTCACGTGAGTTTGGAAAAGTGTGAATTTTTCATAGGCCCACATTTGTCCCAACCACGCAGCTAATTAGTTAGTGGCCACTCTCTGCTACATCGACACAAGTCTTGCCATGTTAGTCCTGGCATGCTAGCCAGATGTTAGTCCTATCATTAGTGCCATGTCATTGACACAAGACTTTTCATGTTAGCCAGACGCCAGTCTCGTCATCAATGCCTTGTCAACAGAAGTTTTATAGCCACATTAGCAAACTCAACACGACTAGAAGATCACATGCACTCAAATGCATCTTGAAACACCCTGTGACCACGATCGCTTCCGCGAATCGTATGTCTCATAGCTTCCAGTGACTTGTTTAGTTGATACAACCAATTACCGACACATTTTTTGATTAAGCTGTTTTGCATTCACACGAGATGCCATCGTTTATCGACACATTTTTCGGTTTGACAGTTTTGCATCCTCACATGATGCCACTGTTTACTGAGACATATTTTAGTTTGGCTGTTCAACATCACTACATGACAGACATGGTCCCGTTGATGCCACTGTTAACCTGACACAGGTTTGGTTCAATTGTTTAGTATCACAACATGACCATCCACAGTTTTCTTCAAGATTTGTATTGCATATTTTTTCAGATTGATCATATCATTCATTCAAGACCTACAACTTAAGTTTAGGGGGGGGGGGGGGTGGGGGGGGGGTTAGAGATATATTGGTCCATGAAGCCCAAACCTAGTGTATGACCCAATACTTGTAGAGAAGCAAACTAAGTCCTAGTTAGTCTATAACTAGTATATGTTTCTGTAATATATAAATCCTACAATGGGTCGATTGTAACACATAAAAGATATTATATACATGTAGTCGTTAAGGGCTTTCCTTTGTGAACATAGGTCTCCATGACCAAACCACATCAAACCTTTTGCCTTCGCTCATTATTTTTTCTTTCTCTCACCCAGTCACACAAAATTAAATAAAGTGATTGGCAAGTTCAACCATATGTTTTTTTTTTTTTTTTTTTTTTTTTTTTTTTTTTTTTTAAAGAAATAACAAAATTTATGTCCAAATAAAGAAGGAAATAGTTTACCTTCAAATCGGTTTGGAGGAATCCTTCTCCAACTCACTATGTGACGATTAAATAGATCATTTATATGTTCTTTTAGTTACATTACATTTTTAATGAGTCATGTGACTTGTTTATATAATACACGTGTATCAGTGTTATTAAACCCGGACCAAACTGGTGGGTCGACCTGGTAATCCGGTGAATCGACACCTAAGCTAGTCCGGGTTCTTAATTAAAACAATTATGCTATTAACCTTGGAAAACCCACTAAAACCCAATGAGTTTTGTTGAAATTTTTATGAAAATTGGGGTCTACTTTTCTATTTTTCTATTATTCAAAATTGGATTATTTGGTAATTACCAATAAATTAAAAACAATAAAATACTCAAAATTACTCTTTTTGGTCTAATTTTCTATTTTTATAATTTATTTTGATGTTGCAATTTAATATTTTATTATTCATTTTAGTATTACAAATTATCAATGTAATGTAATTTTAATAGTATTATTAAATTCTAAGTTTGAGATATACTTTTGTTTCTATAATTTTAAGACATATTTATTTATTTTAATTATTTTAGGTGTACTTCATTTTCAATTTAATTATTTATTTTATGATTTCTGAAATTGTGTCACGCTTTTTTAACGCCTCCTATAGCATAAGCATACAATTAATGATATGATATGATGCAGGATTCGTTTAGCCAGTGTGAATTGGAATAAATGAGAATAGTGTGTGTGCAGGCGGGAAGCATTGCATTTCACATCGAAAGCCAGCATAAAAAAGCATGCATTTGTGATTTGTCCCATAGAAACAGAAAGAGAAAGAGAAAGAGAAAGAGAAAGAAAAAAGATCGAATTCGAATGTACAAGACCAAGGTTCAGGAGTTGTGTCACAAGAAGCAATGGGGTCTACCTATGTACTCCGCCATCAAATACGGACCCGATCACAACCCTCGCTTCAAAGCCTCCATCTCCATCAACGGCCTGTCGTTTCACTCTCCCTTTCCCTCCAAATCCTCCAAAGATGCCCAAAACCACGTTGCCAGACTCGCTTTCCTCCACTTCACCGCTACTGAACCGATTCATGGTTTTAACAAGGCAAGTTAATTTCCTCAACTAATACTAACCATTTTTCCTCATGAAGATGACACCATTTTTTATTCATCATTTTCTAGGATCACTCTGCTCTATACAAGAATCTCTTGCAGGAATTAGCTCAGCACGAAGGTTTCTCTATACCACTATATAACACTACAAAATCTGGTGCATTGCACATCCCAACATTTTTTTCCACTGTGGAAGTACAAGGAGAGGTATTTCGTGGAAATGAAGGGAAATCGAAGAAACAAGCCGAGTTGAATGCTGCGAAGGTTGCTTACGCTATTCTAAAAGAGCGTAAGTCTCTTATTCCTTTTTGGGTTCAGAAAAGTGAAAATTCAGGTTGGAGATAAATCATTCCAAAAAGTTGCTGAAACATTGTATAAATCAATAAATGCCTCTTAACTCACTTCTTTCATACTCTAGATTAATCTATATTGTTCCACAGTCATTGATTGGACATTTGGTCCCATATATGTACAATTTTTAATAAATTTATTAAACCATACTAGTTTCTTTACTTGGGTTTTTAAACAAAGTCTATTTACGCTTATCGATTCCAAAGAAAATGAAATATTTCTACTATTGGCTGCTCTTCAGTTAAAGTACTTATGATTCTGTAGATTTTCTTTTTTCTTTCTCTGTCCCTCCAAATTTATTATCATTATTGCAGTTTTTATGGAATTTGAAATCTTTACTGCCTTGTTTAGCCATTTGGGATAGTGTGAAAAATGAAACCATAAAAAGTTCAAGCTTTGCATTAATAAAGGGGTGACAAAATATCTTCCATTGGGCTAGTGGGATCTAGAAAATAGTTCATTACAGTTCAGTGTCCTACTTTATAATTTTTTTTTTTTTGTGTGGGGGGGGGGGGCTTTTTTAGAGTTATAATGCTATCCGATAGCCCATGATTAATTTCATTAAAAACCTTTCCTTGGTAAATGAATAATGACTTGTTGCAAAGTAGTAAGTTATCCACAGCTCTCATTGTGATGCTCCATGTAATTCTGCAATATTGTGTTTGGAACTTCATTGTTTTATGCTTGCTTCATTGGCATGAAAGAAAAAGGTCCATGATGGTACTTTGATGATGTTCATTTCCTGTTTAGGTGGATTGAGTCGGAGTGCTGAGGCTGCTTCTCCTAGTCTTGCTGAAGATGAAGCTCTCCTAACTACTAGCTCAACATTGACCAAGACCATGGAATCACAGCAGAGCCTTGAAGATCAGTATGATTTGCTTCCATCTCCAATCATTAAGTACAAAGAAACTGCTAAAAAAGATAGTACAGGTTACATCTTCACCCAGTGGCTTAATACTTTTTCCCCTTTTCTTTTCCTTTTGTTTCTGATAGTAACTCCTAATACAATAAATTCTTTCAGCACTTTTTCAGTAGTTATAGAACTCTCCCAAGTTACATTAGCCCAATATGCTGATCATTCAATATATTTTTGGTATACATGTCTCCAGTGCATGGAGTTCAAGAAGTGGGTTTGACGGAAACATTATCATCCACTGCCAAACTATGCACCTTGGACTCTAGCTCATCTCCTGTAGTGCTGAAAATAGACCAGAATACTGAAAACGGGAGCACTTTTTCTTGTCCTGAATCAGTGCCTTCCTCAACCAAACAAGGCCTATTGTCTTCTCCTACATTGGCACATCCCGATCTTTCTGCTGTTGCAATTTCAGACTCAAACATGAGGAAGAGTGTAGGAACAAGGAGTTACTTATTATGTAACAGAGTAAGGGTGTATTCAAGCTTACCGGAGATTGAATTCCCCAAAGGGATTATAGTGCTGCCAATTAGTGACAACAAGTGGGTGGCTGTGAGCTTGGAGTTCCCAAATGAAGAAAGTAACTGATTTGGTGGAGTTAGTTTTATCAATCTCTCCTCTAATCTTCTCTTTGGTAGGGTCTACTTTGACTGAGACACTACTACTACATCTTCAACCAACTGATCTTACATGCTAAAAGTTAACTAGAAGTCTTATTATGTTCAATTTCTCTGCTAATATGCTCTTTGGTAGGGTCTACTTTCACTGAGACATTACATCTTTAACCAAATAATCTTACGTGCGAGCTAAAAGTAAACTAGAAGTCTTATCATTATGTTGAAATTCTATTACTTGTCTTACATGTAATTAGGTCTCAAAGTGATTGCCACATTATTATCTTTTATGATGCTTTCTTGTATCCTAATACTATCAAGCATGGCTGCTAGTGAACGGTATTATGGTAAAAGTTTCTTAAATGTTCACCATTCTCAAATGCAGCCTTGAGGTTCCAGCTCATCTGGCATCAAGTCCTCTATGGCAGAAGTACTCTTGACTAAAATCCTGACATGAATTATCAATTGCATTGCACCATATCATGGTTTTCTTGCTAAACCACCATTGATGTGGCATAAATGTTTGATGGCTGCTAATAGAGAAGCGTTGAAGCAACTAAATCTTTACATATTGTAGAACTAACTTCTTGATGAACTTTCTGTGTTAGGATTAAAGTAAGAGCTCTATCCAACAGTTAAGATAGTAGCATAATTTCAAAT
>OU015762.1:32125982-32148919 GCA_907173295.1 Fagus sylvatica | reverse complement strand
TTAAATTGTTAATTGTATTTATTATCTTCGATGTCCTTGATGATTTTGTTGAACCTGTATAATTATTAAACACCTTCATTTGCCTAGTTATTTAGCATATATGGCATCTTAAATCAGAAGGCATTCTTCTATTTTTACTAGGTGGTTTTACCAGATTCTCAAATCGAGTCACACCCTCATTAGGGTTGGGCAGTTTATTATACATGGGAGCTATGCTCTATTATGTGGCCAATTGTCCACTGGTTGAAAGATGGCATTGTAATGAAACATGTTCTTTATTATAAATGTCAATTGTCAACTTCAGTTTTTGAAAGATGGCCAATTGTCAACTTTACTTCTACCTGTAAGTCCATTCTCTCTCTCTCTCTCTCTTCTCAAAATTTTTATGTTTTTGCCTAGTAGATTCAGAAAAGGCAGAGTTGTGTTAGGTTGGTGGCGTAAAATTTAGTCACTCTAAAGTAAATGGATCCACTATAGTTCAAGTTGAGGGAACGAAAAAAGGTAGAGGAAGACCAAAAATAATATTAAGAAAAGTAGTAAAAAATGACAAGTCAATTTAGGAAGTAAAAGAGAGTATGACTAGTTTGTTGAGAATCCATAGTCGAGCTCAAAAATTTTGGGACCAAGTCTTGGTTGTTGCCTAGTGGATCTAGAGGCAAATGCAAGAGGTGGTTGTGGGAAATTATCGAGCATTCATTGCTGCAGCTGGTGCATTGCTTGCAAATAGGGAGGATGTTCATTCTATCAATGAGCATCTTGGATATTTGGTAATCAAATTTCTTTTACATATCAATCATATATTTCTGTTTTTACAGGTTTTTCTTTAGGTGTTATACAGTGCTGAATTTTTGCTTCATTTTCATTTGTAAATTGTAATGTAGTTTTCTGATCACCTGTTGAATTGTCAATCTTTTTTGTTTACATGAAGACCAAATGGGGATTTGCTCACAAAGTGTTTGATGTTTTATTTCTGGACAAACAACATTGCAAACTAACCAGGCTAACTCTTGTTGGGACATTTACCAGGTAATTGTACTTTTGGCCTTTGTATCATTTTTCTTCTTCTTTAAAATGATGAATAAGCCTATATTATTCAACCTGAAAGCAAAGCAGGAAGTAGAAACAAGCAGGAGCTGCAAACACATAGAAACACACACAAGAGCAACATCTCGAAACAACAGAAACCAATAAACAAACTACTCTACAAACTATCAAGCAGCTTCCTGTACAACAGAAGCCAACAAACAAATACTCTACATAACTAACAAGCAGCTTCATGAATAGACTCAGAGATCCTCCAAAATGCAGCAAAGCCTTCTCTATTCCAATCTCATACGGTTTCCATCATTTGATGTATCACAGCTTCTTCACTTTTAGGACTTCTACCATGAAAGTGAGCATACCTGCACTTGATGTATAATTTTTGTTGTTTCTTCATTCATTTCAATGCCTAGATGTATTCTAACTCTCTCTTTTCCTATGGACTCTAACTAATTACCTTATATATCATTATGTGTGTCGTGACATATATTTTTTTTGATAGGTAAAAGGAATTATATTAAAAAAAAAGCCATTGTGTGCACAAAGCATGCACATAGAAGGGCCAACAGTTACAAAATAGTAGGAAAAACAGAAGCAAAACTTAAGGAAGCAATAAAATCAGTAACACTATCAGCTGTAGAAAATCCCCACACCCTCGACCAATCAAATAAAGAGTTAGCAAACTTCTCAAGGAGTTGGTCTGTAGAGCACAGCACATCCTCAAAGGTTCTGCTATTATGCTCCAGCCACACTGTCCACATTAAACAAAGGGGAGCTAAATTCCAGATATCTGAATGGTGTGTCGTGACATATAAAGCAATGGAGTATTGCCCAGGCCATAAGAATTCATATATATATTCCTAGCTTGAACTCCTTTGGTTGCTCATGAACCAGCAAGCATAGCCGTAGCCTTCAAAAGGTCGATTGGTTTAAATCTTTGACTATGTTTGGTTTGTTGAGGAAATAAAGAAAAGAAAAAAACAAAACAAAACAAAAGAAAGAAAAAAAAGGTGTAGTTGTAGTTTAAACGGTACTTCCATAAGAGTTCATGGCTTTAAAAACTATTGGGTATATGTGTAACTTACTAATAATAATAATAATAATAATAATAATAGTAAAATTACATGATTTTGTGGATTTTTTTGTATCTTTGTATTGAAGAGAAAAGGTTTTTAAATGATGCAAAAATATGTTTGACAGGACCTAGTTGAAAATAGTGTTCTTCTCCCCCTCCCTCTCCTTGATAAAAAAAAAAAAAAAAAAAAAAAAAAAAAAAAAAATCCCTCAAATGTTTAATAATTGTTATCCATGCTTCCAAGAATGCGAACCTTTTCGAAGTTGTGATTTATCAAAGATGTTCATTGTTTCATTTTGTTTATAAGTAGATTTTCACTGTCTTCATTCAAAATGATGAAAGTAATTTTCTAAACCACGGAGGTCTTTAAATTTTGAATTTCATTTTACCAAAATAAATCAAACATAGCTAATCATATTCAAATGAAATATCAACAGACCTAAAGTATCAAGAAGTCTAATAAAACCTGTATGAATAGCTAACGGATTCGTAGTGGATCACTTCTCTCCTTTATTCCATTTTTTTATTATTCAATACTTGGGATAAGGGGATTTGAACTGTGGTGCTCCTCATAAAGGAGAAGGGTCTTGGCTTCTCTCCTTTGCTCCTACAACAACCTTTGATATCCAATCGTCTACTTTAGATCTTCGTGCTCATTGTATGGCTTCTCTAGAGGATTTGTGCATGTTGGTGGATCTTTGCGCCTTTAATGATTGTTGATTGATGCAATGACCTACAATACTACTTGAATTTGTGCATGTGAAGGGATTCTATGGATACTAAGGTGAACTGTGTGTTGTGAATGGTGTATGTGTGATGGAAAAGTGCAGAAAAAATAAAGAAATTTGTGGTTTTTGGTGTGGGCTAACTAGTGCATTAGGGCTTATAAAACCTATCGTATGTGAAAATATATTAATATGATTGAGGGGTTGTGCAATTGATGATAATATATTAATATCTAAAAAAAAAGGGCCAAAAATCAGATTTTGAAAATAAAAAATTGCAGAAACCTGTACACTCATTTTGCAACTTTTGTTTAACCTCACCACAAGGGAAAAATTGTCATTTTGACCATTGGATCATCATGAACTTGATTGAAAATAAATCTAGGCATCCTCATGATCAAAATGATATATTGTGTGCTTAAATCAAATCACTAGATTGAAAGACATAGCCTAATCAAGATATAACGGATAATACGCAAAAGATTGGCAAATTAATAGATTGTTTTTAATTGTTTTGAGTAATATATATAGCGGTAACTCTTTGATGGTATGCCAGAATAGACCAGTATTAAAATATTTTATTCCGATGGATAAACCAGAACGAACATCAAAACTGAATTGACAACCTTGGTTTAAACTCTAACCTTTTGTGATGGTCTGTATTATAGTATATACTATATAGCATATGCATTCCTTTTAAATCTTACAATGGTAGTATTGGATTATTTATTATATTTTATTAAGTGAGTTACCCCATGCTTATTTGCGATATCCTTGCTAGCTCAAAATTGGAAAAGTTTTGGGGGAAAAATAATCTTTATGAATGACTAGTGGTTTAAAGGAACTCCTTGGCCAATATAAGGTATCCGTTGGTTTTGGTCTCAGCTTGTGGTTGTGGGTGTGCTGATGGTGGGTTTTGGTTGTGAGTAGGTGGTGCTGCCCGTGGAAGACTAGGCAAGGAAGCACGCGAGTAGTTCTGAGTTTTTGGTGTTATGGGGTGCAATGCTGTGGGGGCAATATTGTTTAGTTAGGAGGCATTCTAAGTCGGCTGTGTGGTGGTGGTGACAAAATTTGGTGGAGGGGGCTCGCTTCATGAGAAAAGGGTAAAACTTATGTACAGTTCCTTAGGTTAGGTATATTAGATTCTCCAATTGAATTCAAACACATGGTTGCATTAACCAATAAAACACAAATAATGTTATCTTTTCCAAGAATATTTAAATTCAATGTATTTGAATTCAACTAAGAACCTAATATACTTGACCTAAGGAACTGTACTTAAGTTTTACACGTGAGCAAAAATATAAGGAGAGAGGAGAGGAGTGAAGGAAAAAACAAAAAACATTAACAATCCATCATATAAAAAATAAAAAATAGACCAAGTTAGACGAAGAGACTAAAAGTGACTAAATATTACCTTTAAAAATTTTGAGAGATCAAAATTGAACTTTTTAATTTTGAATCAACAAAATCAAATTTATCGTAAATTTCAAAACCCAAAATAGAATTGATTAAAATAAAATAAGATATCATTGATTAAAATAAAATTTTAAATAATGTAGTAGTCTGTACACTATTAGATCTATAATATTTAATTTGATCCATGAAATAGACTCTCTTTATTTTATTTCAAATAGAGATCATCTTATTCTCACCCGTCAACCCTACATTTTGTCTATTATAAACCAAAATTATTAGTGGGGGGTTTTAGTGGAATCCTCATCCTTGTTGCATCAAAAGGTGTGGAACCCACCTCATTTTGACAAGTCAAGATTTTATAGGATTATCCAGTCACCTGAGAGAATTTTCAGCCTCTATGAACCACTGTGCAGCAGATGATTATTATTTCCATCTTGCCTTGCACTTTTGGCATCCACCACCATGTATTATTATCATCTAATTAATTAAAAGAGGCTTTTACATGAATTTTAGTGAATAATGGTCCCACTTCACCTACTCAGCCAACACAAAATTCTGATTACCAGAAAAAGAAAAGAAAAAGAGGTGTATTATTAATTTTGTCAAGCTAATACATGCTCTTTCAATGATTTGTCAATTTGAGTAATAAGCATGCAACTTCATTTTCAGGGGAGTGGCCTACCATTACCTGCCCACCAACTTTATGACATGATTCTGTGTTGAATTTTAAATAATGGGGAAAAATCTGGTCCATACATTTTACATAATATTAAGGTTTGGTAAGATTGTGCCATTTTTTTTTTTTTTTTACCAAGGAATATATAGAGGGAGGTGGAGTAGCAACACCTCTAGTTTAAAGTTAATTTAATATAAAATCTCTTTTTATATAGGATATATGGATTTCTTAATATTTGTAATACCCTTATATATTGTAATAATATATTGAAAAAGTATGGTTTTTTTATAAAACAAATAATACTAATGAAGTTTTGAGTGTTACGCTTAATCCTCCTGTGCTTAGTGACATATCTAGGAATTTTTTCTAAGATGGTCATTAAAAAATTTAATTATACAACATCTAATAAAATGAGAACTTGAATATAGTAACATCACAAAAAAAAATAAAAAATAAAATACATGAAATTTTATAATTTTCTTCTAAGAGTTTTCATATTCAGAAATCTTTGCATGGTAGCTATTAATTATGAGGATAAACTATAAGGTATTTGGTATGTGATATGAGAACAAATAGATAAATATAACTAATTTTGATTGAATTGTGTTTGGTTTCTTGGAAACAAAATTTAACTAATTATGATTGATCTTTTCTACAAATTCTTTGGTTTTGATTTTGGTTTTTGTTTTTTGATACTTGTTATATATAAATATTTGTCGTAAAACTCTTGTGCATGTTAATGATTAATTGAAATCATTCAAGAATAATTGAAAATTTTCCACGTCACAACGTGAAATAAGACTTTGTTCTTATAACATAATAAAAACGCATTCATTTTGCCCCTCTTGTGTGGTAACATTATATAAGCTGTTTTACCTAACATGATTTAAAAAAAAAAAAAAAAAATTATGAAAATGTCTTCATTTTACTTACATACAAAAATATACTTTTGCAAGCTTTGTTTTCTTCACTTAGTTTAATATAAACACTACACATTGTTCTTTTATTACCGTAACATGGCATAAAATAATTTTCCTTTCTCATTTGTTTAAATTCATTAGTTAAAACAATCAATACAATTGTCTAGATAAAACGATATAATGAAAATTTCTAATAAATTTTAAAACACTAATCTTGTTAAAACATTTAATAAAATTAGAT
Organism: Fagus sylvatica; assembly: GCA_907173295.1. Taxonomy (NCBI): domain Eukaryota; kingdom Viridiplantae; phylum Streptophyta; class Magnoliopsida; order Fagales; family Fagaceae; genus Fagus; species Fagus sylvatica. The sequence goes on along the minus strand of OU015762.1, from coordinate 32,142,822 downwards.
TTTTATTGTCATAATAATGATAATTAATTTTCATAAACATTTAGTGTGATAGATTAAGTGGTGAGTTAGTGTGGTTTTTGTGTGAACAATTTCAATTTCAATTTGAATTTCAGAGATATTAATTATATTTATTTTTGATGTTGTTTATCAATTAGCCTTGTATTATGTATTTTTAGTTTATAGCTATATATATATGTATATAATAATATATTTGAAATTGAAACTAGTCATGATTTTCTTAATTTGATTAAGCCATTGCAGCAATCGAGGGTAGGAGGGCCGAGTTGTAGTATAAATGAAACAAGTCTCCCGACTCAGACTCACAGTCGTGCCATTCATATCTCTGAGTCTCAGATTACAATCTAAAAAACCATTCTTTTCCTTTTCCTCTTTCTCTTTCTCAACCAAACCTCGCTTCTCCCTCTCTACTAGGTAAGTCCTCTTCATTTCGCTTTTTCGATCTTCCCCAAACCCTTTTATTACTGGATTAGATTTCAACTTTCTAGCGTTTCTCTTAATGTTCATTAGATTGCATCTTTGATTACTATTTTGCTGTGTGTAGAATCTAAAATATATTATTTTGTTGTAATTATATTCATTGAAAGTTTGGTTTTTGGCATATATATGGTGGGAAGTATAGAGGTAGAGCTATGGCGTCTCACATTCTGGGTTATCCCCGCATGGGACCCAAGAGAGAGCTGAAGTTTGCCTTGGAATCTTTTTGGGACAATAAGAGTAGTGCTGAGGAATTAAAAAAAGTGGCTGCAGATCTTCGCTCATCCATCTGGAAGCAGATGGCCAATGCCGGAATCAACCACATTCCTAGCAACACTTTCTCATACTATGATCAAGTGTTGGACACCACAGCCATGCTTGGGGCAGTTCCCCCTAGATATGGTTGGAACGGTGGTGAGATTGGCTTCGATGTCTATTTCTCCATGGCTAGAGGGAATGCCTCTCTACCTGCCATGGAAATGACCAAGTGGTTTGACACCAACTAGTAAGTAATATTTCATTTTTTTATGTTTCATCTTTCAAGAATGTTGGTAAGTTTCAAAAACATTTCTTTGTCTATATGTTTATTGGTGCAGCCATTTCATTGTCCCTGAATTGAGCCCAGATGTTAAGTTTTCATATGCATCTCACAAGGCTGTAGATGAATTCAAGGAGGCTAAAGCTGTGAGTTTTTATATCATGTTCTACTTTGTATGCTTCCTACGCAATCTTTAAAACCAAATTGCTGCAGTAGAATGACTGGTTGTAACTTCTATGAATGCAAGTTGAACTTAATACATAATGTGTAAAACACAGTGGAAGAGTAATAATCCTGCTCATTGCCCAAATTCATCCAACTGAAATGTAATAATAATGTTACATATTGACATTTTAGTTGCTCAGACTTAAAGAATTATGAAGGTACTTGAGGCATGTTTTATAATCAAGGGAGCAATTTACAAATTTTACAAACCTACTACCTTGGGATGTTATACCTATCCTTCCCAACTTGATGATCGAACACTGATCATATCGCCTTTGTAAGTGAAGAATTTCCTGTTTGAGTCCTGCCACAGAAGAGCCCATAATAAGCACTCGGACTTATTGTATCCTCTATATTTAAATGTTAAAGGGGAGCTCAAAATCTGATTGGATGTTTCCAACAATTTGTTAATTTTGAATTTTTTGTGTTGATTGCCACTTCCCAACATCTTACGCAATTCGTTCATGGTTTTGAATCAATGAATGCATCCAGTCAATCATTCTCTATACCTATCTTGGTTCACCAATGTTCTTCTGTCTATGCAGCTTGGAATTGATACTGTTCCAGTCCTTATAGGCCCTGTCTCATACTTATTGCTATCGAAACCAGCAAAGGGTGTGGAGAAATCCTTTTCTCTGCTCTCCCTAATTGACAAGATTCTTCCAGTCTACAAGTAAGTGGTTATCATTTCAGTGACATTGGTTTGATTTTATATATTGGTTTGTTTTCATAAGTTCTCTTTACTAATGATTTTCATTATGCAGGGAGGTTGTGGCTGAATTAAAGGCAGCTGGTGCTACCTGGATCCAGTTTGATGAGCCCACTCTTGTTTTGGATCTTGATGCCCATCAATTACAAGCCTTTAATCATGCATATTCTGTGCTAGAGTCATCTTTAGCTGGATTGAATGTTCTGATTGCGACATACTTTGCTAATGTTCCTGTTGATGCATACAAGACTCTCACCTCGTTGAAGGGTATAGCTGGGTATGGATTTGACCTGGTTCGTGGAACACAGACACTTGATTTGATCAAGGGTGGATTTCCTTCGGGAAAATATCTCTTTGCTGGAGTTGTTGATGGAAGGAATATATGGGCCAACGATCTTGCATCTTCCCTCAGTACCCTGCAGGCTCTTGAGGGCGTTGTTGGGAAAGGTATTCATTGAGTTGTGTTATATAATGATTCCAAAAGATAGTTAATCTGCTGCAAATTAATTTTTTCTATCTATAATGTTCTACAGACAAGATTGTGGTCTCAACATCATGCTCTCTTCTTCATACTGCGGTCGATTTAGTGAATGAGACTAAGTTGGATCAAGAGATTAAGTCATGGCTTGCATTTGCAGCACAGAAAGTTGTTGAAGTAAATGCCTTGTCCAAGGCATTGTCTGGACACAAGGATGAGGTACTCCTTTCTTGCTCATTGTCCGGACTATCTTTTGCCCAAATTTTTCAAGAATGTGCAGCTTCTTGAGTTGGAAATTATTTTATTTTATTTTTTTTGTTTTAATTTTATGTCTAATCTAAGTCAATTCAGACACACACACACACTAAAAACATGCATACACATCTTTTTTTTTTTTAGTTAAATAAACACACTCAAATTGTGTGTTTTTTAATGCTTAGAGTTGTCCTACATTTCTCAATGTTTGGTGAAGATGTGTGCATCTTTGTTTTGTGTGGGCACTCTTGTTCATATTCTATGGTGATATAGTCTGATAATGTATTCAAATGATAAGTATTACTATGATTGTGCATAGCAGACCTTCATTTTACTATGGTAATATAATGGGATGTAATGTATTACTATGGTTGTGACACCTTGAATTTTATGTACGCATACATGCATGTATGTATTTACGTATGCATGCCCTGGTACACATTTTTCTGTAGTGTAAGATATTCCCAGCATCCGCCATGATATTGACATTGTGAACCCTGAGGTTCATCTTTTACTAGTTCTTTTTGAACTTTGCCGAATTTGTTTTTATTCTTTTTTGCTTGTTATTTACCCCCCAGTGGTTCAGTAGTGACAGAAATTGTTAATATTTAGGACCAGGTGCATAAATTAAGCTGACTTGGATTCAGCCCAGTTACTTTGTACTCCTATAAAATGTCTTCTTATGTTGGGAAGTTTCCTTGTCAAATTTTCAAATTTACTGATATGGCCTGCTTTCTCATAAGAATCTTTTGTTGATGAATTTTAGTGGATAGTATATTACAGTCAGTTGAAATACCTTTTCTGCTTTCTCACTTCCTTTATATCTCCAGGCATTCTTCTCTGCCAATGCTGCAGCTCAGGCTTCAAGAAAATCCTCCCCAAGGGTGACAAATGAGGCTGTCCAAAAGGCTGTAAGTGTTTGTGTGTAATTTTATCCTTAATGTCTTGAATTTCCTGCAGTGTCAGCATGGTTTTACCTCTGACTGCTCTTCTCTCTTGCTTAGGCTGCTGCTTTGAAGGGTTCTGACCACCGCCGGGCTACAAATGTGAGTGCCAGGCTGGAAGCTCAGCAGAAGAAGCTGAATCTTCCAAATCTTCCAACAACAACAATCGGATCTTTTCCTCAAACATTGGAACTTAGAAGAGTCCGCCGTGAGTACAAGGCTAAAAAGTGAGCATTCTGCTTTTATAAATTGTGTTGTCCTCCACTTCTGATGTTACTTTTATTACGTATCTTATCTAAACCAGTCTTCCCATTATATTTTTAGGATCTCCGAGGAAGATTATGTTAAGGCTATCAAGGAGGAAATTAACAAAGTAGTCAAGCTGCAGGAAGAGCTTGACATTGATGTTTTGGTACATGGAGAACCAGAGGTGAGTTCTCATTGTAAATAGAACAACTTGGTGGTTTTACTAGACCATTTGTTCATATGAGGGTTTCAAAATCTTATTTTTGTTGTGAATATATCTTGCAAATTCAGAGGAACGACATGGTTGAGTACTTTGGAGAGCAGTTGTCTGGATTTGCCTTCACTGTCAATGGTTGGGTTCAGTCTTATGGGTCTCGTTGTGTGAAGCCACCAATCATCTATGGTGATGTGAGCCGCCCCAAGCCCATGACTGTCTTTTGGTCTTCAACAGCTCAAAGTTTTAGTAAACGACCCATGAAGGGAATGCTGACTGGCCCTGTTACCATTTTGAACTGGTCTTTTGTGAGAAATGACCAGCCCAGGTAACGAAATAGCTTTACCTCCTTATTTATGCATCTGTCGCGTTTTGTGCAGTTAACACTATATTTCACCCTGTCTTTAGATCTGAGACCTGCTATCAGATTGCTTTGGCCATCAAGGATGAAGTTGAGGATCTTGAGAAAGCTGGTATTACTGTCATCCAGATTGACGAGGCTGCTCTAAGAGAAGGTTTGCCTCTTAGGAAGTCTGAGCAGGCTTTCTATCTAAATTGGGCTGTTCACTCCTTCAGGATCACCAACACTGGTGTTCTAGACACTACACAGGTTCATCTTACTTTTTTGTCTTAAAATAGTCTTTGATTTGGTTGATTTAAGTACATGACATTATAAGTGAGACATGTTGTCATGGTGGCAAATTTAAGGGCACATTTAGTATGCTGAATTAAAGTAGTGCAGAACTCAGCAAAAACAGAAAAGAAAAGAATTAAAATAGTGCAGAATACAAATATGTTCTACCATAAATCCGTATTACTAGGAATACAATTGGTGGACTGTAACTATCGAGTAGAGCTCAAAACAACTGGTTCTCATGTGCTATTCAAAGTTATATTATATATATAAATTTATCTTTTTATATGATTTTTTTTTTATAAATATTATGTAATTGAAATATAAGTTTATAATATTTTTATAATTCAATATAATAAATTTATAATTTTTTATGAACAACAATAAGAATAGATAAAATCATTAATCATAGAAAAATAAATTAATCTATAATTATACTTCTTTTCTAGTCTCATTCCTACTCATAATCATCCTACTTATCATTATTAATTTTTTTATACCAATATCAGCTATTCTCGGGTATCAGCCTATCAGGCTACTCCCATTCTCTGGTAATGAATGCCAATTTTATATGACCAAATAACTATTTCATAGGAATATTATTCCATTTTGTGCTCTCTTACTATGACTTTAAACTAGTAATAAAAAATTAACAACAAGGCTGAAAGTGAAGCATATTAGACAAAGAACAGAACAAATGTTGTTAACATTGAATTATTTGACCCTCCCGGGGGGACGGTTTAAGTATATTTTGTTTATATTGGCACATCCCCAAATAGTATGGGGTGGTGGATGAGGTTGGGGTCTGAGTCCTGCAATTACCAAGCTGAATAATAATAATAATAGTATTTTCCTATTAGTGTTGAAATGTAGACACCACATACCTAAAAAAGAAAAGAAAAAGAAAAGTGGAATTCATTGAACTTTGTCTGCATATTGAGAAAGATTGGGTGTAATTGTAAACATTCTTTTGTCTTGGACAGATCCATACGCACATGTGCTACTCAAATTTCAATGACATTATTCACTCGATAATAGACATGGATGCTGATGTTATTACCATCGAGAACTCGAGATCAGATGAGAAGCTTCTCTCAGTCTTCCGTGAGGGAGTGAAATATGGTGCTGGCATTGGTCCTGGCGTATATGACATCCACTCACCTAGGATCCCATCCACTGAAGAAATTGCCGATCGAATCAACAAGATGCTTGCAGTCCTGGAGAGCAACATCCTCTGGGTCAACCCTGATTGTGGCCTCAAGACACGCAAGTATTCCGAGGTCAAGCCTGCTCTCAGCAACATGGTAGCTGCTGCCAAACTCCTTCGTACCCAGCTGGCAAGTCCCAAGTGAGTTCAGAATTTGCAACAAAAAGAAGAAGCTATTCTTGCACTCGAGAAGTAGACTTCTCTACTAAAGTCCAAATAATACGTGGGATTTTGTTAAGATGAGTTTTAATTTTTCTTAATTTTTTTTATTACTTTTCTTGGAGGTGATGAATATGTACCTAGTATATGAGGTTTTCTTCTCTCTACAAGCTTTTATATCTTTCTGTGCTCTTGTGGTTGTATGTTTGTATTCTTTAAACGGAAATGTTTCTTTCACACAGGGTGTGAAAGTTATTGTTTCACACCCCCACTAAAAGACAAACCGGTTATTCCCGGTTTGCTATTCTAATTTCCACTATCCCTATAACCAAACACCCATTTTTCCTCATTTTTTCTGAAATTTTCTCTCTCCTTCCTAATGCTCTGCTCTGCTCTGCTCTCTCCTCCCGAATTTTCTGCTCCTCCTCTCCCCGATCTGTCCTCATGAAGCCATGGATCTCTCTCCCCCGAAGGTTTTTCATGTATTGAAGTTTGAAGTTTGAAAGATTTGGGGTTTGAAAGTGTTGATTTGACGTGATCTGATTTGGATTTTAAGATTTGGGTTCTCTATTTCAGTTTGACGTTTGAAAGATTTGGGGTTTGAAAGTGTTGATTTGAGATCTGATTTGGGTTTTATTTGGGTTTGGGAATAACGAAGTTTTGATGTTTGAAGTTGGGGTTTGATTGTATTTATGAGGGTTTGGATGATTTTGTTAGGGTTTGAAATAATAAAAGTTGAAGGTTTGGTCGGGTTTAATATTTTTTTGAGGGTTTGGTTGATTTTGGTTGAGATTGGAAATAATAAAGTTTGGTTTTTTGATTTTGAAGTGATTTTGGTTGGTTGAGATAAAAATTAATAAAATTGTTACAAAAATGCCAAGAAACATGTTTAATAGATGGCAAGAAACATGACCAATTCGTATGAACATGTTTAAATGTTCATACAATTTTCTGGAAAATGTGGACAAAAACATGAAATTATGGACAAAAATATGATATTGTGGACAAAAATTTCGAGTATACTTATGAACATTTAAGTGAATCTAAAAATGTTCATACAATTTTTTGGAAAATGTGGACAAAAACATTTTCCAAAAACATTTGGGGTTTGAAAGTGTTGATTTGAGATCTGATTTGGGTTTTATTTGGGTTTGGGAATAACGAAGTTTTGATGTTTGAAGTTGGGGTTTGATTGTATTTATGAGGGTTTGGATGATTTTGTTAGGGTTTGAAATAATAAAGGTTGAAGGTTTGGTCGGGTTTAATATTTTTTTGAGGGTTTGGTTGATTTTGGTTGAGATTGGAAATAATAAAGTTTGGTTTTTTGATTTTGAAGTGATTTTGGTTGGTTGAGATAAAAATTAATAAAATTGTTACAAAAATGCCAAGAAACATGTTTAATAGATGGCAAGAAACATGACCAATTCGTATGAACATGTTTAAATGTTCATACAATTTTCTGGAAAATGTGGACAAAAACATGAAATTATGGACAAAAATATGAAATTGTGGACAAAAATTTCGAGTCTACTTATGAACATTTAAGTGAACCCAGAAATGTTCATACAATTTTCTGGAAAATGTGGACAAAAACATGAAATTATGGACAAAAATATGAAATTGTGGACAAAAATTTCGAGTCTACTTATGAACATTTAAGTGAACCCAGAATGTTCATACAATTTTCTGGAAAATGTGGACAAAAACATGAAATTATGGACAAAAAAAAAATGAAATTATGGACAAAAACATGAAATACACTTTCTGAGTTCACTTGAATGTTCATAAGTAGACTCGAAATGTTTGTCCACAATTTCATGTTTTTGTCCACATTTTCCAGAAAATTGTATGAACATTTCTGGGTTCACTTAAATGTTCATAAGTAGACTCGAAATTTTTGTCCACAATTTCATATTTTTGTCCATAATTTCATGTTTTTGTCCACATTTTCCAGAAAATTGTATGAACATTTCTGGGTTCACTTAAATGTTCATAAGTAGATTCGAAATTTTTGTCCACAATGTCATGTTTTTGTCCATAATTTCATGTTTTTGTCCACATTTTCCAGAAAATTGTATGAACATTTCTGGGTTCACTTAAATGTTCATAAGTAGATTCGAAATTTTTGTCCACAATGTCATGTTTTTGTCCATAATTTCATGTTTTTGTCCACATTTTCCAGAAAATTGTATGAACATTTAAACATGTTCATATGAATTGGTCATGTTTCTTGGCATCTATTAAACATGTTTCTTAGCATCTTTGTAACAATTTTGTCATTTTCTATCTCAACCAACCAAAATCACTTCAAAATAAAAAAAACCAAACTTTATTATTTCCAAGGTAGACATGGCAATAGGTTGCTCCTGGGTATTTGTTTGAACATATTTAGTTTCACCACAATTTGGGAAACATTTTTAGACATCCTTTTTTTATATCTTTCACAACAAGTAATGTGAAGATTCCAATGGCAATAGGTTGCTCGTGGTAACATTAAAGATAAAAGAAACTCATGGGTAACCTAAAATATCCAACCAATTCCACCATTTCATTTATTTATTTACTCCATTTACAAAAAAAAAAAAAGATATTGTTTATGTTCACTACCTTTAATAGAATCTCAAGTATAGGAAGAATAGAGCAACCCAAATTTTAAATACAAAAAGTATAAACGTAAATACAAAAATAACAACAAATGTGTGTCAAAACATGAAACTATATGCCGGTAAAGAATTGGGCAGCCGCAAGCACAGTAAAGAATTGTCCAGTTTTAGCTTTGTACAGCTTTGGGCAGCAAGGAATTGTAATAGAACTCTAGCAGAATGCGTTGCCTTATTCTTGGGCAATCAGCCTACAAAACATAAAAGAGATTTAGAAATTATTGGTTAGTTGTTTTGACTTAAAATGAATGCATTAATGCATCATGAAATGAAGGTGTGGAAATCATACCTCTTCGAACTGTACTATCTTGTTTGAAAAAATCAAGGATTCCATGAATGTCAGCATAAAAATCCCACAGTCGGAACTGGAAAAATTGAGGCAAAAGTACATAAAAATCAACATTGATCGGAAATTTACTTCACTCAAAATTATGTCTTTCCTTATTGCCAAGTTAGGCAATGAACCACTTTAAGCCAAAAAGTAATGTCCAGCAAAACCATTTCCAATTGTTTATATATACTATAAGATATTTCTTGTACAGAAGCAACTAACATGTTAAAATAAAGTTCAAAAAACCATGAAACAGAAAGACAAAGCTTAAAGATAAGTGTTTTAATGCTCACCAACTGCCTTTGAACTCTCTCACTCTCTCTCTCTCTCTTATACCACCTCTTAAGTCTCACTATTCTCAGCTTACAGGTTCAGCCTTAACATTTATATTTTTTTGTAAATGTTTTTTCATAACATCCATAGAAACCAACATGTACCAACAACCTACGTAACATCCATAACATCCATAGAAAGTGTGGACAAGCTATGAACTTTATATTTTTTTGTAACTATTTTTTCATAACATCCATAGAAACCAACATGTACCAACAACCTACGTAACATCCATAACATCCATAGAAAGTGTGGACAATTATCTTTAAGTTTGGATATTATTGTCCACATTTTCTGGAAAATGGTAATAACATTAAAGTGAACCCAGAACCAACATAGCAACAATTACATTTGAGGTCATGATAGATATTGGTACTTACGCGTATTTATCTTGGGTTGGTATGTCATCCTTGTATTTTAGGAGCCATGTATGGACATCCTTATGGTCCAAGTTCTCAACGCATATCCTGCTCCAAAGCTTTTCTCTATGATGCAAGCAGCAAAAAGTAGTATCAGTGGGATTATATGTAAATACTGGGTTAGCAAGAAAATTGCAATGAGAAACAAGTGTTTACCAATGTTGGCGCCAAAGCTCTATGGGTTGCACTAGGCAAAGAATCAAAAAAATAGAAAACTTTTTCTAGACAATCTACAACCATCATAACAAAATGGCCACTGTGGCATGCTGGGACAAAAATCTGCATTAAGAAACACGAAAGGGTAGGTCATACACAGGTTTTTCAGAATAGATATGTAACAACAGTTTTTGACAAAATGAAAGTTGGAGAAGGTCTCTAATTACCCGGTTGCAATTTTTCGGCATTGCGCGTACCCAACTAGGGCGGAACAAAGATTGTGGTTGAGGCTGGTCATCCTGAATAGGTTGTTTACCCTTTCTTGTTCTTTTGCCTCTTTGTGTTGAGGTTGACGGAGTCATACCCAGGATCGTAGTCTGCATAAATCATAGTTAGTTATTTCAACAAAAGAGCTCACTGTATCGACATCATGCATAGTGTAAAAGTATGAACAAGTATTTGCCAAGGTTGAAATTTTGTTATTTTACCCCGCCATGTACGCTTATTATGAAGTTTATGTACGGTGGAGGGTGGCCGCTTTCGGTGAGTTTTTGCATAAGGACATCCTTGAAAGCGTCCACCACCTGCGTGTGTCACACTTGCTTAGTAAACAATGTGGAATTGTAAAACTCATGTCTCAAATATGCAATAAATAAAGGATCTAAAATGCAAAATGAGTATGTAATTACCGCGGTGGATATCCACCTAGAACCATCGTCCTTAGCTTGATCGCCTAACAATGATGACACCTCTCGACCCGTGAGCTCATATGTATCGGTCGAGATTGCCATCTCATCGCTATCAACCTCGTTGGGCCTAGAAAATTTTAAACGTGTTATAAACCAGTATGAGGTAATATTGATAAACACTTCATAAATCATTACATAATTTCAAAAGAAGGGAGTTGTTACAACCTTTTCCTAGTGGCCCGCCTTTTCGCGCCCCCCCATTTCTTCCTAAAATCAGCCAAGACAGCCTCATCAGCAGCTGTTGGCTGGTATAGGAAATGAGCATCCACCCACTGCTCATGATTTTTAAACATGGAGTACATTAAGTTATTTCATATGTGATTTTTAAACAAAAAAAAAGTTAAAGCATGAGCATTTAACCCAACATAAAGTTAAATGACATATGAACCCAACATAAAGCAACAACATATGGAGTACATAAAGTTAGTTCATATGTGATTTTCATATGTCATTCATAGTGTTTCATATGTGATTTTCATATGGAGTACATAAAGTTAGTTTATCATTACACAACACACGTACCTCATTTCTAACTGGTTCCGAATGGGGGGCCACTATCATTAGATTCTTGTGGGCTCGTGTTTTCGCCCTTGTATACGTCACACTAGTAGCCCCCTTTGATGGTGAACTCACCAAATCCACCATAGCTGCAGCTGCCTCCCCTGCATTGTCCCGCTTTGATGGTGAGCTTGCCAAGTCCACCACCGCCACCTTGGCCTTCTTTTTGGCAGCTTTGCCTCTCTTGGCAGCCTTGGACGGTGAACTTGGCAAGTCCACAATGGGGGTTTGAATGGGCAGCTGGCTTTGTGAGGGTGGGGGCTCGTTTTGTGAGGGTGAGGGTGAGGGTGGGGGCTCGTTTTGTGAGGGTGAGGGTGGGGGCTGGCTGTGTGAGGGTGGGTGGGGGCTGGCTTTGTGAGGGTGGGGGCTGGTTTGGTGAGGGTTGGGGCTGGTTTTGTGAGGGTGAGGGTTGGGGCTGGTTTTGTGAGGGTGAGGGTGGGGGCTGGTTTTGTGAGGGTGCGGCCTGGTTTTGTTGAATATTGGGGCTACTCTCTAGGACCGCGGCCACCAGACCCTTCACATGGTCAAGCTCATCCTTTAAGCGCCGAACTTGTCGTGCTAGAGCTTCCCGTTCAGCCCTCTCAGCTTGGAGCTCTAGCTGCAATTGATTGGACGGCGTTTGAGGAATTGAGCTTGGTCCAGCCCCATCATCCCTTGATATGGTTGGGTGCGAGCTGCCATGGGTTTCTTGCAAGGTCTCCATGGCTTCTTCTACCACATTGAAGTCTTGCTCCCATGGCATTGCTACAAGCACGGACAGCACCTGCAAACAACAAGATATATGAATTAGAACGCTAAAATACTAACATATAAGATCTTTATAAGAAATTAACATGTTTATTAAACTAGTACGCAACTTTAGTGTAAGATACTTACATTGGCACTGTTACTAAAGGCCTCGCTTGCCTTCTTAGTATACATTCTTTGGTGGGTCCATGCTAAAAATCTTGGGAAAGGTTGGTTAATTTCAGCATTCTTCGAACCAACCCCCAAGTGCTCGCATGCCCATATCTGCAAAAATCATGACATCAATGGCAAGTTTAAGAATAAAACAAAATTTAGAATGGTTGTGGAGTAAACAATGAGGATAAAATTTTTTTTACCTGAAGCAAGGCAGTGCAACCTTGAATGTGCAAGTTGCCTCTACCTTTTTTCGCTTGCATCGATGAAGCTGCGCGGCTTAAACCACTAACCAAGAAGTCATACACTGCCTTCCCCCATGCATATGTACCTAGGTTGGCTCTATCATCAAGCAATGGTAGGAGGCTTGGGTTGACTTTTTTGGAGGTGGTGGGAAACAAAAAATAACTAAAGACTAGGGCAATGTACAACCTAACCCTATTTGGGACTTGTATGGAAGTTTTGGTGAGCAATGTCACCAATTTAGTTCGGTCTGGTGAAGTTGTCTTCAAATGCCTATCTAGCAATTTCTCCACCACAGACCCCCCAGAATGAGATTGGTTCCAATCAATTGGCTCTCCCCTCACAGGCAACCCCAATATGAGGGCAATGTCATATAGGGTGAAAGGTATGAGCCTATCACCCACTTGGAATGCACGTGCATCGGCATTCCACCTTGTAGCCATCACTTCAAGTATTCGTCCACTTGCCTCAATGTTGCAGTGGAGATTCAACAACCACCCAAATGGAGTGGTTTGCAGCTGGCTCTTACATTCTTCAGCTAAGCTCTTGTTAACCTCCATCAATTTGGTAACACTGCACTGATGGCGAATACGAGGTGCAACTTCAATACTCGCCATTGCCTTGGCCACATGCAAAATGGAAATCCATAGAATTAGAATATCTCTTTTAACAAGTTTAAAGAAGAAGAGAAATCATCATTATATGTTTCTGTAATGCCAAGACAAGGATTAAAAAAGTATGCCAATTGAACCACTATTGTACAGAAAATGTGAAAATTGTCCAGAATACCCTTAAATTGTCCAGAAAACCCTAACATTGTCCACATTGTAATCACAGTTTAAACATGTGGCCATTCCAAACATATTTGTCACATTCAAGTCAAATCAGTGCCAGTCTCTTAACCCATATAAATGTTGTGTATGTTTATATATATAACCAATATAGACTAAATCCAACAATAAACCACTTAATTCACAGTGAATGCAATTTCAATTATATTTTCCTGCACCACATAAACACAAGCTGTTTGACCATATAAGAAAGAGAAAACACATATTACAAATGATTGATCTTAGCTAATTCCTGCAACAGAGAGTCACAAACTCACAATTCAAAAACCCATGTAGCAAAATCATTGCTTAACAGAATTGGATATAACAGCAAATTACAGCAGAGAGGTTCAATCTCCCAACCATACTATACTTTTTTTGATAAGTAACAAACAGCCCTAACAAAAAACATTAGTTCTGAAAAAAATAAGGAATCTAAAAGCAGAAATAAGGATCAGACACAATACCAGCCAGATGAGCCTTGCAACATTAACAGTGTTGGTGAAAGTGTGAGGTGCATTCAAGTGCAAAGTGCAAGTGCAAGTGCCTTCTAAAGGGAACATTAAAAAAAATGTACTAAATTTGAAAACAATTATAAATGGAAAATAGGACAATCAAGTGATCAAGTGATCAACTATCACTATACTACAGCAGGGCCCAGAGATGGGATCTTAGTTTTATGAAGTTCTTAAACTAAGATCCAGAAAAATACTATAAGATGATAGTGCATATGTAAAAGTGAAAGTCAACTTCATGTTGGGCAAGATCATTTCAAGGCAATGAAAGGCTAACATTTGGCCCAAGAAATTGGGCATGTAATAAGCAAAAGCTTTCCTTTTCAATTGTTGCTCACTTAGCTGTTATTTGTTTCTCAAGCTCCTTTAATGGGTCTCTAAAGTGATTCATATTCAGCTATATGATGTAGGTTTTGGTTTAAACGTCAGCTTAGGAAATTTCATGGGTAGGACTGAATTGTTTTTTGCTTAATGTTGAGTTGATGAGAGAGCAATCATAGTTGGGTAATTGCCTAATTGGATGGGAAATAATGCATCATTTAGGATTAGGGTATTTCCCTTGTCTGAAAAAAAAAAGGGAAGAGTTTTAGGCTTTTAGCTCTAGTTTTGGACATGAAACATGAATCTTGTGCTGAAGAAAATTTAATGCACTAGGTAAGACCTTTTTATAAAAAAAAAAATGAAATAAAAATAAGTACTTGATATTGTTCCTGTTTAGAAAGTAGAAACTATTCTTTTGGTAACAATTAAAAGAATAAATTTACTTCTAAATGGTGGGAATTGTTACTATATGTGTTTCTAAGGTAGAATAGTTGATTTTTGCTTTGACTTGCAGTAATTGTACCCAAGATGGTGACTCCATGTCATCCTGGTGTGGTTCGCATACAGACCATGGTTCACTGACAGGTGATTAGTTTTCTGCTCATCTACTTAAATCATTTCTTTCTTACCATTATGAGCTGCTTATTAATTTGTTAATGCACAAGGTATAAAATTGTGTAGTGCAATTGTCCTACATCCCTCCTATTTCCGATATGTTGTCTAACACGAACATAATGTTCATATCACTTTATTATATTGATGGAGTAAAAGATATACTTTTCTTAGAATACCTACACTAGAGTAGTCATTTTCATTATGTCTAATTTCTGCTTCAATTCAATATGTAGGTCTGACCTGTGGCATGGTTTATACCACATCATTTACATCATCACAAAGAGAATATGCTCATCTCTTGAAGTGGAACTATAGACAGATCAAATCTCACCTTCATAAAAGATAGGATTTTTTGTTCTTTGGGTCTTGAAAGATAGAGATAATTAAGGTTGAAACAATTAATTGTCTCTTGCCTTGTAACTATGGTCCTAATGGACCTTCAGTGGACCAAAGAGAAAGAGAGACATACTATTTGAAACTCATTCTAATTCAAGCACAATGGGCTTTTGTTTAGAAAGAGCTCCAAAGAAACATGACCTTACATGCTTAGTTCAGACTTCTTTGGAGGAAAACAGTGACTTTACAACCAAACTGTAAGGTTGATTGTCTCTTTAGGGGACATCCGATAAAGGTGGAACAGGACTGTAGATTTTTTATTTGATGAGTAAGGTTGTAAATTTCATAGTCCAACCAAGAAATGCAATATTCTAAGCTAGGGCCTGCATTTAGATTTGAGTATTTTAATATTCAAAACCTTGTATGAATCATGTAAAGTCAAACTGTGCACATATATTAAGAATTAGATTTGAGTATTTGAATAGCAATTACTTGTATGAACCATGTAAAGCCAAACTGTGCACATATATTAAGAAAGACAAACAAATATCAAGGACAAGCTTAACAATTTCCAGCAAACAATGCAACACCAAGTTTGTCATGTTGACAGCAAGGCAGGAGACATAGAAAAAAGTGATTGCAGAAAGAACAAGACTAAGCTATCATGTTCACAAGTAAATTTTTTGGATGGATTTGAGCTTCAATAACATGT
Source organism: Fagus sylvatica (assembly GCA_907173295.1). Taxonomy (NCBI): domain Eukaryota; kingdom Viridiplantae; phylum Streptophyta; class Magnoliopsida; order Fagales; family Fagaceae; genus Fagus; species Fagus sylvatica. Next base: position 32,127,040 of record OU015762.1, on the reverse strand, counting down.
AAATTTAAAATGATGATCTGTAAACCATAAAATCATCACCAGAGGTCCAGAACCACAAAAACATCCACAAGCAGAACAAAGCTCCTCAATCCTCCACATAGTTGTTTGTATAAAAAGAATATATAACCATCTAAGTTTATTTGCAACACTGCTGTTAAGAATCTTACTTGTATGATGCTAATCAAGTTTCTTTTCTTCACCCTCTAATACTGACAAGCTAGCAAATGTAAAAACTTTCACTAGAATGAATTTAATGGACAGAAATAATTATTGATAATCAAACTAAAACAGATCACATAAATGAAATTTAAAAAAATGAACAAAGTGACTACACAAAACCCTAAGATTGTCCACAAAACCCGTAGATTGTCCACACTTAGCAAATTCCTCAACCAAAGTCAAAATATTTCACAAAATGGCAAGCATAGTATCAACTCACAAAAAAATAAAAAATGACAGAAGAAAATGAGTTTGGGCTCTCACCTTTCTCTTTCGAAGATTGTTTCTTACTTCCTTGTGCTTTTGTGTCTACGGGTGCAAGGGAATGGGTCACGCTGGGGAAGTTTGAGTGTTTGATAGGAGTGTAGTTTGTTCTTGGGAATGTTTGCACGTGAAGAGAGGGAGAGGAAAGACTGTGACAGAGGTTCAGTTTCAGTTTCTAACAGTTACACTTTTGTTTGTTTGTTTCAGTTTCGAAGAGACAGAAGAGAGGGCGTCGTGTACTCGTGTTGAGGAAGCTTCTGACATGCAGGCTCGAAGAAACGACGCCGTTTGGGGACCACTTTCCCCTCAAAAGCCCAAAAACGGCACCGTTTTGGGGACCAGTTTCCCCCAAATGCCCAAACACGGCACCGTTTTGGGAATTTTTATTTCCCCCCAAAAGCCCAACACGGCAGCGTTTTGGCCATTTTTATTTCCCCCCAAAAGCCCACACGACGCCGTTTTGGCCATTTTTATTTCCCCCCAAAAGCCAACGACGCCGTTTTGGGGACCAACTTTCCCACCAAATTGCCCACGTTGGACCGGCCTTCTTTCTTTCTTTTTTGGTTTGGTTTCTT
>OU015762.1:32050057-32125882 GCA_907173295.1 Fagus sylvatica | reverse complement strand
CAAAACAAACCCTAGGTTTCACCATCTCAGGCTGCTTGGAATCACCAGCAAGCTAGAGAGAAAAGGATCTCAATTCCATACCATTCATCAAATCCAACATAGGACAATAATGTTTGCTATGGGGCCAATAAATAAGTTAGGCAGAGACATGAAGCATGAATGAAGACCACATAATTTTTTATTAATATTATTGATAAGTTACAAACGCATCCATTGGGTATTGAGCCCACAATGTCACCCTTTATCCACTTTGGGGAGAGGAAGTACCATTTGAGCTAAAGCTCATTCGCATGAAGGCCACATAGTATAGGAAGCTATTTTGAAAGACATGTAGCCTAATTGTATTGGTAGTTAAAGTTAGTTATAGTTAATTTTTAGAATTTGAATATGGAACCGCCATCAACCTCTTGTCTATATAAGAGATGGCAATACAAAGAAAAAGAGATCCCTCACCAACAACTAAAAAATTATCTAGATGTAGTATTATCCTCGTGTTATGGATTCTCCATCAATGAAAATTTAAATGCTTGCAATGGCTAGTTGATTACCAAAGGAGTAGTTTTTAGCAATGGCTATTCAAGTTCTTTAAGAATAGTTTTCGGCAACTCTAGCAAAATTCCATAATGATCCAAGGCAAGGGGGAGGGAGAACCCAATTCTTCCTTTTTCATTTCCATTTCCTGTCAGTTTCCAACCTGGGCATAAATTTGGTAAATAGGAACTAAGCATATTACATAGCACTTTTGCATGAACAACAAATTGGAGAAAAAAAGTTTCCATCAAACGAATCATAATGAATGTGTACACAGCGCATAGAGCCATTGACAGATCACATGCACACAATCAGATGACCACATCCAAACACAAATATACACACATGTGGGGCTATGGGGAAGAATGAGAGAGAGAGAGTAGAAGAACCTGTTATGGAAGTTAGCAAGTCATTGCAGTCTACATGGCCATCACATATGGAATCCATGAGGCTGATCCCCCAATTACTGAAAATTATGTACAAGTACAACACAAAAACTCAAATACTACTCAAGTTTAAGCGAAAGAAGAAGAATAGGATAAAAGCAGTTTAGAACCTTCTAAAGTTGAGTTCATGAATGCCCATGGCAAGAATCATCTGTCCAAAACAAATATATATGGTCATTTTTAACACGAGAAATCATTTCTACAATGTCATTCAATAATAGCAGATAGGGAACACCTGATCAAGATGCATGTTAACCATTCTTCGTACAAACGGAGCAGTGATGTGTCCCAAGTATGATATTGGACACAGAAGAGCAGCCGCTTCAACCATTTCCACTATATCTGGCTGAGTGAAAGCAGCCAAAGACATGATTGTCCCCTGAGCAAAAAGAGAATAAATTAAGATTATAACTAAGCAATTAGCTAAAAGGCAGGAGGAGTATGGTAAAAGAAAAGATGTAAGACCTGTGAATGTCCAACAACAAAAATTTTGCTTTTTGTTATTGAATTTATGTAGCGTATCATATCTGCAAGATCATGCAGAGCCAATTCCTGCCAACTCCAATCCCAAAAATCCTGCAATGACAAACATAAGCTTAGCCTAGTCACATACAGATAAGCAGAACATGTTTTAGACCCTGTGTATAACCATTCCTGTTAGACTGACGCGCAACATAAATACAGTCTCAGGATACCAGTCAATCCCCAGACAAAATTATCTCCAGATATAAATCAACATGACCAAATTAGAACCTTGACATAAAGATTTAAGAAAGCCTAATATATATAAAAAGAAAAATCTCTTCAAGATAAAAGAATACTGATAATCTCACTGAAAACTTGAGTATCTATATTCAATGCTCAACCTCAACCCTGACATAGTGATGCAGGAAGAATGGTGCGGCTACTTTTTTAGTTTCTCACTGAAGTTTTTATATTATTTACAAATCATTAAGATAAATTTGTTCATTCACAAAATGCAAGGAATTAATCAGCGAAGAGAAAGACTCTTCTCATGCAATCTTCAGGCACTCCACTACGATTACAACCAACCACAAATTAAATGGAAAAGAACTTTAATAATAAGACGAGAGACAAATAATACAAGCTACAAAAACCTTATCTTTCTCTGATAAAGATATATGCCCATGACTCCAACGTGTTCCACGCACATTTCCTACCCAAACATCGAAACCATGATCTGCAAGGATGAAGCCCAATGATTGTTCTGGCGAATCCAGAAACCACACATCACCTCCCTGTTTGTATTTAAAATCTAGGAAACAATGAGATCAAGTAAAGCCAGTAAACAAGTTTTTTTCTTAGTTGTAAGTACATATCCCAGTGTTGAAAACTTTTTTTTTTTAATTGGCACCGGGTATTCGAAGCATTTGCTCCGAATATTCCCGGGAGTGCACAGGCCTTCGGCAAGGAGTTTCCCGCAACTACAACGCGGGTAATTCAAGGTGCAATTAAATATCCCAGTGTTGAAAAGTTATACCAAAAAACCAGCTTTAAAGACACTCTAAGGCAAAATTCTCCACAAAATTAAACTCCGGACAGAATTTAGCTACAAACCAACCATGTGGCAACTCATAAGAGTCATGTGACTTGTTTAAATATTACATGTGGATGGTCTTCTCAGTTACCACATACTTGGTTTGTAGCCCTGGTTTGTAGCTAATCTCTGACCTTAACTCTACTCATTCCAATTTTTCTTTTTCTTTTCTTTTCTTTGAGAGAGAGAGAATTCACCAAGAAGAGCCCATGCTGAAGTAGAACCGGAGGACCTCCTTGTTTGCTTATATTCCCAGTACTAGAAGACACGCGCTGAAGAGCCAATAAGTAACCATCCCTTGTTTCAACCTATAAATGGACAAAACAAAAAACAAAAAAATTCAAAGTTTGAGGATTGTATTTCTATCTAATAGCTATTTCACAATTTTACCACGAAATTGAACAACAATTTTGAAGATAAGATAATAAGGCTATGTTACAATAAAGAGAAATGAAAGCTGTCAATTGAAATATTACTAATTAAGGAGAAAAAGAGAGAGAGAGAGAACCGTGTGTTCGGAGCAAGGATAGCCAGCGGGGTGAATGAGATGAGCACACAAAGTATCGTTTGGCAATCGAGGGCGGAGATTGGGAATTCGGGTTGGGCTGACGGAGAATTGTGCGGCGATTTGGGAAGCGAAGAGATAGAGGAGGAAGCTCAGCACTGCCACCACCACCATTGACCTTGCCATTTGTCACGGAGATTTGGAGTGGAAGAGAAGGGAAGGAAAGGGAGTGGCCTCAACATTTAACAACAACCAAACTTCAACCGTTTTGGTTTGGACAGAATTTTAGAGAAAAGTTGCCTTTCAAGCGATTACGTGGCGAATCTACACGTGACTTTCGCATCAATCCTGTTATCTGAATAACGGATATGGGTAAATTGCATTAGAGGGAAAAACCAAAATATATTTATATTTTGTATCTTATATTTTTAACATTTTCCTGTTTGTGTCAAACTAAATCTCACCCTTTCAACTTAGCACATTCTGGTATTTTTAATAAAGAAATCCAGAGTTTAAATTATTTATCTTCAACTATAAAAAAAAAAATAGAATAACAACACCCCTTACTCAGTTATTCTATTAATTTTGACTTACGTGATTATTTTAATGATAGGTTATGTCTTTGTTTTTGTCTCTATTTCTTTTTTAATGAAAATCTTTAAGAAAAATGGTGGTTTATCTATTATTTTATCTCTCTATATATCTCTCTCACACACAATTCACTAGAGATCTTTAGGGGAAAAAAAATGGTGGTTGTCATGTTTCTCTCTTGGATCAACTGGAAATTTTGTTGCTTTGTAATTTAATTTTGTATTTTGATTCCACCATTAATATTAACGTAATTAACGAAGTAAGAGGCAGAGTAATTTCTTACTTATACGACAAATGAATTTTTTTTTTTATAATTCAATAGTTGGGGGAGGAGATATTTGAACCTTAGATGTCTCATTTGGAGAACACAAGGAGATACCAACCAATTGAGTTACAAGACTCTTGACGAAAATCGACATTTTGACTACATTGTATATGTAACAATTTTTTAATTGATTCTATACGTTATGACATTTTTAACTGACATACTACTATTAATATTTAATAGTCTAAGCCCTCGTAGTACCAAGAGTTATTTGAGGACCAATCTCAGATGCAAGCAAGAGTCTACAAGGTACACTCGGATCTGGGTTGGTTTTTGTTTGATTGTGATAAAAATCCGAGCTTTCTTTGTTGTTTTCATCATTTGTTTAAAGCAATACTCAAATGGGTTTTCACTTTTCTGTGTGTTTTATCATTGGTTTAAAGGATCAAGAATGCTATTTCTAATTAGAAATCTCCAGTGGGGAAGTTTCCAGCTCATACAGGAGGTCTCTCTCTCTCCAAGTAGGTCTCAAAGGTCGTGTGGGTTGGGGAAGAAGGAGACGCTGAGTGACGTGGCGTCTTGGGAGTGGTCAAAGCGATGGAGCAGTGGCATGAAGGAGGCGACGATGGCTTGGAGGAGGGGATGGCAGCTTCAATGTGAGAAAGGAGAGATTTTTGTGCTTTTGGTTTTGTTTGGGTATTTTTAAGTGTTTTTAAAATATTAATAATTTTGTTAAATTAATGTTGACCTGTAAAACTATTATTTTAAGTGCTAATGTAGCGATATGCTGCGTCAACGCCATGTCAATTTGTAAGCATTTAGTTGTAAAATTAGTTGTATCTCTAACATAACTCCTTTTAATATACTTTTTTGTAATAAGGATAACATTTTCCATGTGGTTTTGAATGCCTAACGTACTAATATTTTAAGTTTCTTATTAAATAATGAAATTGTTATCTATCGAAAAAAAAATTCATACCAATCGGAAATTTCCATTATTTGATAGCAGGTACATTAATCAGCCTACTTTTGAACTTTATTTGATGGTAGGTTAACTAACCGACCTACTTTTGAACTTAAATCCACAAGTTTATTTTTTGCTTCCCTCTCTATCCCAACCAGTGAGAAAGCAGAGGGTGAGGGGGGGTATGTGTTTGTGGTTTTTTTGTTTTTTTCTTTTGGAAAATGGGGTTATGGATTTGTGCTTGTGGTAGTTTTGGTTGTTTCAACCATAATGTGTGGTTGGAGCAGAAAAGAAACATAATGTATGGTTGGAGGAAAAAAGAAAAAGGAAAGGGATAAAAAAAGGAAACCGAAGAGAGAGAGAAGGAAAATAAAATAAAATTTATAGTCCACATCTAAAAAATACCTATCAATTCATTCAACATATTGTTAGCCAAGCAAGCAATAAATTGGTAAAAACTAGATGAAGAGATTGAATTATTCCTCTTTTTGAAAATTAAAGTATTTTGAATTCGAATTTTTATAATTAATAAGACCAAAATTGAATAACCCCATGTTTGAAGGACTAAAAATTGTAATTTACTTTAATGGATTACAAGATTAAATTGTTCCTTGCTACCTAACCATTGAAACGGACTCCTTTAAATCAATTAAAAGATAAACTTTTCTAATTTTTTTTAACCTTGAAATTAAATTCTATCGGAATTTGGTATAAAAAAAATAGAATTAAAATTTAAGAATATAATCTTGGCTGCTTTATATTCATTTGATTTTTTTTTTTTTAAATGATTAAAATTCAACATGATTTAAGTGAAAGTTTATGACCTTTGGAGCTTTTAAGATTCAATGGATTGTTGAGTACACCAAAAAGAAAAAAAGAAAAATTGTATCTATGACTATTAGGCAGGGCCGGTTAGGGGGTAAGCCCCACAAGCCCTTGGGCTTGGCAAACCCCCTTGTGGGGCAACCAAATGTGCACAAACAAAAAAATAAAATAAAATAAAATTGTATAGTATACATAGAAAAGAAAAAATATATATATTATTAGGGCGCTGCTGCTTTCACACCATGGTGTGAAACAGTGTTTTCACACCATGGATGTGGCAGCAAATTACTGGGCCACGGCAGCAAGTCCATCTGCGGGTCCCATAAGTGCAAAATCAGCAATTTTCATTAAGAATGCAACTATCTTTGTTGCCAAACACACTAAAAATTTGGTTAAAAATGGCACATGGCAAAGCACGTGAGAGGTCCACACCAACAGCACAGCAACCATCTTTTTTTTTTCCCTCCACTTCCGCCTGTCTTCTTCTTCAGCATGACTCCCTCCCTGAACTGAAACACACGTCCATAGCAAGCAGAAAGTAAAAAAAAAAAAAGACAACTTAGCCGAGAAGATCAAGCCAGTTCTAAGGTTGGATTTTTGAAGTTTTGGTGCTTATTATTTCTTGCCAATAATAATGAAACAGTAATCTTAAACATAGAAACCTTTTTTCTGTAAAACAGTGTTGCTGCCATTGTAGCTTGAGCTTGAGCTTGAGCTTGAAACAAAGTCACCATTTGGAGCAGAGACAGAGACCAACATTTGAGATTTGGAGCAGCATTTAACGTGAGTTTTGGAGTTTTGGAGGTCCATTGCACTGGTGCATTGACTGCACTGTTCACGTGGTATGCTTTTTTTTTTTTTGCTCTTTTTCTTTTTTGTTAGTTGTGTATATTATTTAAGTTTATTTTTAGTGATAATCTGTACATATTTTTTTGTAATAAAAAATGAAAAAAACAAAAAAAAATTATGCTTGTTTTATAGCAAAAATTCATGATTATTGTATTATGGCTAAATGTTTAATGGGTTTTTTCATGTTATTTTTTTAATGAAATGGGTTTTTTCAAATGTAATTGTTTATGTTGGTTCTGTTCACTTGTTATTACCATTTACCAAAAAATGTGGACAATAATGTCCAAACTTAAAGTAGTCCACACTTTCTATGGATGTTAAGGAAAAGGTTGTTGGTATGTTGGTTTCTATGGATGTTATGAAAAAATATTATTAAAGTTCATAGCTTTATGGAAACTACAAGAATCCAAAAAAGTCCTAAATGCTTCATTTCAGAACATGGAACATGAAAAATGGGTTTGCATTTCATGATATCTTGTTATTTTTTAATGATAATTTTAGTGAGTGTGTGTTGGTGTGTTTGAATGTTTTCTGTTATTGATACTAGTCACAATGTAATACTTTAGGTTTAGGTTGTATATCATTATTGGTACATGATAAATTATTTGGTAGAGTTTACATTACATGTTATAATTAACTTTGGTATTTGGCTTATAGGTTGTTGCAGTCATGAGTACACAAGAGATGGATGGTGTTAGATCCTTTGGTGCTAGTAATAGTTTTGTGGAGGATTTACCACAGCCTGTTGAGGGAAACATGCAGGAGGATACACCTGAGAGTGTGAGGAATTCAGTGATTGAACCAAGGGTTGGAATGGAGTTTGATTCACTTCAACAAGTCATTGAATTTTATAAGCATTATGCTTATTCGAAAGGATTTGCAACAATGACAAGGAATTCAAGAAAAAAGAAGGGCTTTAGTGAGACTTCTTATGTAAACTTGAAGTGTAACCGAGAGGGAAAATACAGTAGTTCGGTTGATGATCCTTCCAAGAAGAGGTCGACGATAAAAAATGCGTGTGAAGCTGGGATCAAAGCTTCGATGGATATTACCGATAAAAAATGGAGGATATTGAGTTTTATTGAGGATCATAACCATGAGTTGAGTCCTAGTAAATCTAGGCATTTTGCTGCTTTTCGGCATATAAGCACGGATACAAGAAGGAGACTCTTGATTAATGACAATGCCGGTGTTAGGATAAATAGTAGTATTAAGGCTTCCGTCGTTGAAGCAGGGGGTTATGAAAATATGACGTATAATCAAAGAGATGTTCGCAACTTTCTTGAAAAGGAACGTCGTTTAAAGTGTAAGGAGGGTGACGGACAAGCCTTGCACGATTACTTCGTTAGAATGCAAGCTAAAAATTCTAACTTCTACCATGCATTGGATTTGGATGATGAGTTACGTGTGCGAAATGTATTTTGGGTTGATGCGAGGAGTAGGGCAGCATACGAATCCTTTAATGATGTGATCACGTTCGACACCACATATCTAACAAACAAGTATGATATGCCATTCGCCCCTTTTATTGGAATTAATCATCATGGTGAATCTATTATACTTGGTTGTGGGTTATTGTCAAGTGAAGACACGGATTCGTTTGTGTGGGTATTTAGGCAATGGTTGCAAAGTATGTGTGACATTGCTCCAAAAGCCATTATCACAGACCAATGCCAAGCAATGCGGCGGGCCATTGAAATAGTTTTTCCGGAAACTGTTCATCGTTGGTGTATTTGGCATATTACGATGAAGTTGCCAGTGAAGCTTGCTGGATTGGAAGCTTATCAAGATATAAAGCATTATTTGCTTAAAGCCGTGCATGATTCAATGACAGTGGAAGAGTTTGAAGAAAAATGGAATCATACCATCACTTTACATCATCTTGAGGAGAATGAGTGGTTGGCCAAGTTATATGAGGAACGGGAGCGATGGGTTCCCGCATTTCTCAATTCCAATTTCTTTGCGGGAATGTCGTCAACCCAACGTTCGGAATCAATGAATGCCTTTTTTGATGGTTATGTACATAGCTCTACAACTTTGAAAGTATTTGTGGAGCAATTCGAGAAAGCAATGCGGAATAAGGTTGAAAAAGAGATTTTATCAGATTTTGAGTGTTTCAAAGGCAAGCTGGAGTGTTCATCATCATCTCCTATGGAGAAACAGTTCCAAGAAGCTTACACCCATGAGATTTTTAAGCGGGTGCGACTAGAATTTGCTGGGAGACAAGGTTGTATAGTAAATGAGCTTGTTAGAGGTAGTGATGAAGTCAAATACAAGATTGAAGATGAAGCATGCCCAGGGAAGCTTTTTGAAGTGAGATTCAATAGCTCTGAATGCTTGGTTGGCTGTGTATGTCGCATGTTTGAGTTTAGGGGGATATTATGTAGGCATGCCTTATTTGTGCTTTCCCAGCAACGTGTGACTATACTTCCTGACAGGTATATACTAGACAGGTGGAGAAAGAATATCAAAAGAAAACACACTTACGTCTCCACTTGTACAGATGATGTACAACATAACCCTGTCTTGGAAAGGTACGAGAAGTTACATAGACTAGCAGTCGGTGTGCTTGAGATAGGGGCTGAGTCTGTAGAGAATTTTAATGTTCTAGAAAAGTTGTTAATTGATTTGAAAGACAACTTTTCTCGTTCATGTGGTAAACAACCCTCGTCTCAGAGAAAGAATAGTGTTGGAGCTGCTCCTGATGTTGTTAGGACTGAAGTTGTAAGGAGTCCTACGGTTGTGAAGCGTAAGGGTCGACCTAGGATGAAACGGCTAAAGTCATCAATGGAGGAAGCGGTTTCAAAACCAAAGAAGAAAAGGAACAATGCCGTTGCTAGGAATCTTGCTCATTCAACATCAACTACTGGGGTACATAATTAAAAGACCACACTTCTTTTAATATCCTAGTCTATTATTGTTTATTAATTTTGGTTTAATTGTGATTGGATGGCCTAGGTTGGAGGTAGTGCTTATGGAGATTGCTCTACATCAAACATGGTAAGTATAGGTGATTTGCACTGTTATTATTCATATGTAGCAAAGATGTTATTTTGGGGCTTATGGTTGAATATATATATATATATATATATTTTTTTTGTATTGTAGGAATATCCAGTGTCCATGCCACATTCACATGATGGAGTTATACACTTAACAAATCCAATGCCTTCCCAGAGTTTTGTGTCTGAGGTAAAGATATTTGTAATGTGGAAAAATTGGTTATTAAATCCTAGTTATTGCATACTTATTGTACCATGTTTTCTTTTACAGTCAATGTCACAGACTCAAGCTCATGGAAACGAAGACCAAGCCTTAAACCTTCCTTGATTAGATATATGTAATATATATATATTTTTTTTTGTTAAACGATCCTCCTTTTTTTGTATTACGGAAGGATGCGTTGGTAGTTAGTTTTTTTGTATCATGGAAGGATCCGTCTCAATCTTGTATATCCTCAGCGTTGTTGTTTTTGCAAGAGGAAAGAGAAAGTGTAGGCTCCTTTCATTTCATTAACATACACCCATTGATTGTATTGTTTTTAGCTAGAGTGGATAATTAATGTATTTTGTCGTTCCAATCAATGATAATGGAAGTGCATACGTATTTGAGTGATTGCTAGTGGGTTATTCTAAGTTTTTTATGTATTCAGGTCATGGTGAATTTCATGAATATAGTAATTTTATGAAAGTTATGTTAGTGGTATACTTTGAACCAAGTTTGCAGAAATTGGCTAAGTTAAAACAGGTTTCTGGGTTGGTTTCTGGGTAAAGGCAGGTTTCTGGGTAATATGGTACCATGCACCAAGTTTGTAGAAAGTGTGGACAATTTTGTCCACACTTTAACAAAATTGTCCACACTTTCAGGCCAATATGAACACTGTTCACGTAGACTGTTCACGTATACTGTTTACCATGCTCTTCAAGTGTGGACAATTTTGTCCACACTTTAACAAAATTGTCCACACTTTCAGACCAATATGAACACTGTTCACGTAGACTGTTCACGTTACTGCTGACGTGTACTGTTCACGTATGCTGTTTACCATGCTCTTCAAGTGTGGACAATTTTGTCCACACTTTGTTCAAATTGTCCACACTTTTTTCTGAAAGAGTTTACTGTTCACATAAAATACTGTTTACGTATCTCACAGAAAGTGTGGACAAAATTGTCCACACTTTGTTCAAATTGTCCACACTTTTATCAGAAAGAGTTCACTGTTCACGTAAAACACTGTTTACGTATCTGACAGAAAGTGTGGACAAACTTTTTCAAATTGTCCACACTTTTATCAAATTGTCCACACTTTCTGGGGATGAATTTTACTGTTCACGTGACTGTTTAGTGTTCTAACGTGCATCAAATTGCATGAATTTGCATGGCCATTGCAAGAAAATATAGACATTAATGTCCACACATTGATGCAAATTGTCCACAATTTCTGGGCAGACTTAAATGTTAAAATAAACATTTTTCTGGTACACAACACATTTCAATGAATACATTTCACTACATTCATTCATTCACATTCATTCAAATAAGCTTCCTCATTCATTCAACCAAATATTGTCTAATTACAAAAAGTGGTAATGACTACACTACACATTTATTGAATTTGATACCATAATACAACAATAAGGCCCACAATTACAGCAAGTCCTATTGTTAACAACTTCTTCAACGATTGGATGTCATCACGATGTACTGGTTGGACCATATCACGCATGCCACGCATCTCTGACTGAAGTTGATGCAAGTCCAGTAACAGTTGTGATGCATCAAGCAATTGTGATGCATCAACCATGGATTTAGAACTGGTTGCTTGTGATATCTCTTCCATTCTTTCACAGCCAGCTCGTTGGTTGATGGGCAAACACCAAGAAAAGAAACCGCATCGGTTGGCAGCACAACAATAATACAATTTGTTTTTGTTTAAACTTGATTCTGAAATCCTAACTGATGCTCTTTTGCCACAAACACAGTCTAAATTTCTAAATCTCAGCCCATCTCTAATTGCACTATTTACTGATGAGGAAGACATCTTTGCTGCACAAGTATTAAAATATGAATTTATATTATTAGGTTATTAAAAAATCATATAATATATTAGTTTATGTCAAAAAGCTTAGGGTTTTGAATATTAAGGGTTTGAATATTATTTGAGTTGAATAAATCATAATTAGGGTTTTGAATATTAAAATTTGAATAGAATATGATGCAATTATCATATGAATTATTCAAGGTTAATTGAGGAATTAAATCAAGAACAAAGAGAGAGAGAGAGAGAGAGAGAGCATACCGAGACCTGAAGGATTCACAAAGTTGAACAAATAATGAGGAAAATTGAAAACAACCAGCACCCCACTAAATTTCGGTCACAACCCAGTACAAATTTGGTCACAGCCCAGTAACAAAATCACATCCCACTGTTCAGACACCTAACACGCAGAGAAGATGGAGTGAGATTGAGAAGTCTTGTAAGCATTTAATGCTCTCTGCCAACCCAAAGACAGCTAACCCGAAATTGAGAGTGGAAGAAAGACGAAGAAAACGTAGAGGCAGACAGCTAAGAAGCAGAAGAAGCAGCAAGATCGGGTCTCTTTTGTAGCTGAAGCACTTGAGGACTCTACTTCTAGCCGAAGAACACAGCAGCTGTAGGGACGTGCAGCTCCAAGAAGAGGACAGTTCGGCTGATGGGATTGCCGTGTCCTTGTGATCAGAAGATGACATCAGCCCCATCAGCCCGTGTTTGTTAACCAGCTAAGAATGAGGTGTTTTAGTTCTACTGTGTAAGTAAAATATCAGCTCTTTGAAAGCAAGTATATACACGTTGGAGTTCCTTCAGCTGTGTTTAAACTTGTACTGTGTAAAAAATCAGCTCTTTGAAAGGAAATATATGCCGTGTAACCAATTGCTAGTGCAATTGTAAATTGCAATTTATATCATAAGTGTGTAAAAATTAAATAGTTGATTTTATAAATATTTATTTATTCAATGGATGAGATTAAAAGTGAATATTACAACTTTTAATCTTAACCATTAAAGTCAATTGCATGCTGCAATTATGCAAATACATGATCTCAGGTTTTTTATGCAATTGCATAGGTTGTTTAAAAAACTTTGTTGATATTAATACAATTCATACAAGGATTATAAATACAATTTTAGAGGCTTTTTCTATTTATCATTTTTAATTTTTTTTTTAATTATTATCAACAAACAACAATTAACAGTCTAGATATAGATATTCTCCTAAAAAATTTGTCAGTCAATTTTAATATATTGTTAAAATTCACACAATTTTACATGTAGCTATTTTATAAAATAATTACAAAATTCTATTTGAATTATGACCCTACATGTATAGATTTGGATGGAAACAACAACCACACCGTGTACAAAATATATTTAATTTAATATTTTTAATTAAAATCAACAAACAACAATTAAAAAAAAAAAAAATTAGACTACAAAGACTTCTACTCCAATTAATTCATCTTGGTCAATAAGTTACACACGTGAAGGCTTCATTAGGAAGCCATACCCTATCAACTCACTTTTTGTTGTGTTGTTTGCTTGAAGTCCTCCTTATATCGTTTCAAAAAATAAAAAATTTCTTAACTTTATCACAATAATTATTAGGTTGGAGAAGTTAACACAAAATACATGGTAGAATATAATTACAAAGAAAAAAATAAATAAATAATCCACATTAATAAATTTTCAATATTCACGTGTGATATTATCATCCAAACTCTTTCTATACATCATATTAGTGTTACACTTGTTTTAGAACTCCAACTTTGTGTACATCAAGTTGTTCTCACCTACTAAACCAAATTTTATGTTTAAGTAACTAAATAAATAAATAAAAACACTGTTGTTCAAAATATAATTGATAAAGTGTAACAGAGAAACCCGACACACAAACCCAACCCATCATGGCTTCCCATTCATAGTCACCTTCAGGAAGAGCTTTAGCCTCGAGCTATCCTTTGCCACCAATGGTAGAAGTAATGGTGTGAAGGTCCACAAATTGAAGCTTTGGCAAAGGTGATGCTCCTTTGACAAAGAAGCGGTAAAAAAAAAAAGAATAATAATAAGTTTATTTCTTTTTGGAAAATAATAGAACAAAAAGTACAAAGAATAATGTGGGTGTGCAAAACATTTGTTTAATTTCTAGACATTGATTAAAAGAATTGCAGAGGTTTTCAAATAATCTATAAAAGTTTTATAGATTTTGCACTTACAGTTTTTATGTTTTCCCTTATTTTCAAATTTGTTTCTTCTCAAATTGCGTTGTAGAATGATCCTTGTCAATGATTGAAAGTAATCTTTTGAATAAGACAAATAAATGGAAACAAAGTTAGTTAGTTAGTTAGTTACTAAGTATAAAAAAGAAAAAAGAGAACATTTACTTCAATAGTAATAAGAAAGCAATACATATCTTTAGGTTCAAAAGCATAGCATGCTAGGCTGTTAGCCGATTTTCCTGGTATTTTGCTAATATCCATATATTTGGTGTAGATAAAATGACTTTACATTCAAGCAAATGTTCTAAAAAAAAAAGAAAAAAAAAATTCTAATTATCTAAAACTGTTATACATGTGAACATACCTTTTGAGTAACTATCTCCCTTTAAAAATTCTTGATAAACTGATGTGAATACTCTCAGCTTTCTCTAACATAATACAATTGGATTTAAAAAAAATAAAAAATAAATTTAAATTGCTTCGGAGAAGGAGAAGATAAAGTGATGAAGTATTGTGTTTTTTTTTTATTTTTTATTCCTTTGTTTTCAGTTTGAAGAAGGTTAATAGATATTGGTTAGGATGAGAGATGTGGGTTTTTTATCAGTGTAGTTGTGGAAGAGTAGGAGATTGTTTTTGTGGGGGTGGGAGTTATATATTTTTTATTTTTATTTTATTTTATAAATATATTTATTGTTATGGAAACTTGCAGTTATTTTTAAATTCATTTGTTTAATATGAATGGTGATTTTTTTAATGATTTTGAACTCAAAAGGATTTTTGGTTTTTTTTTGGATAATTACTAAATTTAAGGATTTTGAAAACAGAAATGAAGGAAGGAAAACAAAGTTGAAACGGTTAATAATTTGATGGTTATCTTTCTATTTGGATAATGATAATTTTTTTTTTTTTGATGGTTACCTTTTAAAATTTGGTTTTTTTAAACGTTGAATGTGGGTGATTCTCAAAAAAAATAATAATAATAATAATAAAACATTGAGTGTGGGTTTTTAATTTTAGTTCAACGTGGGGAGTTTTAAAAAAAACTTGGTGAATTTTTTTTTCCTTGTAATCTTTTTAAATTTGATTTTTAAAAAATTGTCTTTCTCTTTGAAATGTGGGAAGCAAAATAGAAAGTGTAGGTGCTTTTTTATTGCTAGTAATAGATTTATCCCAAAAAATTAGGATTTACTCTAAATGTTGCTTTCCTTAATCCTTAATTAACCCATATATAAGATGTAGTTTTTTGTTTAGTGTAGTTTCAAATATGTAAATATATATTTTTTATAAGGATATTTTTTACTGTACATTAAAGTGGACATGAGGGTATGAATGTTGCGTACTAGTATTAGATTAGATAATATTAGATAATATATACATTAATATTTGAGGTTACTTAAAAAGCCCAAACCCATTGTCATATAATAACCCATAATATAATGTATTAATATTTGAGGTTACAAAAAAAGCCCAAACCCAATGTCATATAATAACCCATAATATATATATTAATATTAGCTGATGTTGAAAAAAGTCCAAACCCATTATCATATAATAACCCATATATATATATATTAATATTAGCTGATGTTGAAAAAAGCCCAAACCCATTATCATATAATAACCCATATATATATATATATATTATATATTAGCTGCTGTTGAAAAAAGCCCAAACCCATTATCATATCATATAATAACCCATATATAAAGATACATTAATATTATTCAAAGCCCAAACCCATTAATTCACTTAAACCAAACCAAATTTACTAAAGAAACCAAAAAAGACAAAAAACTGGGCGGGTCCAAAAAGAAACCAAAAAAGACAAAAAAATGGGCGGGAAACCAAAAAAGAAACAAAAAACAAATGGGCGGGTCCATTACTAAAGAAACCAAAAAAGACAAAAAAATGGGCGGGTCCAACGTGGGAAATTTGGTGGGAAACTTTGTCCCCAAAACGGCGTCGTGTGGGCTTTGATAAGGAAAGTGGTCCCAAAACGGTGCCGTGTTGGGCCTTTGGGGGGAAATATTAATCTCCAAAAACGGTCGTGTACTCGTGTGGGCTTCTGGGGATTAAGTGGTCCCCAAAACGGTGCCGTGCTGGGCTTTTGGGGGGAAAGTGGTCCCCAAACGGCGTCGTTTTTACACACCTGCATGTCAGAAGCTTCTGCAAGCATCACCTCTCTTCTGTCTCTTCGAAACTGAAGTGTAACTGTTACTAAAACTTTGAAACTCTCTATCTGACAGTCTTTCCTCTCCCTCTCTCCACGGTTTCCTTTTGCAAACATCCCCAAGATTCCAACAAAGGCCACTCCTCTCAAACACTCAAAATAATCAAGACATCGTCACCCATTCCCTTGCACCCGTAGACATAACAGCACAAAGAACTGAGAAACTTCCTACCAAAGAGAAAGGTGAGTTTACATGTCCATTTTATTCTGTGCTTTTTAATGTTTTTGAGTTGATACTATGATTGGACTAAGTGTAGACAATGTTTGGGTATTCTGGACAATTGTTCGGGTTTGTGGAGAAAATTAGGGTTTTCTGTACAATGTTGGTCTTTATTTGTTGGTTTTCTGTGATTGGGACATGCATTTCAATTATCAATTGTGTAACTATCAAAAGAAATACTTTTAGAATATCTCTAAGCCAAAGGCACACATCGACATTATTTAATGTTGAAATGTAGTTCTTTACAAGTGCAAATTGCAACCAAATCATCAGTCTTGGCAATTCATGTAAAACTTGTCGTTCACACTAGAATTTTAATTAATGTGAGAATATCTTGCATTTCCACATTCTGAAGCAACAAAAAAGTGGAAGATAGATTTTCAGATTCAGTTCTAATGAATAAAATTTTGAAATCCTAGTCTCAACTAGCTTCAGAACAAGATATGCACAACCCTTTTAGTCATACAAACAAAATGGGTACAGAGATTCCAATTGGCTTGGAGTCCCAGGTTTCATATTTTTTGACAGCCTGACCATAGACACTGGAAATCACTGTTAACCACTAGAAGAGTTCAAATAAAGTCAATTATTGTGTTATTTGGCAACACTCTGAAGAACCTATTTGGTTTCTAACATCTGCTTAACAGCAAGTTATTCTCAGTTGATAACCTAACTTCTGTATTTAATTTCTTTTGGTTCTCATGTGTTTTCATATTATCCTGGTGACTACTGTGTACAGGTGCAATACAAAACAAAATGATTACTTATGAGTATCATGACCAAAATTACTTATTGATTTTATTATCATATTCACCTCTATAAAAGAACCATAATTTGAACATATTAATTTTAGTTAAGTCTATCTTTCATATTTGACAAGCGTTATAGCTTTATGGAGGGCAGCACACACATTACATGCCTTGCCTTCTAATAAATTTGAAGGATGACCATCACCTTTTCAGTTATTTGTACTTACTAGCACAGTCTCAAAATCCTAAGCTTCACTTGGTACAAGTGGTATCAGAGCTGATAGTTTAGGTGGTTATATCATGAGCATTTTGGCATTTTTTACCTTGGGACCTGAAGTATGAGGGGAGATAGGCTACAGGAGCTTTGAGTGTAATTAGGTAGGACGTATCAAAGGTTTTTGTTGAAACATCTACTAGATACAAAAGCTAGAAATTTATATAACCAAGTCAAACCCAATCTTAGCCTAGCACTATTGTAGCAATTCTTGAGGATTAGGATGGGATGCATCAGAATGCTTTAATATATTTCACTAATCAATGTGGTATATTAAAGTATGAGGAAATGCTTTATAGTACACTCCAATACTTGGGCATAACAAGGAACTTTAGCATTTATAATTGTAGCCTGTTGTGTGATCTTGTTCTCTTTCCATCTCTATGTGTGTGTTTCACTCCCCATTGAGGAAGTGGGTGAATTTGTTTTCAAGCTTCTAAGTTTACAACTTAGGCTGTTATGAGTTGTGAGAGAACAAATTAATAAGAGAAGTTAGGCTCCAACATAGGCTAAGTGAGTGGAAGAAAAGGCCTCCCTAGCTATAGGCCAGGTTAAGAGGGCTAGAATCTAAAAATTAAAGGTGTAAAGCAAGTGGATGCAACATGCATTCAGTGAATTTGACAATAACCTGATAAAATGGCACCTTGAAACTTCGAGAAGCCAATGCAACCTCCATTAATGTCTTCCATTATATGTTCTACTGCTCAAGGAATATTTTTGTATGGATATTTGTTGCATCAATGATTCAATATTTTAATAGCTTCTATAGGTATACTCAGTTTGCAGTAATGTTTCTATAAACTATCTCACTCAGTTTAGTACACTCAGATTGCAGTAATGTTTGTCATTTACCTGTCCAGCCATGTGTGCCAAGTACTTGTATAGTAAATATAGTACTAGTGATGACTGATATTGTTTTTTTATATTTTTTATTTTTTTTGTGTGTGTGTGGTCATAGGTTGACTTGAATGTGACAAATATGTTTGGAATGGCCACAAGTTTAAACTGTGATTAAAATGTGGACAATGTTAGGGTTTTCTGGACAATTTAAGGGTATTCTGGACAATTTTCACATTTTCTGTATAATAGTGCTTCAATTGGCATACATTTTATACAGCATCCTTGTCTTGGCATTACTACTAGGGTAAAGATGATTAGAGTGCCAAAAACAGAAAGAATAAGAATTTGTTACATGTACAACACATGAAACTTGTTACTACATAATGGAATAGTGTGAATCCTACAATAAATCTATTGGTATCTTTGTGTGACATGCTGGCTTCAAGACATAGTGTCTTTGGATGAGCTTATTCTTGTTAGCATCTATCCTCTATATCTTCTTGTTTCTTTTAAAGTGAATGATTTTATGAGATATTCTAATTCTATGGATTTCCATTTTGCATGTGGCCAAGGCAATGGCGAGTATTGAAGCTGCACCTCGTATTCGCCATCAGTGCAGTGTTACCAAATTGATGGAGGTTAACAACAGCTTAGCTGAAGAATGCAAGAGCCAGCTGCAAACCACTCCATTTGGGTGGTTGTTGAATCTCCACTGCAACATTGAGGCAAGTGGACGGATCCTTGAAGTGATGGCTACAAGGTGGAATGCCGATGCACGTGCATTCCAAGTGGGTGATAGGCTCATACCTTTCACCCTATATGACATTGCCCTCATATTGGGGTTGCCTGTGAGGGGAGAGCCAATTGATTTGAACCAATCTCATTCTGGGGGGTCTATGGTGGAGAAATTGTTAGATAGGCATTTGAAGACAACTTCACCAGACCGAAATAAATTGGTGACATTGCTCACCAAAACTTCCATACAAGTCCCAAATAGGGTTAGGTTGTACATTGCCCTAGTCTTTAGTTATTTTTTGTTTCCCACCACCTCCAAAAAAGTCAACCCAAGCCTCCTACCATTGCTTGATGATAGAGCCAACCTAGGTACATATGCATGGGGGAAGGCAGTGTATGACTTCTTGGTTAGTGGTTTAAGCCGCGCAGCTTCATCGATGCAAGCGAAAAAAGGTAGAGGCAACTTGCACATTCAAGGTTGCACTGCCTTGCTTCAGGTAAAATTTTTTTTATCCTCATTGTTTACTCCACAACCATTCTAAATTTTGTTTTATTCTTAAACTTGCCATTGATGTCATGATTTTTGCAGATATGGGCATGCGAGCACTTGGGGGTTGGTTCGAAGAATGCTGAAATTAACCAACCTTTCCCAAGATTTTTAGCATGGACGCACCAAAGAATGTATACTAAGAAGGCAAGCGAGGCCTTTAGTAAGAGTGCCAATGTAAGTATCTTACACTAAAGTTGCATACTAGTTTAATAAACATGTTAATATCTTATAAAGATCTTATATGTTAGTATTTTAGCGTTCTAATTCATATATCTTGTTGTTTGCAGGTGCTGTCCGTGCTTGTAGCAATGCCGTGGGAGCAAGACTTCAATGTGGTAGAAGAAGCCATGGAGACCTTGCAAGAAACCCATGGCAGCTCGCACCCAATCATAGTGAGGGCTGATGGGGCTGGACCAAGCTCAATTCCTCAAACGCCGTCCAATGAATTGCAGCTAGAGCTCCAAGCTGAGAGGGCTGAACGGGAAGCTCTAGCACGACAAGTTCGGCGCTTAAAGGATGAGCTTGACCATGTGAAGGGTCTGGTGGCCGCGGTCCTAGAGAATAGCCCCACTATTCAACAAAACCAGGCCGCAACCTCACAAAACCAGCCCCCACCCTCACCCTCACAAAACCAGCCCCAACCCTCACCAAACCAGCCCCAACCCTCACCAAACGAGCCCCAACCCTCACCAAACCAGCCCACCCTCACCCCACCCTCACCAAACCAGCCCCAACCCTCACCAAACGAGCCCCAACCCTCACCAAACCAGCCCCAACCCTCACCAAACCAGCCCCCACCCTCACCCTCACAAAACCAGCCCCCACCCTCACCAAACCAGCCCCCACCCTCACCCTCACAAAGCCAGCCCCCACCCTTACCCTCACACAGCCAGCCCCCACCCTCACAAAGCCAGCTGCCCATTCAAGCCCCCATTGTGGACTTGCCAAGTTCACCGTCCAAGGCTGCCAAGAGAGGCAAAGCTGCCAAAAAGAAGGCCAAGGTGGCGGTGGTGGACGTGGCAAGCTCACCATCAAAGCAAGACAATGCAGGGGAGGCAGCTGCAGCTATGGTGGATTTGGTGAGTTCACCATCAAAGGGGGCTACTAGTGTGACGTATACAAGGGCGAAAACACGAGCCCACAAGAATCTAATGATAGTGGCCCCCCATTCGGAACCAGTTATAAATGAGGTACGTGTGTTGTGTAATGATAAACTTAACTTTATGTACTCCATATGAAAATCACATATGAAACACTATGAATGACATATGAAAATCACATGTGAACTAACTTTATGTACTCCATATGTTGTTGCTTTATGTTGGGTTCATATGTCATTTAACTTTATGTTGGGTTAAATGCTCATGCTTACTTTATGTTGGGTTAAATGCTCATGCTTTAACTATTTTTTTGATTAAAAATCACATATGAAATAACTTAATGTACTCCATGTTGAAAAATCATGAGCAGTGGGTGGATGCTCATTTCCTATACCAGCCAACAGCTGCTGATGAGGCTGTCTTGGCTGATTTTAGGAAGAAATGGGGGGCTCCGAAAAGGCGGGGCACTAGGAAAAGGTTGTAACAATCTCTTCTTTCAATTATGTAATGATTTATGAAGTGATTATCAATATTACCTCATACTGGTTTATAACACGTTTAAAATTTTCTAGGCCCAACGAGGTTGATAGCAATGAGATGGCAATCTCGACCGACACATATGACCTCACGGGTCGAGAGGTGTCATCATTGTTAGCTGATCAAGCTCAGGACGATGGTTCTAGGTGGATATCCACCGCGGTAATTACATATTCATTTTGCATTTTAGATCCTTTATTTATTGCATATTTGAGACATGAGTTTTACAATTCCACATCGTTTACTAAGCAAGTGTGACACACGCAGGTGGTGGACGCTTTTAGGGATGTCCTTATGCGAAAACTCACCCAAACCGGCCATCCTCCACCGTACATCAACTTCGTAATAAGCGTCCATGGCGGGGTAAAATAACAAAATTTCAACCTTGGCCAATACTTGTTCATACTTTTACACTATGCATGATGTCAATACAGTGAGCTCTTTCAACAAATAACTAACTATGATTTATGCAGACTACGATCTTGGGTATGGCTCCATCAACCTCAACACAAAGAGGGAAAAGAACAAGAAAGGGTAAACAACCCATCCAAGATGACCAGCCTCAACCAGAAGCCGTGTTCCGCCCTAGTTGGGTACGCTCAATGCCGACAAATTGCAACCGGGTAATTATAGAGACCTCCAACTTTCATTTTGTCAAAAACTGTTGTTACATATCTATTTTCATGTGTATGACCTACCCTTTCGTGTTTCTTAATGCAGATTTTTGCCCCAGCATGGCCACAATGGCCATTTTGTTATGATGGTTGTAGATTGTCTACAAAAAGTTTTCTATTTTTTTGATTCTTTGCCTACTGCAGCCCGTAGAGCTTTGGCACCAACATTGGTAAACACTTGTTTTTCATTTCAGTTTTCTTGCTAACCCAGTATTATATCCCACTGATACTACTTTTTGCTGCTTGCATCATAGAGAAAAGCTTTGGAGCAGATATGCATGGAGAACTTGAAGCATACGGATGTCCATACATGGCTCCTACAATACAAGGATGACATACCAACCCAAGATAAATACGCGTAAGTACCAATATCTATCATGACCTCAAATGTAATTGTTGCTATGTTGGTTCTGGGTTCACTTCAATGTTATTACCATTTACCAGAAAATGTGGACAATAATGTCCAAACTTAAAGATAATTGTCCACACTTTCTATGGATGTTATGGATGTTACATAGGTTGTTGGTACATGTTGGTTTCTATGGATGTTATGAAAAATAGTTACAAAAAAATATAAATAGCTTGTTGGATGTTATGGTACATGTTGGTTTCTATGGATGTTATGGTACATGTTGGTTTCTATGGTACATGTTGGTGTCAATTGAGAAACAGTACAAGAATCCAAAAACAGTCCTAAATAGCTTCATTTCAGAACATGGAACATGAAAACAGTTTTAGGGTGTACCTGCATCTTCATGATATCTTGTTTACTCATCCTTTCTGAGAGAGAGAGAGATAAATTTAATCAAAAAAGAAAGGAAATGGGTCTTTAGGGCTGAACCTGTAAGCTGAGAATAGTGAGACTTAAGAGGTGGGATAAGAGAGAGAGAGAGAGTGAGAGAGTTCAAGGGCAGTTGGTGAGCATTAAAACACTTATCTTTAAGCTTTGTCTTTCTGTTTCATGGTGTTTCATGGTTTTTTGAACTTTATTTTAACATGTTAGTTGCTCAAGCTACAAGAAATATCTTATAGTATATATAAACAATTGGAAATGGTTTTGCTGGACATTACTTTTTGGCTTAAAGTGGTTCATAGCCTAACTTGGCAATAAGGAAAGACATAATTTCCATAAATTATGTTGATCAATGTTGATTTTTATGTACTTTTGCCTCAATTTTTCCAGTTCCGACTGTGGCATTTTTATGTTGACATTCATGGAATCCTTGATTTTTTCAAACAAGATAGTCCAGTTCAAAGAGGTATGATTTCCACACCTTCATTTCATGATGCATTAATGCATTCATTTTAAGTCAAAACAACTAACCAATAATTTCTAAATCTCTTTTATGTTTTGTAGGCTGATTGCCCAAGAATAAGGGAACGCATTCTCCTAGAATTGTATTACACTTCCTTGCTGCCCAAAGCTGTACAAAGCTGAAACTGTGCTTGCGGCTGCCCAATTCTTTACCGGCATATAGTTGTTATGTTTTGACACACATTTGTTATTTTTGTATTTACGTTTATACTTTTTGTATTTAAAACTCTATTCTTCCTATACTTGAGATTCTATTAAAGGTAGTGAACAGAAACAATATCTTTTTTTTTTTTTTTGTAAATGGAGTAAATAAATAAATGAAATGGTGGAATTGGTTGGATATTTTAGGTTACCCATGAGTTTCTTTTATATTTAATGTTACCAGGAGCAACCTATTGCCATTGGAATCTTCACATTACTTGTTGTGAAAGATATAAAAAAAGGATGTCTAAAAATGTTTCCCAAATTGTGGTGAAACTACATATGTTCAAACAAATACCCAGGAGCAAACTATTGCCATGTCTACATTGGAAATAATAAAATTTGGTTTTTTTTTATTTTGAAGTGATTTTGGTTGGTTGAGATAGAAAATGACAAAATTGTTACAAAGATGCTAAGAAACATGTTTAATAGATGCCAAGAAACATGACCAATTCATATGAACATGTTTAAACGTTCATACAATTTTCTGGAAAATGTGGACAAAAACATGAATTATGGACAAAAAATATGTGGACAAAAACAATGACAATTTTCTGGAAAATGTGGACAAAAACAAAATTTGGACATTGTGGACAAAAATGATCTACTTATGAACATTTAAGTGAACCCAGAAATGTTCATACAATTTTCTGGAAAATGTGGACAAAAACATGAAATTATGGACAAAAACATGACATTGTGGACAAAAATTTCGAATCTACTTATGAACATTAAAGTGAACCTCATACAATTTTCTGGAAAATGTGGACAAAAACATGAAATTATGGACAAAAATATGAAATTGTGGACAAAAATTTCGAGTCTACTTATGAACATTTAAGTGAACCCAGAAATGTTCATACAATTTTCTGGAAAATGTGGACAAAAACATGAAATTGTGGACAAACATTTCGAGTCTACTTATGAACATTCAAGTGAACTCAGAAAGTGTATTTCATGTTTTTGTCCATAATTTCATTTTTTTTGTCCATAATTTCATGTTTTTGTCCACATTTTCCAGAAAATTGTATGAACATTTCTGGGTTCACTTAAGTGTTCATAAGTAGACTCGAAATTTTTGTCCACAATGTCATGTTTTTGTCCATAATTCCATGTTTTTGTCCACATTTTCCAGAAAATTACATGAACATTTAAACATGTTCATACGAATTGGTCATGTTTCTTGCCATCTATTAAACATGTTTCTTGGCATTTTTGTAACAATTTTATTAATTTTTATCTCAACCAACCAAAATCACTTCAAAATCAAAAAACCAAACTTTATTATTTCCAATCTCAACCAAAATCAACCAAACCCTCAAAAAAATATTGAACCCGACCAAACCTTTAACTTTTATTATTTCAAACCCTAACAAAATCATCCAAACCCTCATAAATACAATCAAACCCCAACTTCAAACATCAAAACTTCGTTATTCCCAAACCCAAATAAAACCCAAATCAGATCTCAAATCAACACTTTCAAACCCCAAATCTTTCAAACGTCAAACTGAAATAGAGAACCCAAATCTTAAAATCCAAATCAGATCACGTCAAATCAACACTTTCAAACCCCAAATCTTTCAAACTTCAAACTTCAATACATGAAAAACCTTCGGGGGAGAGAGATCCATGGCTTCATGAGGACAGATCGGGGAGAGGAGGAGCAGAAAATTCGGGAGGAGAGAGCAGAGCAGAGCAGAGCATTCGGGAGGAGAGAGAAAATTTCAGAAAAAATGAGGAAAAATGGGTGTTTGGTTACACGGATAGTGGAACTTGGAATAGCAAACCGGGGATAGCGGGTTTGTCTTTTAGTGGGGGTGTGAAACAGTGTCTTTCACACAGGGTGTGAAAGAAACATTTCCGTTATATTTATGCACTTTACTTTTACTTGTATATCAATTTTAAGTCCTTTTCATTGGGGCAATACAGAGCATTTCCCTTTTGGTTCGAAGTTAGATTTAGTTCTTTAAGCTTGTGATAAGGCATTAGACAACTTGAAAATGTAAAACAAATTAGTTATTTGTTCATTTCAAATAAATTGTTGACTATCCTATATAAATTTCTAGTTTGTAACAAATAATAGTTGCGAAATATTTGTGATTGTTTTGCTTAAGATTTAGATTTTAGACACAATTCACGTGAGTTTGGAAAAGTGTGAATTTTTCATAGGCCCACATTTGTCCCAGCCACACAGCTAATTAGTTAGTGGCCACTCTCTACTACATCGACACAAGTCTTGCCATGTTAGTCCTGGCATGCTAGCCAGATGTTAGTCCTATCATTAGTGCCATGTCATTGACACAAGACTTTTCATGTTAGCCAGACGCCAGTCTCGTCATCAATGCCTTGTCAACAGAAGTTTTATAGCCACATTAGCAAACTCAACATGACTAGAAGATCACATGCACTCAAATGCATCTTGAAACACCCTGTGACCACGATCGCTTCCGCGAATCGTATGTCTCATAGCTTCCAGTGACTTGTTTAGTTGATACAACCAATTACCGACACATTTTTTGATTAAGCTGTTTTGCATTCACACGAGATGCCATCGTTTATCGACACATTTTTCGGTTTGACAGTTTTGCATCCTCACATGATGCCACTGTTTACTGAGACATATTTTAGTTTGGCTGTTCAACATCACTACATGACAGACATGGTCCCGTTGATGCCACTGTTAACCTGACACAGGTTTGGTTCAATTGTTTAGTATCACAACATGACCATCCACAGTTTTCTTCAAGATTTGTATTGCATATTTTTTCAGATTGATCATATCATTCATTCAAGACCTACAACTTAAGTTTAGGGGGGGGGGTTAGAGATATATTGGTCCATGAAGCCCAAACCTAGTGTATGACCCAATACTTGTAGAGAAGCAAACTAAGTCCTAGTTAGTCTATAACTAGTATATGTTTCTGTAATATATAAATCCTACAATGGGTCGATTGTAACACATAAAAGATATTATATACATGTAGTCGTTAAGGGCTTTCCTTTGTGAACATAGGTCTCCATGACCAAACCACATCAAACCTTTTGCCTTCGCTCATTATTTTTTCTTTCTCTCACCCAGTCACACAAAATTAAATAAAGTGATTGGCAAGTTCAACCATATGTTTTTTTTTTTTTTTTTTTTTTTTTTTTTTTTTTTTTAAAAGAAATAACAAAATTTATGTCCAAATAAAGAAGGAAATAGTTTACCTTCAAATCGGTTTGGAGGAATCCTCCTCCAACTCACTATGTGACGATTAAATAGATCATCTATATGTACTTTTAGTTACATTACATTTTTAATGAGTCATGTGACTTGTTTAAATAATACACGTGTATCAGTGTTATTAAATCCGGACCGAACTGGTGGGTCGACCTGGTAACCCGGTGAATCGACACCTAAGCTGGTCCGGGTTCTTAATTAAAACAATTATGCTATTAACCTTGGAAAACCCACTAAAACCCAATGAGTTTTGTGCAAACCATGTAATCCGGCTGGGTTATTGCAACCCGGTTGAGTTTGAAATTTTTATGAAAATTACTCTTTTGGGGTCTACTTTTCTATTTTTCTATTATTCAAAATTGGATTATTTGGTAATTACCAATAAATTAAAAACAATAAAATACTCAAAATTACTCTTTTTGGTCTAATTTTCTATTTTTATAATTTATTTTGATGTTGCAATTTAATATTTTATTATTCATTTTAGTATTACAAATTATCAATGTAATGTAATTTTAATAGTATTATTAAATTCTAAGTTTGAGATATACTTTTGTTTCTACAATTTTAAAACATATTTATTTATTTTAATTATTTTAGGTGTATTCATTTTCAATTTAATTATTTATTTTATGATTTCTGAAATTGTGTCACGCTTTTTTAACGCCTCCTATAGCATAAGCATACAATTAATGATATGATATGATGCAGGATTCGTTTAGCCAGTGTGAATTGGAATAAATGAGAATAGTGTGTGTGCAGGCGGGAAGCATTGCATTTCACATCGAAAGCCAGCATAAAAAAGCATGCATTTGTGATTTGTCCCATAGAAACAGAAAGAGAAAGAGAAAGAGAAAGAGAAAGAAAAAAGATCGAATTCGAATGTACAAGACCAAGGTTCAGGAGTTGTGTCACAAGAAGCAATGGGGTCTACCTATGTACTCCGCCATCAAATACGGACCCGATCACAACCCTCGCTTCAAAGCCTCCATCTCCATCAACGGCCTGTCGTTTCACTCTCCCTTTCCCTCCAAATCCTCCAAAGATGCCCAAAACCACGTTGCCAGACTCGCTTTCCTCCACTTCACCGCTACTGAACCGATTCATGGTTTTAACAAGGCAAGTTAATTTCCTCAACTAATACTAACCATTTTTCCTCATGAAGATGACACCATTTTTTATTCATCATTTTCTAGGATCACTCTGCTCTATACAAGAATCTCTTGCAGGAATTAGCTCAGCACGAAGGTTTCTCTATACCACTATATAACACTACAAAATCTGGTGCATTGCACATCCCAACATTTTTTTCCACTGTGGAAGTACAAGGAGAGGTATTTCGTGGAAATGAAGGGAAATCGAAGAAACAAGCCGAGTTGAATGCTGCGAAGGTTGCTTACGCTATTCTAAAAGAGCGTAAGTCTCTTATTCCTTTTTGGGTTCAGAAAAGTGAAAATTCAGGTTGGAGATAAATCATTCCAAAAAGTTGCTGAAACATTGTATAAATCAATAAATGCCTCTTAACTTCTTTCTCACTTCTTTCATACTCTAGATTAATCTATATTGTTCCACAGTCATTGATTGGACATTTGGTCCCATATATGTACAATTTTTAATAAATTTATTAAACCATACTAGTTTCTTTACTTGGGTTTTTAAACAAAGTCTATTTACGCTTATCGATTCCAAAGAAAATGAAATATTTCTACTATTGGCTGCTCTTCAGTTAAAGTACTTATGATTCTGTAGATTTTCTTTTTTCTTTCTCTGTCCCTCCAAATTTATTATCATTATTGCAGTTTTTATGGAATTTGAAATCTTTACTGCCTTGTTTAGCCATTTGGGATAGTGTGAAAAATGAAACCATAAAAAGTTCAAGCTTTGCATTAATAAAGGGGTGACAAAATATCTTCCATTGGGCTAGTGGGATCTAGAAAATAGTTCATTACAGTTCAGTGTCCTACTTTATAATTTTTTTTTTTTTTGTGGGGGGGGGGGGGGGCTTTTTTAGAGTTATAATGCTATCCGATAGCCCATGATTAATTTCATTAAAAACCTTTCCTTGGTAAATGAATAATGACTTGTTGCAAAGTAGTAAGTTATCCACAGCTCTCATTGTGATGCTCCATGTAATTCTGCAATATTGTGTTTGGAACTTCATTGTTTTATGCTTGCTTCATTGGCATGAAAGAAAAAGGTCCATGATGGTACTTTGATGATGTTCATTTCCTGTTTAGGTGGATTGAGTCGGAGTGCTGAGGCTGCTTCTCCTAGTCTTGCTGAAGATGAAGCTCTCCTAACTACTAGCTCAACATTGACCAAGACCATGGAATCACAGCAGAGCCTTGAAGATCAGTATGATTTGCTTCCATCTCCAATCATTAAGTACAAAGAAACTGCTAAAAAAGATAGTACAGGTTACATCTTCACCCAGTGGCTTAATACTTTTTCCCCTTTTCTTTTCCTTTTGTTTCTGATAGTAACTCCTAATACAATAAATTCTTTCAGCACTTTTTCAGTAGTTATAGAACTCTCCCAAGTTACATTAGCCCAATATGCTGATCATTCAATATATTTTTGGTATACATGTCTCCAGTGCATGGAGTTCAAGAAGTGGGTTTGACGGAAACATTATCATCCACTGCCAAACTATGCACCTTGGACTCTAGCTCATCTCCTGTAGTGCTGAAAATAGACCAGAATACTGAAAACGGGAGCACTTTTTCTTGTCCTGAATCAGTGCCTTCCTCAACCAAACAAGGCCTATTGTCTTCTCCTACATTGGCACATCCCGATCTTTCTGCTGTTGCAATTTCAGACTCAAACATGAGGAAGAGTGTAGGAACAAGGAGTTACTTATTATGTAACAGAGTAAGGGTGTATTCAAGCTTACCGGAGATTGAATTCCCCAAAGGGATTATAGTGCTGCCAATTAGTGACAACAAGTGGGTGGCTGTGAGCTTGGAGTTCCCAAATGAAGAAAGTAACTGATTTGGTGGAGTTAGTTTTATCAATCTCTCCTCTAATCTTCTCTTTGGTAGGGTCTACTTTGACTGAGACACTACTACTACATCTTCAACCAACTGATCTTACATGCTAAAAGTTAACTAGAAGTCTTATTATGTTCAATTTCTCTGCTAATATGCTCTTTGGTAGGGTCTACTTTCACTGAGACATTACATCTTTAACCAAATAATCTTACGTGCGAGCTAAAAGTAAACTAGAAGTCTTATCATTATGTTGAAATTCTATTACTTGTCTTACATGTAATTAGGTCTCAAAGTGATTGCCACATTATTATCTTTTATGATGCTTTCTTGTATCCTAATACTATCAAGCATGGCTGCTAGTGAACGGTATTATGGTAAAAGTTTCTTAAATGTTCACCATTCTCAAATGCAGCCTTGAGGTTCCAGCTCATCTGGCATCAAGTCCTCTATGGCAGAAGTACTCTTGACTAAAATCCTGACATGAATTATCAATTGCATTGCACCATATCATGGTTTTCTTGCTAAACCACCATTGATGTGGCATAAATGTTTGATGGCTGCTAATAGAGAAGCGTTGAAGCAACTAAATCTTTACATATTGTAGAACTAACTTCTTGATGAACTTTCTGTGTTAGGATTAAAGTAAGAGCTCTATCCAACAGTTAAGATAGTAGCATAATTTCAAATGACTGTCTTGGGATATAATAATATGTGGTTAATTTCTATGGATGCCTTTTTTTGTTTAAAATAATAGAACAATCCTCATGCAATGTGTAGTATACACAGTCCCATCGAGTGTATTTGGTTTCTGGAGTGTGTTCCGCTGGCACACAATAATACATCCAAAATTCCAAATGCATAAAACTTAATGCATCCTATGCTAGGAATTGAACAACAAAGACCAGGATTCAGGAACTGCTTTTAATCTTGCCAAATCATCGAATAACCTTTGTTTGGGAGACAAGAAAATAAAGGAAAATGAAGTTGTAAAATTGGAAAGATTAGAAACACTTTTATCATCCTTAAATTAGCTCTTGTCACCAGCAACCTCCTGCTGATGTCTTATCCACTAAAAAGTTGTAAGAAAAGTCTAAATGGCAAAGCAATTAAGTAACTTCCATTACTGGCGCTGCTGCGAGAGGATCAACCCTGAGTTTTTGTTACACCTCTCTTAATCAGGTTTTGCATATCAATCTTCAACAAGAAAAGGGAAGTCCTCGTTGGAAATTCAACTGTACTTGTTGTTCATCCATATATATTTCTTCTCGCTGCATCCATATGTACCCACCAAATATTGAAATCTTCTACTGCCATGCTCTTATAGTCTTATCCATTCTTTTCTCCCGAGTTTTTTATTTTATTTATTTTTATTTTCGTTCTCTTTCACAAAGTTGTTGACCAAATATATATTATTAGTTTTAAATTTGTTATAGTTTCAAGTTTTCAATCCTTTATATTGACAGCAGTGTACAATGCACAATTATGGAGAAGCAGCATAAGAAGAGAATGATAATGAGTAGAGTTGCAGAGCGGTTGCAAATGAAGAAACAAGAGTACATAAAAAGACTTGGCAAATGAAAAGGGATTATTAGAGAGAATGATTAACGAGGGTTATAAGAAGTGCTTTGTCATGAAAGAAAGTCACCTCGCTATCATGAGTTGGAGAACAAAAAATTTTGATGGCCAAAAAGTACTTTATCAGCAAATAGTTATCGGTTTGTTTGTTTGTTTTTTCCTTTTCTTCTTTCTCTAAGTGTTAATGGGAGGGATCAACAGTCCAAAAGGCCATTCACACGTTGTAGTTACAGTTGGTATCATTGATGTGGTAGCAAATAGCATTATTCTTCTGCAGGTGTCTATTTGGTTTTAGTATGATTCAGTTGGTGAACTTTTGGTACTGTCTTCCATATAGTTTATTACTGGTGTAGTTAGCTGTTTACGTTAAATTAAAATATACTAGTTGCGAACCTGCGCAATGCGTGGAATATGTTGCATCATTGTGCTGTATTTACCAATTGCAATCCATATTTAAACTGCTCAACAGGTGGATAAACCATTACAAAATTTACTGATAGCAAAAGCCTTTTTTAAATAAAATAAAGTAAAAAGTGAATGGGTCTAATATTCGAAAAAGTTTAGTTCATGCCATGACTTCCTCAAAGGTCATGACTTAGGAAGTCATTATAGAGCAATCTTAAACATAATCTTCTACATGCCACAATTTTGCAGATGCAATGCTTGTGAAGATCCTATGTGAGTATGTTCAACTGTTAAAGACTGAAAGTCTATCTATTGTATTAAGTGAATAATATTATATAAGAGAGTGCCTTTATATAGGTAGAGGTATGAGTACTACACAAGTATTAGGAGTACTCTACAAGACAATGTATTGGGCTTATATTCTAACACGATTCACATTCAAAGCAACTAAACTACAAATGATCTAATCCTAGTTGAGATAGGGTAAATTTTCAAACCACAATTTCTTCACACATTATTCTTATTCTAACTTTCAGCTATATCAACATGGACATCAACAAAAGTGAGACAAAAATTCTGTAGCTACACCAATAAATTTTTGAACCTTAACATTCATGCTCATAAATATTGAGAGTTTATTATAAAAAATAAATAAATATTGAGAGTTTAAAAGTTATTATGTAAAATCATATTCCTTTTGAAAATTTTAGTCCAACTTCAAATAAGAGCTCAAGTCCCCCAAAGAATAATCAAGAAATCTATAAGCAAACATCTCCAAAACAGCCAAAAATATATGAAATTGGCGGCACCTATATGATTTTTACCTACAAACCTTATATGTTTTTGGATAAGTACGTACAAACCTTATATGTGAAAGCAATTGCCATCTAACAAAGCTATTATTAATCCATCCATTGACGCATATCAAACCATCTACAATCAATTTCAAGGTTATTACTAAAAGGAAACCACTAATTGAAATTCAAAGACAAAATTTAGAACCAAATGCACATCATAAGAAAGGGGCATGAACATATCTTATCATGCAAATATTATCACATATCATCTTATAATGGTCCTCTGCTGGTCATGCACATCTCTTCCTAATTGTTGAAAATTTCTAATATTCGTTTGCCTTGTTTTTTTTTTCTTTTTTCTTTTTGACAACTGTGAGTATGATGGCATTTTAAATGGGCTACAGGGCTGGATTATGGGCTATGGGCTTTTTGCTGATACTTACACATGGAGCCACCAGAAACCCACGCCAGCAACCCATAGCCATAGCCACCATCAAACCCACAAACTCAAATATTCAACCCATATCATGGCACAAGCAAGTGGCCCACAGTGAGCCACCTATCACACCAGTGGCAATGAGCTAGTGAGAGAGTGCGAAGGAGAGGAGAGATTTTCTGTGAGAGAGAGAGAGAGTTTGAGGGAGAGGAGAGAGAGATTATGAGATAGAGAGTCCGAGGGAAAGGAGAGAGAGTTTCCGCGAGAGAGAGAGAGAGAGAGAGAGAGAGAGAGAGAGAGAGAGAGAAAACTTTCATGATGAATAGTACTCGGTATTGATACCGAGTACTGTAGCATCAAGTATTTTTTTGAGTTACAATAGAGCACCATATGATAGCAAGTTTTGTGTGATTTTTAGCTACAGTAGTAGCTATTTTTTGCTAAAATGATGGTTTACCTATTCGGCTGTGAATGCTCTAAGAATATGATGTAATCTAATTTAAGTTATTATGTTAATCCATAGTGAAATTAATTGATTTATGAAAGTAGTTAGTTTCCTACTGAAAAAATAAAAAATCTGAAATCTAATCCTAGAATACAATTAATTGGATGCATGAATAAATTAGGTCAACATTTACGTGGGTTGCGCAATTAGTCCTAAATGTTTGAAATGCACAGTCTTAGTCCCTAGTACCATTGATTCCGTTATTAGCTTCCATTGATTTTTTGCACAAGTGGCTAAAGAAATAATGATATGACGTTTTTTTAATTGATGTGACTCTATATTTTATTATTTTTCCAATTACATGTTGGCAAAACATGTAATACGAAATGTAATAGAATATAGGGCCACATCAATTAAAAAAATATCACATCATTATTTCTTTAGCTATGTATGCAAAAACTAACGGAAGCTAACAGAGAGATTAATGATTCAGGTTTTGGAAATGCTAAGGACTAATACCGCTCATTTCAAACACTAGAGACCAAAAATGTAATCAATTTAAATATTAGGGGCCAACAATGTATTTTGGCCAATAAATTATCTTTGAATTTGCAATAACCACCATATTTTTATCATTAGCCGATGAACTAAGAAGATCGTGGCCAATTCATGAGGTATTGGAGATCGTAAAGGGCATCGTGTTTGCACGTATTCAGCTACTTATATGTGATGCTGTTTCCTTGTTTCAGAATTGATGGACTCATTGATCTATTGAATATAATTTCTGGAATATGGATGGTTCCCTTTTTTTTTTTTTTTTTAATTCTATTCCTTTTGGTGGATCAACCTTTTTCTGTTTCTGTTTCTTTTAAATATACATGCCCTTATCTTAAGTTTTGTTATGTCAACCACAATTTTATCTGGGAAGTTTTTGACATTTTCAGGCTCTTGTTATGTGGTTTCTCTCATTCCATTTAGCGGTCATGATATTGTGCTTTGTGTAAGATAAATAGATAATGTTATACATACGAACCTATTTCAATACAGCAATACATGTGCATGAATGTGATATTATAAATGAAGTAACCCGTTTGCTTTTAACATTATAAAATCACTTGAGCTAATGATTTGGAGCACCGGGCTACTGTAATCTCTGTATTTGTGAATTTGTGATTGTCATTTTGAGAAATTGAGCTACTTAAAATTAAATTGATGAAGTTGTATGGATTATAAACTAGGAATGTGAATTGTGATTGGATTTTATTTATTACCCAATACGTTGTTGGTAGTAAGTTTAGCTTGTTTTTATTTTTTATTTTTATATTTTATGGTTTCGTATACCTGCTTGTTTTGCTGACTCATAATCCTTTTTCTTGTAGACACTTCGGAGAATACCGGCTTTGATAAGCTACTAAACATTAGGACAAAAGGATTACATAATCTTACTTTATTATCGGAGCTTGTAAAACGTTATGATAAAAATCAAAGGTGTTTTGTATTGAACAATCACAACTTTCATTTTGGTTTTGAAGATGTGCTGCACAAGCCGGTTGTAGGCGATGAAACAAATGCACAAATTTTTTCTACAAAGTTTTTGAGTGATAGGATTGGAAGTAGACAAACACATAAAAAAGGAATAAATGTACATACTACTGAAGTAAATTTAAGTACTCTTAGGAACACTTTTATGGTAGTTCCTCACAATATAGATCAAACTAGTGATAAGTTTTGTAGAAGACCTAAATCTTAATGATAATGGAAAATATAAAAGAGAGAGTGAGGAAGAGAATGGAGGTTAGGGTTTTTCAAGTGGTTCGGCTATGTGAGCCTATGTCCACAGGATGTAGCCCAAGCAATATGTTCGATTGGATTGACAATGTTTTAACAAATTTTTTTCTTTGAGCATATCCCAATTGAATTTTCTGTAGTTCCTATGGCTGGGAGAATCTCACCCCTGTGGCTGTATACACTGAAGTGAAGTGACAGCAACTTCAACTTCAAATTTTACCCCTATGGACATGGATTTGCCTTCTACGGTTGAATCCAGAACTGGTTTGTCCACTTAACTTCGGTTGCTGGGTTTATATATATATTGTTCTAATCGAATATGTTTACTTAATTGCTTTTACATTCAAATTGCACCCTTAAGGTTGAAGACGCTGAAGAGACAGTTGCTTCACCTTCAAATTCCACTTGAATGGATGTGAATCAGACCCTTATGGCTGAAGACGTTGAAGCAACAGCAGCTTACAAAACATATTCCTGAACTACATACATAAAAGAACCAAAAGGCATCTAACTCTAACCAGTCTTAACTCCTAACCTGTAACACACTTCCCCATCAGCTCCAGTGACCTTTCTGGGCACATTAGCCCCAACTCTGCACTTAATCTCATTTAAAATGGATTTCACAATTTTTTCTTTAGTCATCTGGATCTTGCAGAACCTATAGTTGTTTCTCTGCCTCCATATATGATACACAACAAAAGCTATGACCATTCTCTCCAAGTTATATTTTTTCCCCAATTGATAACTGCATCTCAATGATTAACCACATGCTGCCTTGAACAATGCCACACTACTTGCTGCAAAATTCTGCTTGAAAAGGGACACTCAGACGATCCCTGGTTTCAAGCTTGCACCCTTCTAACCCCATTTAGCTAATCTATCACTAGTGGACAATCTGTCTTGATTAGTCAACCAAAATAAGAAAGCATGTTTAGGCATGATAGCTGAATCCCACACCACATTACCCCAATCTACTAAATCACTCCTACATCTGATGGCTTCCCAAGCCATCACAAAACCTGCTGCCAAATTCAGCTTGAAAAGGGACACAAAAAAAAAGATGATCCCTGGATTCAAGCTTGTTTTTGCAGAAGCCACATAATACATCACCCGGGCCAACCCCATCTAGCTAATCCGTCACAAGTGGACAATCTGTCCTGAACAGCCAACCAAAATATGAAAGCATGTTTAGGCATGATAGCTGAATCTCACAACAGATTGCCCCAATCCACTTCATTACTTCTGCGTCTGATGGCTTCCCAAGCTGATTTGCAAGAGAAAAGGCCATCGTTGGTAAGGGTCCATATCAAAGTATCCTCTGCATGGAATGGCAAAAGCTGACATTCCTCTTGCATAAGTCTTTGTTCTACAGATCTAGGATGCCTCCATTGCCAATTACCAGCAAGTTTACAAGCAGATGGGTAACTACCAGCTGCATATATGAAACTAGTGTCAAATTTGGAGCTAAGGACACCTTGAGGATGTCAATTCTCATGCCATATGTCTACTCTACTGCCATCTCCATTCTCCCCTTACTTTTGTTGCGGGGTTTATGATTTGTCTAGTTCTAACTGAATTTGTAAACATCCTTGCTTTTACTTAAATGGCAGATGAGAGGCCTTCAAGAATATATGTGAGAAAATCAACCAGGAAGGTAATATCCTTGCTTATCTTTACTTTGGTTGCTTGGCTTATGATTTTTTTGTTCTAATTGAATTTGTAAATGTCCTTGCTTTTACTTTAATGGCAGGTGAGAGGTCTCCAACCACTATTGACGTGAATCTGCATTGTTCTCCTATGGTTGATTGAATCAGCAACAGGTTTGTCCCCCCCTATTTTTTTTTATGAATAAGAATCTATTATTGATTAAAAAAACAAGACATACAAGAAAAAATCAAAACACCAACACCAGCAGCAGACAAGCTGTGAACCCCAACCTGTCAACATACAAGACAGCTAAACCCCATTAGACCCACTACCTAGCAGCAATAAGAACTGCAACTCACTTTCTATAATTACAAGTAGCAGAATAAGCTACCTTACATTCAACTAGCAACTAGCACCAGATCAACTTGCAGAACCTGTAGTTGTTTCTCTGCCTCTATATATGATACACAGCAGCAGCTATGATCATTCTCCCCACTCTAATTGTACTTGCTACAACAACTGGTGAGTTGTCCATATGAATGGAACCTTCTGTAATGACTCGGATTTTTAATAAAGCAAATAAAGATAAATTAGTCGAATTTGAGATGACTAATCTCCTTAACCTAAGAGAGAAAGGAATTTTGGATTAATTTTTCTGATTACTTAATTAATAAATTCCATTCTTTAGTGCTTGAATATAAACTGATAACTATTCCACTCTTTGAATATAGTGGTGATAACTAATTCAAACTCTAACCGAAATAACAATTACAGATAACAACTAATCTAAAGCTATTTCTAATTAATTCAAATAACAACAGATATCAATCTAATCTCATAGAGAGTTGGAATTTATTCAGCAATCTCCTAATAAAGTTTATCCTCCACTTTTATCATTTGCTTAAGAGAGATAATAGCTTTGTAGTGTCCATGTCCCCTACCCAACTTATATATAAAAAAAGTATACTGTTTAGATCCTATCATTTGCTTAAGAGAGATAATAGCTTTGTGGTGTCCATTCAATTATTAATAATGGTACATAAAGATAATAAAAATCAAAATGGAAGTGCATGAAAAATAGGTAGAAAATATAAGCAAATATAAGCAAGGAGTTGAAATTCTTTCATTTGTCAATTTCTACCTAAATAGTAAAAGCTTTACCCAAACACAACATTAATGTACTTTCGTTTATTTATTTATTTTTTGAGTAATGAAATATGATGTTTTAACTGTTATAATTCAATTAGACGGTGTGTGTGGCTAACATCTTGCACAAGTGACCTTGCCTCTTTATTTTTTATTCTTTGTTTCATTCATAGTCAATTGTTGTAGCTTGAATTTTCTTATTGATTTTTTTTTTTTGGCTTAATAAATGTGACCATAGTGAGCATTTTAGTGTCTTTTTGTTTATTTGTCCTCACATGTATTTTTTTTTTTTTTGGGTTTTATTTTTTTTTTTTTTTTTACTTAGCAATAGCAATGATAATTAGCCTTTTTTGTTAGAATATTATAGTACATATCCATAACAAAATATATATATATATACATATAATGAGAGATAGTAAACATAACTTTTATTTGGTGCATCATTTAATACGGAAATTAATCATTATTAATTTCAATAATTAAAAAAAAAAAGCGACTTTCATTTTATTAGATAATTGCATTGTAACGTATTAAAAAACAGTTATTATATATCTTTTTATTTGTTGATATTTTGTTAATACAAAATGGACGATACTTTAGATTTTCATGAAATTTTTATTCTTTATTTTTCATTTTTCAACCCCCACTCAATTGAGATCTTGGCTACATCCCTGGTTAAGGGTGTGATCCACCCAATTAAAATTCAGAAACGAGTAAAGAAATTGAGTAAGAGAAACGTTGAGTTGGTATCACCAAAAATCGTGATCAAGGAAAGTGTTGCAGTAGAGAAGAAAGTGAACAAAGAAACTAAAGAAGTGAGAGGTTCATTCTAATTATATCTAAATTTCAATAACAGAACCTAACATGGATTTTTCTTAGCCAAAAAAAAAACAAACCTGTATCTTGTTAATTAATAATCGAAGTCACAAAAAGCAATTGCATGTGTTTAATATAGATAAAGAAAATGATTTGTATTGTGAAATTTAAAATTTTGATTTGTATTCCTTCCAAAATTACTGATCTTCCTTACTTTTTTTGTTAGAGTTAATTTTGAAATCTAGCTTATGTAGCTTATGATCTGGATGAATGCATGGTTGAAACTAACTGAAACCTTGTATGTACACCTTAATAGATTAAATTAGGAATTTCGCATTGAGCCCTGATTTACACCATTTTGTATTTCATAGCATTTAACACAAAATTCTATCCTTCAAATTGAGCAAATACAGCTAGCACATCACATCACATGCATAACATATTTATTCACCCTTCCATTTTCATTTTAGAAAGCAACATGCATGTTATGGATGATACATCACATACAACAAAATAGAATTATTTCAAACAACTTGAATTAAGAAGCAAGCACATCAATTGAAACAGTTATATGTGTAACATAGAACCCAATCTGTCCATCACTATTGGAGGACCATTTCTATAAATCCACTGTGTAATTATGTAAATCTTATTATTATCTCATGAACTGATTACATTTCCAAATATCATGGTTTCTTTGAAATATGGAATTCACAATTTTCACAAAATATTTCACAATTATTAAAGTGTCAAATTGTCAACTTAAATGAAGTGAAAATTATTATGTCTGTAATGGTAATTACTCAATAATTTCACCTTAGCTAGATATATGCATCCACTAAAAACGCATTTCTTCAATTATATACTAATGAAAATGTAAAAACCGGTCCTGTTTATTTTGATTACAAGTCCATTTTGCGCAACATCAGTGAAAGTTTACATGTACTGCGACAAATGTGAGCAAGACCTAAGAAGAAGCTACTAAGGCACAAAGGTAACAACCAAAAGAATGTTAAAAAAATTAAAATCTATTCCATGTTGGGTTCATAATAGTTATGTCTGTCAACAACATATATCTATGCAGGTATTCACAGTGTTAAAACTGATATGAAAGCACAAACTATAACGGTTGATGGAACCATTGAGCCTGATAACTTACTATCGTACTTGAAAAGGAAAGTGCACAAACTTGCAGAGATTGTATCCTCAAAGCCAGAGAAAAAGGAGGAGAAAAAGAAAAAGAAAAAGAAAAAGGAGAAGGTAAACCTAACTGGGAAAGGTGAAGATAAATCCACCGAATCAACCAAGATTATAGGAATAAAGGAAGAGATAAAGGTTGTGGAGGTTAAAACTAAAGAGACCAATGTTCCATACTTCATTCATTCGAGTAAAACTTAGGTACAGTTCTTTAGGTCAAGTTCATTAGGTTCCTAGTTGAATTCAAATACATTGAATTTAAATATTCTTGGAAAAGATAACATTGTTTGTGTTTCATTGGTTAATGCAATTATGTGTTTAAATTCTATTGGGGAACATAATATACCTAACCTAAGGAAATGTGCCTAAGTTTTACCCCATTCATTATGTCTGTGCTCCCCAATTGTTTAGCTAGTGATGAAAATCCAAATACTTGTTCTGTAACGTAGATGGGTGATAATTACTGAAAAAGTATTGTGCCTTTTTATTTAGGATTCTTATAATTCCCAAATTGTATCCTACAATTAAAATATAAATGGAAGTAACAAAACAAAATATGCAAAGAAACTTTATAAATGGAATAAACTTTTTGTTATATTCCAAGATAATAATTGTTTCTGATCAAACTATTTTACCATATCATGTTTGCTATTTTAACTTTGTTTATTTATTTATTTACAATGCAAGTTTGCATTTATAGTTTATATTTTAATGCAATTAAGTTAGTGATGACACTCCCATAAACATTAGCAGACACAAAAAGCTAAAATTTTCTTTTCTCTTGAAGGATATAGCCACACCAAATGCCCCAAAAATAGTGATTTGTTAAGGGAAATCACTGAAGTGCGTATGCCTAATTAAGAACTTTTAGTAACATATATAACTGATTTTGTAGCAAAAGTCCCTTCTTTGGTTGAGCCGATAGCCTTTTTTTTTTTTTTTTTTCTGAAGTTATCTAATGGTTTTTCATTTTACTTTGTTCCTATTTCTATTTCAAGGATATATATATATATAAGATATATATATATATATAATATATATATATAAATATATATATATATATAAGAAAAAACCGAGATCTTAGTTAATTATAAAACATAAAGATCAAGTAGTGATGTCTAGAAATAATTGGTCGTAGAGAATATTATCCAATTTATTACAAGAATTGCTTTACCAACAAACCTAGTCTAATTGTAGAATTACAAAATCTATAATTTCTTGGCCAAAAATAGTAAGTAGATAAACAAACGTTCCTGAATATTAGTACCGGAGAGATAAATTATCCTAAAGGAGATTATTTTAAAAACTCTAGAAAATCTTCCTCCAAATTAAAGTTGGTAAACTTATTTATTTATTTATTTTATTATTATTACTTCGAGGTCCACTAAGATCATATAGATTACAATAATCTTTCAAGATGAAACCTTATTTTAATTATACACTACTCTTTAATAAGATTTAAAGAGAGTTTTCATCACTATGACCCTTCAAGACTCAATTAGATATAAAATTCACTCATTCTGCTTAATTAACCGCATAACAATTGAAGGAACATTTTGATAGATTTTGTGGCTTGCTTAAAGATTTTGTATACGCAACACACTATATATATGACTTAGTCCACGATGGCCAGTCAGCAGAAATAATTAGCTGAATGCTCAAACCACTTCTTCTAATGAAGAAAAAAGAGTTCAATAAAAATCAACATCCATATGATCAGAATCCATCTCAGTAAAATCAGAAACCAAAGTTCACAACCATTAATTAACAAACATAAAAACAAGCAGCTAGCAAGTAGTACTAGTAAATTAGTAATTGTACAAGATTTTGAGGTCTAAATAAGGATACCCTAACCTTCTTGACCAAAAATAGGTCAATCAATAAGGCTGCCGTCCGGCTGAGTTCCCAGCCCAACCATCGACCGATAACTGTCCATTCGGCACATTAAAGAAAGGCAGCCCCAAAGATGGGTTTGGAAACGGAGCACTAATTCCACCACCACCACCAGATTGTGAGACATGTTGTTGTTGCTGTTGTATCTGCAACGATTCTTCTTGATCATCCAACGGCAACCTCTCATACGCCACATTAGTGAATGACGAAGCCATGATGATAACGGGCCCTGATGCGGTCAAAGCTCCGGCGACGTTACCTCCCACGACTTGGCCTTGTCCTCCAGCCAAATATATGGTTAAATTGGTGGCACCAGGAGGGGCTGGAGGTGGAAGGAATGAACCTAACATCGATAGTATCTCGAAATGACCGTGTAGCGTGACAACGGAGCCAGCTGCAGATGGTTGTCGTAAGCTAACGTTTGTGACAGTTCCAGTCCCGCTGAGAACACAGATCCCACGTTGACGCTTGCGAGCGTAGTTGGCGATACACTCGAACACATCGCAACCAGTTGTGACTTCCAAGATATGAGCTCGGAGAGTGTTTGCGCTTTCTCTGGTGATGATCACAGGGGGTTTAGGCTTGTTTTTTGAACCTGTAGGTCGGCCTCTTTGCCTGCGACCCACAATATCGCCTGGGTTAGGGTTAACCTGAAGCTCAAGTTCTTGAGAAATATTGTTGTTGTTGTTATGGTTGTGGTGGCCATCTTCTTCATCATCATCGTTGTTGTTGAGTGGTCTTTGGAGGTGAAGATGTTGAACAAAGCGAGAAGAAGCTGAACCCAAGTCTAAGCCAGCCATACATAGATCAAGAGCTATAGCTTGAGAACACAAAAAAAAAAACAAAAAAAACAAAAGAAAAAAATTATAGTAAAAAAATGTAAAGTGAGATTAAGAATGATAATAATAATAATAATAATTAGTGGGGTATTATTTTATGTGGTTCTTTAAAGAAAAATGAGAGAAATTATGATTCAAAACCCTAGAGCAATAGCAAAAAAAAGGGGGAATCACAGAGAGGAAGAGAAGGGAAGAGGAAAGAGATAAAAGGTCTCACGCAGACTTAGCCACTTCTCATTTCTCATTATCAAAAGGGTAAACTTGTATTAAAAGGTATTAAAAAAAATAATTTTTTTTAATCGCTGGTTTAGTTATTTAATGGGCTTTTTAAAAAGTAAAACATGGGGGGTGAATTGTTTGATGTTTTATGTCTGTCCAAGGATTCCTGGTGCCTGGTCCCAAAACATTAAAAATGTTGTTGGATTTTAATTTTTTATTAGGCGAATAAGAGAGAGAGAGAGAGAGAGAGTTACCCTCATCTTGTTGGGTATAATTACGTACTGAAAGACATTGAGGTGAAACTTGAAAAAATGATTTACTTGGTTTTGATCTACCAGTACTAGAGTAAAATGAATTATAAATGAT
Organism: Fagus sylvatica; assembly: GCA_907173295.1. Classification (NCBI taxonomy): domain Eukaryota; kingdom Viridiplantae; phylum Streptophyta; class Magnoliopsida; order Fagales; family Fagaceae; genus Fagus; species Fagus sylvatica. Next base: position 32,082,887 of record OU015762.1, on the reverse strand, counting down.
TTGGATTTGTCAATGATAATGAAACTTATTAAGGAAAAAATAATAAACGTGTACAAGCAAGCACGTGTCTGCGAGGGTTTTGTGGCTTTTTATAACAATTAAGGATAGATTCTGAATTTATAAGCAATTAACCTGTGTTTCAACTTTCAAAACTTTGGTGATCTTCATCATTTCTAGTGAGTGAGATAGATGTTTTAATAAAGCTCACCAAAAAGAAAGAGAAATGTTTAATTATTTAATCAATTACTGTACCAGAAGAAAACACTAATATATTAATGGTCCCCATTCAGCGGCACTCTTTTCTGTTGAATCTGGCCTATAGTCTCAACATCCGATGCCACCAACCATTACTTTGTTGTTTTAATTGTTAAGGATAGGATAAGTGCTCACAGACCACGATACAAAACAAGTGACCTGCTGCTTTCTATTAGTTTATATTAGAATTGTTTATGGAATTGAGAAAGCGTAAAACCAGAAAAGAAAGAAACAAAGATTGGAAGTATAGAATAATCTAATCATGTCTTATGCCTTACAACTACAGTAGAAAGTCTTTAAGTATTATATGAAATTGTTATGTTATAATAAGCCTATTGATGGTACATAGAGAGATACCGAATCATCTACTAATCTTAAAATCAATAGTGCAATCTGTACAAATACATTGAAGCTAGATTGATATCTCTAACATCCTCTTAAACTCAAGATATAATTAAGCTTCAACACAATTTGAGTTTAGAATGCAAGAGATGTGGTAAGTGATAGACAATAACCAAATGACAACTTCTATTGTCAGATGATGGTTGTACCAATGGCCTGATCAATGATGACATCGGTAGATGAAAGTATAAGACATCGGTAGATGAAAGTATAACAGGTGGCTAGATGATGACAACACCAACAATCGGAATGATGACACTGACTATGGGCAACATCATCGGTGTTGGTTGACAACTGGTTCAAGGAGTGGGCTCTCATACCATATTAGAGTTATTTATGGGATTAGGAGAAAGAGTGAGTGAGGAAATAGAGAGTGAAAGCAAAAATTAATATGTTTTAATATGACGACCTATACGTCTAAGTTTTAATATATTACAATTTGTATAGATACATTGAATCTAGACTGTTACGTTTTAAAAAATAGATGGATTGATGTCCCAAATTAAGGACAAGCATGAAGGGGCACCAAGTGACCAGATTGTCGATTGAATTGCTTCGCTAAATTTTTTTCAACCCCAATTGTGTTTTCTTCTTCTCGAATGGAGTAATAAAACATATGCCTCGTGATATGTACAGTAGGTGCTAATTAATTCAGTTGATATTAAAAAATAAGTTTTTGGTATCATATTAAAACAGTTACCCAAAAACTTGGACTGTTAGATGAAGAGAATCAACTAATATATAATAAACCTATATCAAAGTCCATACATAACTATCATGGGACTTCCCAAGAATTTGAAACGAAAGCTATCTCTCTATAAAATTCAGTAATATTTAAGTTCATTAAACTTATTAACTTATTTGATTATGTACTATTTCTACACTGTATAAGTACTTTACAAACCAAACTGTAATTGCTCCCTCTAAAATTAATTAAAAGTTATTGACCACTTTTTATAATTGATATCAAAAGTCTTCTTAAATGGGAGGTAGAGCCTCCGGGACAAATCACTCATAGCATTTTCCTAAGTCAATAATTGAGAAACAAATAAATAAATTGCATGTCCCTTTTCATTTATTTTGGTCAAATAACTATTTTGTTAACCAGGTCTCAGTAATGCTACGGCCCACATTACTTGCAATTCCATCTTGTCACTGATGAAAGGATGGTACCAGCTGACTGGATGAGCTTTTAGGTTTATAGAAACTTCTTACATAGTCAAATCTAGCAATAACCTTAAATAACTTTTTTTTTTTTTTTTCCTTCACTTTTTCATTTTCTTTTTGTTTTCTATGTTTAATCATACCAAGAAAGAATAGATGCCCATTTAAGGATCAATATAATAAGTTTTCAAAAAAAAAAAAAAAGTGATCACTATGATACGTACAAATAACAAAATAATGATGACAACAAGGGGACAGATATTAGTGAGCTAGCTACCTGGGCCATTAAGGTTTCCTTTAGCTGTATTATGAAATTTAGGTCATCTACAAAAATTATTTTCTAATCAAATTAAGGAATGAATGACATGAGTATAGTGTTTTTCTTTAGCTGTAATATTAGGTCATCTACAGAAAATATTTTCTAATCAAATTAGGGAATGAATGAAAAATGAGTATAGTGTTACAATTATTTAGTTATACTACTATGATATATTTACAATATAAACTGTTTTTAATTAAAAACAATTGAATGCATGGTTCATATTTTTAAGACGTGGTCCATTGAATAATATCCAGTCAAGAACCTTATGACCCAATAAGGTTATAATAAAAGAAAAAAATAAAAGAACCTTATGATCCAATAATATCATCCAATTTTCTCCATGAGGAGAATTTATTAGATTCGAATCATCCACTTCCACTATTGTAAGGAAAAAATAAAAATAAAAAACTTTATTCACAGTCTGTTAAACTAATGTTGAGTATTGATTGAGAAATTCTCAAATATTTATGTAATCTATATTTTGTACTATTTAATTTATGCTCAGGTCATTTTCTTAAAATTTACCGTGATCTCTCCCATCTCCCTCAAACATATATTTAAATAATCGAACTTTCAAAAAAGTATTTAACCCATCTTCGTATGTGAGAGAAATTAATTAAAATTGAAAGTATGGCATGGGTCTTATCATTATGATAAGTGTTTTTGACTTTTTATGACAAGATGTGAAAAATGTGATTAACTTAATTATCAGCATCATTACACACCAACAAGTTGGTCTTAAGTCTTAACCCTACTGGCTGCAACACTTCCTTGCAATAGGAAGATCAACTTACTTATATTATAGGAGACCTGCCTAGCTAGCATGAAAATTATTCACCTAATTTAAAGATAACGCTACCTTTTCATCAGTAATCAGAATAATGATAGAAAATCTGACTACTTAATTATTGTGGAACTTGATGATTCCTAAATGCAAGAAATAGTGGATACATGGACAGGTAACATCAGAAAATAGATGAAGGAAAAGATAAAAGAGACATGAAAATAGGAACATATATATATATATATATAGATAGGGTTTTGTCAAGTCTTGGATCTTCAACATGAATTATAGGAGGTATGATCACATGTAAAAGAGTAGCGGGGAGTTAAACCTTTATTTTTTTGGGGGGGAATTAAGACTAACTCTACCGAGACATTTCAAATGGCTGGTCTCACATGTGTTGCATGGATATGAATTCGCTAGTTTCTAGCTGGCCAGCCAAATTACAAGTCTAATTATATAGACTAAACTTTTTCCAACTTATTGGAATCATGTTCCAACTTAAAAAAATTCAATTTTTTTAACCATTTATCTCAAATTGCCCCTTTTTATCTTCTTTAATTTCGGTTGAATTATGCAATTTATTTCTGGAGTTACTGTTGAAACTTTGCAGTGAAGTAGCAAAGAAAGAAAGAAATGCAGAGAGTATTGCAGAGTTTTAGACTATAGAACTTGAAGAAATTGATCCTTTCTCATTAATTAATTTGAATTTACAAGAGAGCTATTTATAGAGAAAGTGAAGAGCAACTAATTTTAATCAAGAAACTACCATAAGCTTGTAGAAGCTCTGAATTAACCAACTTGAACTGACTGAAACTAAAAACTAACTCCAGATATTAAGCTAATTTGTTATAGAATCCTATCGACAAGTCTGACTAGGATAACAGCTCATCCTTATCCATGCTGAGATGGTTGCTGATCTGTACTTGATCTTGAATAACTTATTCTAACTGAATTGATGCAACTATGCTAATGAACTGGAGTGTAACATATGCATAACCTTGCAGCACATGGACTGGATCAGTTCATGCAACATATGGACTGGAACATTCAATTAAATGGGCTGCTGCATATGGATTAAGCTAGATCACTTCATGAACTGGGTTGCAACAGTTGAGCTGGACTCTGCAGATTCTAAAAGTTACTCAAGATCGATATAACCACACATGTTGTTAGAGATATTATGATATGAAATGCTAGAATTTATTGTAGGCCAATATACTCGTAGAGCAAATAAAATAATCATAATCCTGTTTGCATTACCCTTAAGATTACTCAAGACTTTCCATTGTGGAAGTAAGTTGCTCTCCAAACTACGCTAATTTTATTTTTGCTTTCTATTTCTCTCTTTTCTTTCACTCTCAATCTTATTTCCAACAACAATTCTAACATAGTATTAAAGTAAGATTTGATCCGTAAAACCAACAATCCAATTATTTTATATTTCATTTTTAGGCTTAAATGTATTGTTGATTCCTAAAGTTTACTCATTGAGCGCTATTAGTCTGCGAAGTTTGAAATGAGCTCTATTGGTCCTTGAAATTTAAAAACTGAGTGTTATTGATCCCTCCATCCAATTCTGTTAATTTCTTGCCTACATAGCTAATGAAAAATTGATATATAATATTTTAAAATGAAGCGTCAACTTATCTTTTTAATTAAAAATTTACACATAAGCCAAATACCCTATTGGGCTGATCTGTGATTGGACCTATATTTGACAAAATACCCGACCATTGTACCAGATTCACTTTCCCCAAATCTAAAAAATCACCTCTGTTCCTCCATTTCCGACGCCTCCGGCCAACCATTAATCTTGTTTGTAGGTCTTATTCTCATCAAAGTGAAGAAGCTTCCTCTCTTTCTCCAACTCACATTGTTTGTCAATCCGGAATCAATGGAAGCAATTCAACGAATTGGGATACCTTCGATTCCTCGTAAAGATAGAATCATCTGGATCAAGGACGCCAAAGGTAACTTCACTGTAAAATCATCCTTTCAAATCAATCAGAATGTCGGGATGCCAATAACCTCAAGTCTAAATTGGAAAACACTATGGAAGCTCAAGCTACAGGAGAGAGTCAAAATGCTAATATGGAGGATTGGCTCAAATGTGTTACCCACCAAACTCAACCTTGCTCAGAGGATTGAAGGGATAGACCTAAAGTGTCCATTGTGCAATGAAGAGGAAGAATCTATAACCCATTTATTTTGCAGTTGCCCAGTTTCAAGAGCTATTTGGTTTGGTGTTTGTTGGAGCATTCACTCGGATAATCTGAACGTCTCAAATCATCAAGAGCTTGCAATCCTAGTAATTGATCCTCCTATCATCCAATCCAACTCTATTCCTGAGAAAACTCTAAAAGTCCAAGCTGCTTTCCAGGTAGCCCTTACACTTGAATGCTTGATTGTATATGGCAGCTAAGAAACCAAAAATGCTTGCAGGTGGCCAGATTAGTTTACAATCTTCCACTAAAGATCTTGAGCTTGGAATTTTGGAACATATCCGTTTGGTCAATCCTGAAGCTGAAAGTGTTAGAGAGGTGCCTAGATGGGCTAAGCCAGCTATTGGTGCCTAGATGGGCCTTTAATGGTATTATTATATTGTGCATGATATTTTGAATTAGGCATAGAATGCTACAATTCTTTCATCTTATTTCATTGCATGAAAAATATCATTTATTTGAGTTATATTAGTTCCATTGAGTCTTAAATTGAGTTATATATCTTTGTTACCCAAATATCAAACTAAGAGGGGGGATGAATTAGGTTGAGGCAAACTTTTCAATTAAATGCGAAATGAATATAATTATGAAAAAAAAAATTAATTGCTACACAAAGATGATATATAATTAATCACAAGTAAATTAGCAATTAAATGAGAGAGAGAGAGAGAGAGAGAGAGAGAGAATCAAACTCGGTGATTTTATCGAGGTTCGGCTTCCTGCTTACGTCACTGCCTTAAGAACACCTCTTGAGAATTCCCTAGTTCACTATGGACAACCTTCTTTATGGGTGAATGTCAAACCTTTACAATCTTGCTTTGAACGGTCAAGAGTAATCATCTAGTGAAAAATCCTTTTCACTACTTAGGATTTATAACCAAACTCTAACTATCAATTTCAAGAATGATAAAGAGTTGTCGTATAAGATAAAGCTCTCTCAAAAAGTAGGAAGTACACAAATAAGCTCACTTTAATAGTATATCAAAGATTGATCAAGATAGCTCAAGAACTATTTAGAGAAATTTGATTTTCAATCAAGATATTTGAATGATATTGAAATATAAGCTTGAGAAATGTTTTATTGATCTTATATATGCTTGGGTAAGTCTCTCTTAGTCTTAGATGCTCAGAAATATGAGTATTTATAACCCAAAATGAGTTATAATCGTTGGTTTAAAAGATATAGCTGTTATAGTGGAGAAAGTAGTTGTTATTTCAAAATTTTCACTAATTTAGTTGCCTAGATCATGATATAGGCGCATGGATTTTTTGGACAAAAAGTCTCTGGATGAAATAACCAGTTCGGCTGGACCAATATAGTCGCGTAGATTTAATCTAGGCCCTGGATCAGGACTTAGGCGCTTGGATCCTTGTGGTTGCACTTTTCAACCAATTTGGCTTTATATCAAATAATCAAACTTATATATTTATCTTTTTAAACGATTTTGATTATTTCTTTGAAAACTTATAAGTCCATTTGAAATATTTTTAAGATAACAATTGGGGACTTAAGATTTATTTAATTTCTTAATCTTTTTGAGTTGGTTTTAAAGTTGTCAAACTAGATAAACTTTACAAAAAAACCTAACTCTTACTCACACTATATCTTGGAACATGATGCTTAAGCTTGTTTCCTTTGCCTTTGGCTTTGGCTTCAATGACTTGATCTTCAATGTGTTTCCATTTTGAACTTTGATGAAGTTGCTTTGTTTGAACTTGTTGACCATGATGGTCCAACTGATAACTTTATCAAAATTATGCTTAAACATAAAATCATTAGCTTACTTGAAAATATCATTTATAGATATACAAAATCCTTGTTATCATCAAAATTGCATAAATACCCTTGGATTAATTAGCCAATAAAATAGGCATTGAAACCTTAAGGCTAACAATCTCCCCCTTTTTCTCCCAAAGTTTAGGTTTTCTCTCTCATGGCCGCCTAAGCTTCTTGCTAGGGCTAGGGCCTATGTTTCTTTTGTAACAATATGATTTTCATTATGAATCCTTTAAGCTTTAATGTTTAATATATTTAATTGTTCATCTTTGATTTCTATTGATGTATGAGTTCTTCTATGATTCTTATAAGTTCAATCAAGTTTTTCTTATTATTAAGATGAATTTCTCATGGTTTCAAATAGGATTCCAATTTTATAATTGAATAGGTTTTTCTAAATATTATTCTAGCCACTTTGAACCTTGATGAAGTTGCTTTGTATTCTCCGCTAACATAATGTTCCTAAATTCTTTTAGTTCAACTAAATCAAAAGGGTTTTTAAAATAGAACAATTGAATATATATTGTTTTTAAAAACAAGGTTTTCAACCTATATCATAATGGATGTCATATCAGTATGAGGAAACATCCCGAAACTCTAGTGCCTTTTCTTGATTGATTTTTACCAAACCAACTTTATTTAACAGCTATTATTCTTGTTTCCCATTGCTTTTGAAAACACAAATTCTCTGAGAATCAACAACCCCTTACACTGTACTACAAAGTACCGATTATTATTAAGCGACATCAATTTTTGGCACCGTTTTCGGGGAGCTTCGACTTATTTAAAGGCAATTTCGTGGAGCAAAAGATCACCAATGGACTACTCTATTGGTAACTTTGTTCCATTCTCCCTTATTTTTATTTGTCAAATTTTTTTTTGTTATTCTAATTGATTTGCATTCAACTGTGTATGACCGTTTTGGTTAGAAATGAAAAATGCAGACGGGAAATTTTTTAAATCTACTTTGGAAGCCTTTTTGATACACCTACACATTCACTCACATCTTCAATAATGGCTTGATGACACAAATACTAATCATGAGGAGAATAGGAGGACCATGAATGAATTGTTACACACTACACAAGAGTTTCATTCCTTCCTGTATCATGTTTCATCATAATGCACCTCATGTAGAGATAAAACAAGGTTTGTTGGCCATACTTCCTAATTTTAGGGGTTTAGAGAATGAGAATACCTATGTGCATGTTAGAGCCTTTGAGGAAGTGATTAGTAGCTTTTATGCACAACATGTGATTGAGATTGTCAAGTTGAGATTTTTTCCTTTCTCCCTTAAGGATAAAGCTAGAGGTTGGTTGTATACCCTAAAGCCTAGGTCTATAGGAAATTTGGGGGGGATGACTCAGGTTCTATAAGAAAATTTTCCCTCCCCACAAAGTCCAGTAGGTCAAAAGGTGGATATCTAGCTTCATTCAAGAGGAGAATGAGACGCTATTCATGAAATAGGAAAGATATAAGGACATGTTCAATTTTTGCCCAACTCATGGATATGAAGATTGGAGGTTGGTGAGCTATTTCTATGAGGGACTTACACCTAGGGATTTTCAGTTTGTTCAACTCTCATGCAAGGGTGGATTTTAACAAAAGAAACCAGAAGATGCTATGAAGTACCTAGATGAGATAGCTGAAAACTCAAATACATGGATTTGACCAAATCCCTTGGATTACACAAAGCGGAATATAAGCAATACTACCAAATTTGGTGGCAGTGTTTCTAAGTTGAGAGAAGAAGAAAACATGAGTGCCAAGATCAGTTTGTTAACCAAGGCAATAGAAGCACTCAAGTTGAAGGGAAGTAGAAGTGTCCATGCCATTTTCAGAGAAGAACCATTGGAGGCATGTAGGATTTTCCATGAGATAGGCCATACCACAAGTGAATGTTAGTCACTTTTTCAATTTCTAAATGTACCGGAAGAACAAGTGTTTGCATTCAATCAATACCGGTCAAACAATTCATCATATTCGAACAATTATAATCCAAATATGAGAAACCACCCATATTTGAGTTATAAGAGTGACAATGTGTTGAATCCCCCTCCTCGATGGAATAATTACTCATCTCCATCTTCATCATCTAAACCCCCCTTGGAGGATGTTCTTGGTACTTTCATGCAAAATCAGAGTGAACAAAATCAAAAGTTTGAATCCATGTTTAGAAGACTAGATGAGGAGATGAGAGAGACCAAAAGCCACGTAACTAGACTTACAGATGCATTGAGTGGGATTGAGAGAGGGAAGCTTCCTTCCCAAACTCAACCCAACCCCAATAATCAAAGTCTAAAAGTTGTCAACAAGGACAAACTCGAGGAAGTTAAAGTTGTGACTATTTTGAGGAGTGGTAAAGAAATTGATAAAAATGCTCATTTAGTAACTAAGATATCAAATGACACTTCACTTGAAGGCAAGAAAAATGAGATTTAGTCATCTAGGACCAATGACATTGAAAGATGCCCATTCCCTATACCATTCCCACAGGCCTTGCAGTTACCTAAGAATTTGAATGTGACAACTGAAATATTAGAGCATTCCACATCATTAAGCAAGTGCCTGCCTATGCTAAGGTAACCAAGAACCTATGCAATGTTAAGAGGAAGTATCACTTGAAAAATACTGAATTTTTAACTGAACAAGTGAGTTCCATTATCCAACACAAGGTCCCACCAAAGTACAAAGATCCAACTTGCCCCACAATTTCTTGTATTATTGGTGATTACTTAATTGGGCATGCTTTGCTCGATCTTGGAGCAAGCATTAATGTACTCCCATTCACTGTCTATCAACAAATGAGCCTTGGTGATTTGAAACCCACTTCAATCACTTTGTAGTTAGTTGACCATTCAGTAAGAACACCAAGAGAGATGGTTGAGGATGTACTTATCAAGATTGAAAATTGTTACTACCCTATGGATTTCATTATTTTAGATACTGAACCTAATTTGCATCCTGATATCAGTATTTCTATTATTTTGGGTAGACCTTTCCTTGCTACAGCTAACACGTTAATTAATTGCAGGAATAACAGAATGAAAATCACTTTTGGCTCCATGACTGCCGAGCTCAACATATTTAATGTGATGCGGCAACAAATGGAAGATGATGAGTGCCATTATATGAACCTCATTGACGCAATGGTCCAAGAAGAGTTCAACCGCAACTATTTTTCTGACCCTATTTTGGGATAGGAGCAAGTGATGGCAATTAATGAACCATGGAGACCTTGCTTTGAGGAGCTAACAAAGACTGAGAAAAAGACAATGCCCTCAAGTGAGGAGACACCACAACTAGAGCTCAAACCACTTCCAAGTTTCTTCAAATATGCATATTTGGTCCCAGGTGAGACATTTCCTGTAGTTAATTCTATTGCAATGAATGAACTTGAAGAGCGTAGAAACGAGGCTTACATAAGCACTTAACATTATAAAGAGAGGATGAAGCTCTTTCATGATAAGAAAATTGTGAGGAAAAAAGTTGAACCTAACTTTATGATTCAAAACTCCACACAGTTTATGGAAAACTAAGGACAAGATGTGATGACCCCTACATTGTGAAAGAAGTGTTTGATCGTGGGGCTATGGTAATTGAAGATCCTAGAAATGGTAGAATTCTAAAAGTGAATGGTCAAAGACTGAGACCATACATGGGCAGAGTTGTTCCAGTAGAAGAGATCATGTCTCTTGAGCTCGATACTTATAAGGATGCTAGTTAGATCCTCTATGAACTCTCACATATGTTGTATTATATTTTTTTTATTTTCTTTTGTTTTTGTTTTTGTTTTGATTTTCTATTGGGTGTCTAACCATTTAGCAGGAAATAGCTTGCGGAGTTCATCATAACATTGGGTGTTTTATTTCCTTTTCCCTTACACTTTCATTTAAAGACTTGTCTCTTGCACTCATATGTATATTCTTTGAACATTAAGGACAATGTCACATTTAAGTTGGGGGGGAGTGTAGGAATGTTTTGATTGTTGATGTATTCCTTGTTGTTTCTTGTTGAGAAGTTTTGATACCATTTGTTTTCATCTTTGAAAAATGAAGAAGGGTAAATTATACTATCACCTCATTCTTTTGGCAAAACTAGACTCGACACATCCCATTTTGGGGAAATGATACTTCGCTCCAATTTTTCGAAAGTAATTGACACCCCACCCCTTTTTCTCACTCACTGACTAACAGTGTTAAATTTTAAACCAAATATTCTTTTTTATTCCCAACTGAGAGTTAGAGTATTGGAATGTAGTTCAAAATTTAACTTTAGTTTGTTAGTTTGTTGATGCTTAGTTAGGGTAATTGGGATAAAAAAAAAAATAAATAAATAAAGCAACTGGTCCGGTGAGAACCAAATCATGGAGTTGAAATTCTTTTTTTGCTAAACGAGTTGAAATTCAAATCCAAATCCCTCCAATGCCAGGCCAAGAAATGCGAGAAGGAAGAGAAGATTCGAGAGAATTGACGATGTTCCCATGGACTTGGTGATGGTGGCCATCTTGGCTTGGGTGTCGAGACGAGCGACGACGACATTGAGGTGAGAGGCGAGGTGAAGATAGTTCATCTGCTCGTTGCGTTTGCAGATGGCATTCTCGGCATAGGTTCGAGCGCCATCGATGTTGCCTCTCTCTCTCTCTCTCATTCTACTCTACTCTGCTCTCCTCTAGTTCAAGCTGTTTTCTCTCTTTTATCTACCTAAAATTCGGTCTCTTTCTCCGACTGGGTCTTTTGGATTTGGTGTTTTGATATCAAAACGAAACATTGTCTAAAGGAAATTACATGTCACAAAGTATTCAATAGTTTCAAGTTTCCTAAATGATCCAAACTAATAAACCAAAATATAAAGAACTACATCAGAGTCTAATTGTAATATGCTTCCTCCTCTACTTCTATCAAGTACCTACAATAAAAATGAAAGAACTTATAATTAGACAAAGAATAAACAAATAATGACTTAAAAATAATGCTAATAATGATAACATTGCCTAGCATATTAAACCATGCCCAACCCAACACAAATAACAATCAAGCAGACGCCTATTACAAATCCACCTATGCTTTTATCTATTGATAACAGCAAGTTCTCACTTGGAAACTTGTATGAACAAACTAGCATAAGTAAGATTCTCAATACAATCAGAGTTGAGCAGCTCCATGACTAAACATAAACTGATCCATATTCAAATAATGCAGAAACTTGCAGAAGATTCTCAACACTTAAAATAGAGGAAAGAAGCACAAGGACATTCCTGACATCATGAAACCATGAGAACCAAGCAGATACTAACTGAACTGAGCATCAAAACAAAACGCATATAACTACCAATACAAAGTCACCTGAGAACCTCACACAAAGTCTAAGCTCACTGTCCAAACATGAAAACAATCCAACCTTCACACTTAGTCTAAACTTGACATCTTGCAAAATTGAACTTATAACATAATTAACATCCTTACACACATTCTAATGAATTTTTCCCATTCTTCTCTGTAAATGCTTTAATAATGCAGAATGTATATGTTGTTTGCCTTGCCAAATGGTTAAGGATCACTGTATATTTATATTGATTTACAAGTAGGATAGATACAAAACAGAAGAATGTTTATCATAATATTAACAAGATGAAGTCCCTGTTTTGTAGCTGGATAATGTTTATCTGATCATGCTTGGTGTTATCCTCTATTGCTGCAGAATTTGATTTCAAAGGATTGATATCCTTAACACTCCCCCTCAAGTCCAACGGTATAGGAATAACGTTGAGCTTGGAACGAAGAAGGACAAACCGAGTTGAAGACAGTGGTTTGGTTAAAAGATCCGCAAGCTGGTCATGAGTGGAGAGAAACTTTACTAGAAGTGATTTGGAGGCGACCATGTCACGAACAAAGTGGAAGTCTATCTCAATGTGCTTGGTCCGAGCATGGAAAACTGGATTTGTAGAAAGGTAAGTGGCACCAATATTATCACACCAAAGAACAGGGGCAGAAGAAGAGGATTGACCAAGTTCCTGCAGTAGAGATTGAAGCCATTTGACTTCAGCAGCAGCGTTAGCAAGAGCTTTGTACTCTGCTTCAGTGCTAGAGCGAGCAACGGTGGCTTGTTTCTTGCAGCGCCAGGAGATGAGATTCTTACCCAAGAAGATACAGTAACTGCCTGTAGAACGACGATCATCACGTGAGCCAGCCCAATCAGCATCGGAAAAGGCTTGAATTGTTGGAGAAGAACTTCGATAAATTTGAAGACCAAAGTGCAGTGTGTTCTTCAAATACCGCAAGAGACGCTTGACAGTCTGCCAATGAGGAAGTAGGGGTTTTTGCATGAACTAAGATAACTTGTTGACCGTGAATGCAATGTCAGGCCTTGTAAGAGCTAAGTATTGAAGAGCTCCTACGGTGCTTCGGTAGAGTGTGAGGTCAGGGAAGAGCTCACCCTCAAAGGCAGAAAGACTGGTAGTTGAAGCCATTGGAGTAGTGATGGGTTTGGCCTCACTCATTTTGGTGCGGTGAAGTAAGTCTATGATGTACCGATGCTGAGAGAGGATAATGCCATAAGGATTGGAGAGAACCTCAATTCCAAGAAAGAAATTGAGATTACCTAAGTCCTTAACCGCAAAATCGTGAGTGAGGGACAAGAGCAAATCATCAATTGACTCAGGTTTGGAAGCAGTGATAATAATATCGTCAACGTAAATTAGAACGAACATCGTGAGAGACTGGGTCTTGTATATAAACAAAGAAGAGTCAGAACGAGACCCATGAAACCCCAAATCTAAAAGTTTATTGCTGAGACGGGAAAACCAAGCCCGTGGAGCTTGTTTCAACCCATAAAGTGCTCGCTGTAATTTACAAACATGATTGGGGTAAAGGGAATGTTTATAGCCTGGGGGTTGAGACATAAATACCTCTTCTGATAAATTGCCGTGGAGAAAAGCATTTTGGATATCAATTTGTCTAAGACACCAGCCAGATGAAATAGCAAGGGAGAGTACAGTACGTACCGTAGTTGGCTTGATCACGGGACTGTAAGTCTCATCATAGTCAACTCCGAATTGCTGATGAAATCCCTTGGAAACCAGCCGGGCTTTGTGCCGTTCAACAGTGCCGTCTGCCTTCCGTTTAACCCGAAACACCCATTTGCATCCAATGAGATTCTGAGACGGATGGGGAGGAACCAAGGTCCATGTTTGATTGCGCAAGAGGGCATCAAACTCGAGATTCATGGCATTACGCCATTCACGACTCTTGACTGCCATGGTGAAGCATGTGGGCTCAGAGACGGAGAGGGGACCAGCAGTAACGGCAACAAGGGCCTTGGGCAGTGGGTAACGGATTGTCCCATCAGTCGGTATTTTTGGCTTGGTGATTTGGTTCTTGGAACGAGTAACCATATGATGTGAGGAGGTAGGAGGAAGATGAGGGGCAGAGCTGGGTTCTGTTTGAGAAGAAGCTTCTGGAGATGCCGCAGGTGTGAGGTGAGGATCAGATGTGGTAGTGGGAGGAACCACGTGGGCAGGTGCTGTTTGAATGTGGGGAATGGGCTCGGCTTGGGGAGCAGATACGGGCTCAAGGCAAGTTGCAACCGTGGGCTCATTTATGACAGCAGGAGGGGCCCGAGAAGCAGTGAGGTCTGAAGGTGCTATGATGGACCGAGCTTATGAGGAGTGCAGTGGGTACGGCCCAAAGAGAGAAACAGATGGACTGGGTGGTGTTTGGGCTGGGGAGTGAAGTGGAGAAATGTGTTTAAAAAAAGGAAACAATGATTCAAGAAAAATAACATCTCTAGAGATGTAGAGACGACCAGTGGGTATATGGAGACATTTGTAGCCATGATGGAGTAGACTGTATCCTAGAAAAACACATTGAAGGGAGCGGGGTTGAAGTTTGTGAGAGTTATAGGGCCGAAGATTGGGCCAACATGCACAGCCAAAAGTTTTGAGAAATAAATAATCAGGAGGAGACTGGAATAATTTTTCAAAAGGGGATTTATGGTGAAGATTTTGGGTGGGAAGTCGATTTATAAGATAGCAGGCAGTTTGAAAAGCATCATCCCAAAACCGAAGAGGCATATGAGCATGTGAGAGAAGAGAGAGACCAGTTTCAACTATATGGCGGTGTTTGCGCTCAATGGAACCTTGTTGTTGGTGAGTGTGGGGACAAGAAACACGATGGACAACACCATAGTTAGTAAAGAAGGTGGAGAGTGAGCGATATTCGCCACCCCAATCAGTTTGAACAGATTTAATTGTAGTGTTAAAAAATCTCTCGACATATTTTTGAAATTTGAGGAAAATATTATAGGCATCACTCTTTTTTGTCATAGGGTATAACCAAGTGTAACGACTCGAAGCATCCAAAAAAGAGACATAATATTTAAATCCATTTTGAGAACATATTGGGGATGGTCCCCAAACATCAGAAAAAATTAATTCCAATGGACAATTATATTGAGAAGAAGATGGAGAAAAAGATAATTGCGTGCTTTTGGAATTAAGACATGCTAAACAAAATTTTTTATTGGAATTTGAATTAGGAAGTACAGGAAGACCAAAACGTGAAATAATTTGAGAGACAGTACGAAGGGCAGGGTGCCCCATCCTAGAGTGCCACTGGGGATGGGAGACTCGTTCGCCTACAAACGCGGTAGGATTTTTATTGGACTGGCCGTGTTTCTTGATGAAGAAAGGAAAGGGATAGAGGCCATTTCTACTCGGGCCGTGCACCAATGTTCTCCTCGTTGCCTGATCCTTCACAGAGAAAAATTTAGGGTGAAGTTCAACAAATGTGTTAGTATCTGTGGTAAATTTTTGAATTGACAATAAATTTTGGGAAATCTGAGGAACATGTAACACATCATTTAATTGAAAGGAAGAGGAGGGAGAGAGAATGTGGGTAGTCCCAACATGTGTAATGGGAAGACCGGTACCATTGCCAACATGGATGTTGTCCTGGCCGTGATATGGATCAGCCCTGACATTCAGATTGGTGAGATCAGCAGTGAGGTGATGAGTTGCGCCAGAGTCAGCATACCATTGGTCATCAGAGGCAGTCTGTGGTGTGGCAAGGAGAGCCTGCTTGTTTGAATCACTCGAATACGAGTTATCAAAACGATGGTAACAAGTCAGGGCCATGTGCCCAATCTTACCACAAACCTGACAAGTAGGACGAGAACCATTGGAGGAAGATCCTCGACCACGGTTTCGACCACGAGTGAAACGGTTTCCTGAAGAGGAACGGCTAGCGTGATTGGAAGAAGAGAACCGACCAGTACGATCCCCACTAGAAGAAGATCCACCACGGCTGGTAAAGTGAGCCCCTGCAAGAGACAGATCAACCTTGGGTTGGGCCTGGACCATGCGGAGTTCCTGAGATAAAAGGTGACCATAAAGAGTCTCAATGGAGAGAAGCTCCGTGCGCATGTGAACCGTGGTGATGAAGGACTCATATTCAGAGCCAAGGCCGGCAAGGAGAAAGGAGATCTGTTCTTCCTCAGTGAGCGGCTGATTGATGGCAGCAAGAGTATCCACAAGACCGGTGAAGGTGTGGAAATAATCGGCTATTGACGAATCTCCCTTCTTTAAGGTGGAGAGTTGATACCGAATAGTCATAGTGCGAGCACGGGAATGTGCCGTGAACATTCTCTCGAGAGTGAGCCATACATCTCGGGATGTTGTGCACTTGACAACATAGGCCAGAACATTTTCTGACAAGGATGAGATGAGAGCACTGAGGATCATCTGATCCTGAATAAGCCAAGCTTGATGAGCTGGGTTGGGTTCGGGTGGAGAAGAACCATCGAGATAGGCAGAAGGGGCTGGCCTGGATCCGTCCAAAAAACCAAATAGATGCTGTCCTCGAAGATACGGGACAATCTGAGCCTTCCACAGTAAATAATTCTCACGTGTGAGTTTGATGGTGACTAGGTGATGAACGACGGGAAGATGGGTGGCAGTCGGAGTTACAGGAATAAGAGAATCAATGGTGGAGGTAGCCATTGCAGGGTAAGTGTTTGATGAAATATGTGTGAGAGAGGAAAGAAGGAAAAAAAAAAGACGTTAGTCACTTAAAAAGCTCTGATACCATGTAAATGCTTTAATAATGCAGAATGTATATGTTGTTTGCCTTGCCAAATGGTTAAGGATCACTGTATATTTATATTGATTTACAAGTAGGATAGATACAAAACAGAAGAATGTTTATCATAATATTAACAAGATGAAGTCCCTGTTTTGTAGCTAGATAATGTTTATCTGATCATGCTTGGTGTTATCCTCTGTTGCTGCAGAATTTGATTTCAAAGGATTGATATCCTTAACATTCTCCAACCAAAGATGATAAATTTATGCATTTCCAAGCCAATTTTAACCCCACCACCTTGATTCTTCCTTTTCAAGTTAGTTTTAATTTAATCAAACTTGGAGCTCCTCCTCCCAACTTCCTTATAAATTCTGCAGAATTGCAAGATTCTTAGCAAGGGAATCAACGAGTCAGTGATATGAGAAAAAATTTCCTTTGCATTTTATTGGTTTATTGCCACCAAAAGAAAAAGTTGGTATCTTTAGGACATTTTTTTTGGGGTTAATAGAATCCTTCGTACCATTCTGGACAATGAAAATCTACTAATAACGTAATGCAATTATTTTCCTGATTTTATTCAATGATTGATATGCAGTCCTATCTACAACACCGACGAATGGTCCCCAAGTGGTGATGTCTATGTAGGAGGTAAGAAAATGCAGTACTACTAAACTTTGATTTTGAGGTTGTAATTCAGAATTTGGAAGAATAGTACTACTTGTTTCTTCTCTTTTCATTTTTGATATTACAGACCAAAAGATCACATTATCACACATTATCCCCAACTAATCACACAAACATAACTGGTTAGCTCCCATGAAAAAACAGAGGCAATAATCAGCCTAGTCATATTGCATTTCTTGCATGAAGGTGGAAAACTCAAAAAAGAAGAGATTCTAATACTAGTTTATTGGCACTTTTTTTAACATTCTGAATAAATGATAATAAATTGCTGTTATCGGTAGACAGAAGTCAAGAGTATAAGCAAGGTCAAACCATGTGATAGTCACAGTCATTCTTTTGCTAACAAATATTAATTAACGTTTGAAATGATCACACAAACTCGGAAAATTATTAGGTACTCCGGGAGTATATTGAATGCGTACTCCCTCCTCTCACAGAAGTGGTGGGTTCCATCATGAATTTAATTAGCGGGACTCATAACTTCTGTGAGATGAGGGAGTACGCATTTAATGTACTCCCGGAGTATAGTATAATTACCCAACAAACTCACAGTAGATGATAATCAGGTCATCGTATAAAGCAAACAAACTGTGATTAATAATTCAAGTAAGCTTTAGCAATCTGAACTTTCGGCACTTTAACAATTAAGCAAGCAACTTTCAGTATTATTAATCATAGTTTAAAGCACACCCACCACCAGAGCATGTTCCAAACCCAATTAGCTAAGTGGAGTTGTTCACTATGGATCCTTATAATGAACATTCAACAGCCAAGCAGAAAGGTCATCCCAAAGACACGATTATATTTTTCCCCAAATATTCTCAACAACCAAACAAGCCCTAAAAACAATTGGATTTTACCAAGCGCCTAATGCAACAATTTGACTACATCAGTTTATCTACCTCAACAAACTTATTATTCTTATAAACCCTAACAACAATCACATTCTGCAAAATACCTTCTCATTTAGCGTCAATAGACTAATTTTTCTAATTAATGTGCAAATTTTCAATTTAGGGGATAAAAAATGAACTCTTTATCCACGGTTTGGTGGCCGTCGATAAAATAATTTAGGTCTTTTATTAACAGTTTTGAACTATGGGAAATAAACAAGTCTATTATTAACAGTTATAGACCGTCGAAAATAAACCTATTAGAGCAGAAGCCACACTTTCAGATTATACTCTCTCAAAACTCAAAGGAAATCTCTCTAGAACCTAGAAAAATTCTCAAAACTCAAAGGTATACTCTCAAATTCCTAGCCCTTTGATTTTATTTTGAAACGTTTTTCTGATAGTCTCTCTCTCTCTCTTATTTTCCACATTTTCGCAGATTCGCTGAACACATTTTCACAGATTTGATAGCCAATCTGCGCTCGCTCTCTCTCTCATTTGAGTTTTTAGTTTGCTTGGTTATTAGTTTTTTGTTGATTTTAGTATTTTGTTAGCTTGGTTATTGTTTTCTTGGTTTTGAATTTTGAGTTTCACATTTCAATTTGAGAGACTATTCTGTCCAAGTAGTTTCAGTGAATTTTAAGTTTTGCTTTTTCTAGCATTTTCTCAGTAACCAAACAAACACTGAAAGTGAAACTCAAAATTCATTGAAACTACTTGGACAGAATAGTCTCTCAAATTGAAAAGTGAAACTCAAAATTCAAAACCAAAAAATCAATAACCAAGCTAAAAAAAATACTAAAATCAACAAAAAACTAATAACCAAGCAAACTAAAAACTCAAATGAGAGAGAGAGCGAGCGCAGATTGGCTATCGAATCTGTGAAAATGTGTTCAGCGAATCTGCGAAAATGTGGAAAATAAGAGAGAGAGAGAGAGAGAGAGAGAGAGAGAGAGAGAGAGAGAGAATCAGAAAAACATTTCAAAATAAAATCAAAGGGCTAGGAATTTGAGAGTATACCTTTGAGTTTTGAGAATTTTTCCAGGTTCTAGAGAGATTTCCTTTGAGTTTTGAGAGAGTATAATCTGAAAGTGCCGCTTCTGCTCTAATAGGTTTATTTTCAACGGTCTATAACTGTTAATAATAGACTTGTTTATTTCCCATAGTTCAAAACTGTTAATAAAAGACCTAAATTATTTTATCGACGGCCACCAAATCGCTGAGAAAGAGTTCATTTTTTATACCCTTTTTCGATGGTTTCTAAAGAAAATAATTAAATTTTAAGAGGGAAAAGCCCACGCGGGGGCGTGGGTAATTTTATCAACGCTTTTAATTGACGGGTGGCTCCAATCGTCAATAATTAATACTATTATCAATAGTTTTAAGTGACCGTCAATAAATACTTGTTGAAAAAAATAAATTTTTTTATAGTATATTTTTAACTTATGAAAATTCTATTCTATTCAGACTTTCTTTTTCTCCCCAAAGTTTAAGTTTTCTCTCCTACGGCCGCCTAAGCTTGTTGCTAGGGTTGGGCTATGTTTCTTTTGTAACTGTATGATTTTCATTATGAATTCCTTTAAAGCTTTAATGTTTAATATATTTAATTGTTCATCTTTGATTTCTATTGATGTATGAGTTTTTCCATGCTTTTTATAAGTTTAATCAAGTTTTTCTTATTATTAAGAGAAATTTCTCATGGTTTCAAATATGAATCCAATTTTATAATTGAATAGGTTTTTTCTAAATATTATTATAGTCACTTTGTATTCTCCAATTACATAGTGTTTCTGAATTCTTTTAATTCAACTAAATCAAAAGTGCTTTTAAAATAGAACAATCAAATATATATTGTAGTTATTCCTTTTCTTCTGAGCTTTCATTGTGTTTGCTTGCACCTTTCCTTTGTTTGAGAAACGAAATATCCCTTGTTCACGTAGAGTTGGTCACTTCATGTAGGGGCAAAGTGAAGGTTCTTTGTCTCTTTCATGCCTTTACAGGAAATTTTCTTTGCAGAATATCTTCCTTCCACGAACTAACAATTTATGACTCAATTGCCCAAATTGGATTCGGACCTCCCCAACTGAATCCAAATTAATTTGTAAAAAATCTAGTAAACATGTAGGTTGAACTAAAATTATTTTTACAAAAGAGTTTGTTAAAGTCTAATGGGCCTAACTCAATATCAAAAGACGTCTTAAGAGATGAGGATTACCCATGGCTTATAAATTGCACAACTCAATAATACTTGGTCATTGTGGGACTAGGCTCTCACTTTAATAGAGTTGGAGGCAATAGGCATAAATAGAATGACAAGTTGACCATATCACCGGTTGGGGAGTCCGAAATTTTATTCCTATGATTATATATTTATATTAGAGTGACATAATACTCTTCAAATAATATATGAAAAAATATAAAATAATAATGCTAACCCTATCATTTCCCCTCAAGCTGGAGCATACAAATCAAACATGCCCTACTTGAAAACAACTGTTGGAAAGAAGCACAACCTAACAGTTTCATAATAATCTCATCACTACACATAGGAATGAATTTGGTAGAAACCTTCACAATAAGCATTAATTAATATAGTGAAGCCAGTTTATTCAATTTATTCATTTGCATACACAAGTAGTGCAAGTTTTACATTCATATTTAAGTACATTACTTATCTTCATTGAAGACAGTCTTAAATAATGCATTTTTAACATATAGCGCAAGTACCAGGACCAAAAGTCCAGCCACAACCAAGTTAATCAAATTTGTCTTCTTCAGCTCCGTGGCCATACCACCAACCACTTGCTTATAGCCTTCTACTACATATTTACCACTTCCATCCTCATTTCCACGTGCTCCTTTGTCCATCATCATCAATGCATCCCTAACTGTCTCAAATATATTGCCATGCTTTTCACTTGTGCTGCTGCTAGTAACTTCTCCTGTTTTCTCAAACCAACCACTCCTTTCCTTCTCCAAATTCTCCTGGGAAACATTGTCAGCATCAGTTTCTATGCTCTTCTTCTTATTTGCATCAATTGGTTCATTCTTCTCTCCTTGCCTTTCTGAAACCCTGGTAATACTTGTTTCAGCCTTCTGTTGTCTTTTGAAAAACATCATCACCCTGCATTGCAGCGCTACTATTCCAACTTGTACTGCCTGATTCCTCCCCTTTGTTGGGTTTCTTTTGAGCAGCAACATAATTAGCATTGTCATTCGCATTATTGCTTTTTCCATCCACATTGGGCTTTGGTGGTGGAAGCTTTTGACCTCCAGCGACCTGTGGTTTTGGCTCACTTGTGGGCTTCTGTTGAGGTATTATTGGAGGTGTTTCTACACGTGGTTTTGTTTGTTGGCGTGGTTTAGGCGCTGGGGCAATCACTTTGGGTAGTTTAATGTAAAGTATGTTTTCTTGAAAGTTTGCATGGATTGCATTGTTATCCACATTTGATGGGATGGGGATTTCCTTGACGAAACGCTTCCATTTGTTGTTACCAAGCGAGCGTTGACCGCTGACCCTGATGTTACCTGTTGAAGCTATTTCAACCTTTAATTGTTCCTTCCTAAACTCTGCATTAGCAAGAGATGGTTATGTTAGTAATGACTGTTGGAACTTGGAATAAGTTATATATCTTAATACTATTTTGTTTTCTTGGATTAAATCTATGTGTTATTTTCTTTTCTTATATCAATTTAATTAGTAAGATTTAGTTTTGTGGAAGAGGAAGGATATCACAACATTATACTTCTAGAATACTCAATAATTATTCATTCCTATTATTATTATTTTTTTATATAAATATTCATTTCTATTATCCAGTACTCTAAGTATTGTTCTTATTAAGAAAACATATTGTCTTCTTAAATAAAGAAAAAGAAAAAAATATATATTCACTTCTAATAGCACTATGCCAATTACAACTACAAGTTTCCACGAAAAAGTTTTGGATAAAAAATAGTTTTATACAATTCTTTGGGAAGATAAAACGGAAAACATAACACAACAAACAAGGTATATAAAAATGATCTTATTTCAATTATAACACACAATATTAACCCTTATAAAAAAAAAGTTGTGAAGAATATTTTGTTTCTAATATTATCCCCTACCTCTTGGTAATGTTATTCTTAAACTTGTTTTCAACGCCTTCTGATTAAAAAAAGAAAAATAGAAAAAAGATATTCCCTTCTAAGACTATGCCGGTTACAAGTTACCACGAACCAGTTTGGGATAAAAAGTAGTTGTTCTCTACAAATTTTTTTTTGAAAGATAATATTGTAAAAGGAACACTTTTTTTTTTTTTTTTTCAATTTCCTGGATCTTCTGGGGTATTAAACTGTGGAAGATTTTCAAAGATAATAAAATGAGATTTTGACTAGACAGATGGGTAAATTTTAGCCAAAGGCATCATTTTAGGCTGCTAATGGTAATAAGCTACTAATATGTATGATTAATTATTAGTAACTAAAAAATAACATATTTACCATTCATCACAACCTAAGGGGGTGGTTGGCATGTCACGAAACTTGGCGAATTAATTAGGAACAATATTCTCCGTTGTTTGAATTGTTTTCATGTTGGTAAGAAAATTTATTTAAAAAACGTTCAAACCAGATATATTTCCATCAATAAAGTGTTTTTTTTTTGGGTGAAGAATGTCAACAAAAGATGATCTGCCTAAGCAATTCATTAATAATTAATTGATGCCTGTATATACATATCTACAAAGCCAATTGTCATATTATAGGCTTCATGAGCTGCTATTCTAATAAACCTGAACAAAATTGAAGTCATAATATTGTCTCGCTATATAAAATGACACCAAATCAACGCAAATATATAATGAATCTTAAACAAAATATTGACGATTAACGCTGAAAGGAAAATTAGAAACAAAATTAACCTGGTAGATGGACTATGACAGTGTCTAATCCCTCCTCATATGCCCACTCAATTTGAGGGTCAATATCCTCGTAAACACGATTTACAGGTTTTAGCTTGGCATCCATCTTAGCTTTTGTTTCTTTATGTGTGTTTTTTGGGTGATGATAACTGCTTCCGGATGGAAATGATAGATCAAGTATTTTGGTTTTATATACACACAGTGGGAGGTTGATGATTGGAAGGTAATTCAGAATTCTGAGTTTTCTTTGGATGTAGTTATTCCTTTTCTCCTGAGCTTTCATTGTGTTTTCTTGCAACCTTTCCTTTGTTTGAGAAACGAAATATTCCTTGTTCACGTAGAGTTGGTCACTTCATGCAGGGGCAAAGTGAAGGTTCTTTGTCTCTTTCATACCTTTACAGGAAATTTTCTTTCTTCGCAGAATATCTTCCTTCCACCAACTAACAAGTTATGACTCAAATGGTCAAATTGGATTTGGACTTGCGCAACTGAATCCAAATGGATATAAAAAATCTTTACTACCTTCGAGAACATGTTGGTTGAAATAAAATTATTATTACAAAGGTTGACATAAATAGAATGACAAGTTGACTAAGTAGTGTCGGAGTCAAAATTTTTAGGTTAGATTATTGTTTTCGTTCCTAAATTTTGTATGAAGTTCGGTTTTTGTCCCTGAACTTTAAAAAGTTCGTTTTTCGTCCCTGAATTTTGAAAATGTTCATTTTTATATATGAATTTTGTTCCTGAACCTTTTTTTTAAAATGACGAAATTCATGTAAAATGAATTTTTCAAAGTTCAAGAACGAAAAACAAACTTCATGCAAAGTTTAGAGAAAACAATAGTTTACCCCAATTTTTAAATCCTATATAATAATACAAGATCTAAAAAGTTATTTTTATCAAAACAAATCATCAAATTTTAGATATTTCAAAACAATTTTTTTTATTAAGTCATGTAGAATTTTCCTTTAAATTTATAAATCACATTAATATTTTTAAACATTTTAAATCAAGTTTTTTTTTTTTTTTTTTTTAAGAATAAACATTAGAGTATAATAATAGTTTTAAAAAACATAAATGTACAAATCATTAACTCCAGACAAATTAAATAGTGAATTTCACTTTTATATGCTAATACATATAACATTTAAAATAAGATAACATAACATTAATATTGAGATCCCTGAGATATGGCGAGATTACAATCATGATAATTGATTTTTAAGAAATGATAACCCATCCCCAAATTATCAAAATAGTTGACATTTCATCCCCCTTTTTTCAAATTATTTTGGGGATGGAGTGTAAATTAATTTGATCATTTTAGAGGTAGAGTATCAATATATATAATTTAATTTTTTTTTATTTTTAAAATTAAATTAGTATAATTGAACCTAACTTAAAAAAATTGGGAAAATTACATTTTAAACCCTATAGTTTAGGGTGTAACAAATTAAACCTATAGTTTCAAAAGTAACAAATTAAACCCCGAAATTTCAAAAAGTAACAAATTAAATCACAGTTTCAAAAGTAACAAATTAAACCTTCAAATTTCAAAAAGTAACAACTTAAACCTCAACCCATATAAGTAAAACAAGGGTTTAATTTGTTACTTTTGAAACTGTGGGGTTTAATTTGTTACTTTTTGAAATTGTAGGGTTTAATTTGTTACTTTTTGAAACATCGATGTTTAATTTGTTATTGTTTGAAATTTCGGAGTTTAATTTTTTACTTTTGAAACTATATAGTTTAATTTGTTACACCTCCTAATCTATAGGGGTTTAAAATATAATTTTCCCAAAAAATATTAATGAAACACAGAGGGAGGGGGAGAATATGGAAAACCAAAATGATGATTACTCCAAGGAGACCCACTTCGCCTTTAATGAGCTGGGTGCATGCTAGCTATTATCCCACATACGGCAAGAATCAAGATGAAAGTCCCTACCATCTCCGCTAAAACCTGCTTATATTATATATCAAACTTTAAATAAATTTGTATATGCCAAAACATTAATGCTAGGAAATATAACATTTTTTACAATTTTTTTAACAATTGTTGACATGAATTATTGTGATTGAAACATCATCACTTTTATCTGAGTACACCACTTTTAGTATACACCAATCACTAATAAGTCATGATGTCAACAATTGTAAAAAATGTTACAAATAAGAAAATCGATAGTTTACTTATCCTCAATAGTTGTTGCTTAAATGATTTTATATGCTTGGTTTTTTTTTTTCCTGATCAACATCTTGTAAGTCCATACCATGATTAATCCAGAATTTAGTAAATGATCCCACAATTGGATTCACATGTAGTAACTGCAGCATAAATGTTGCAAGTAGTTTGAATCAACATCAAGAACATAAGCATTGCCTCAATCAGTGTGTGCATTGTAGATGACATCACAAGCTTATTTAGGAAAACCAAGTGGAAAATGTTGTCTAAATTAGACTCTCATCAAAAAAGAAAAAAAAAAAACACTATTGCAAAATAATTACTTACTTTTTTAAAGTAAGATTTTTTTATGATCAATTGTGAGCTACGAGCAAATAGAACACATTTAAGGAGTATCAATACCGTCACATGAATCGTAAACGCATAAATGTGATGTACTAAAAAATCTACTAAAAGATAAAAAAAACCATCAGTGGGGGAGCGTTCCACAAGGAAGCACCTGTGAGAGTCCTGGTGGACAACATGGATTCTGGCAATGCAATGTAGTTGGACTCTCATGTCAATTCGAATGAATCATCATATTAGGAATTCTCTTATCTCTTATACCATTCGGAAGGATATCATCTCATATTTATCAATGACTATTTATGTCTCTAGCACGACCACTTGATGAAATGTGGAGGGAAGTGAAGTAAAATGGCTGATACTATTGAAAGGATTCCTCTTTGGCTGATAGGTACTGTAATTGGTATTCTTGTCATCTTTGACCACCATTAGCACACCTTGAAGAACTTTTTTTTATTGTCACAACTATGGATGCTGTTCATATGCTTTCTTTTGTTGTTTGGCTACAACAACATTACTTGATTGATGAAGTCATTAGCATTAGATCTGCGGGCTTATCTTTTCTCAAGAATGAAAAAAAAGATCTTGTTCCAGAAGAAGCTTTTTGTCTCCTTGATAGCTAGAAGTTCTCCAACCCCAAAAACTCATCCTCAATTCGAATTGTACTATCGTAGGCTTCAACTCGTCTGCATGAAGCCAGAATTGTTAGTAATCACGGGTTAGTTATACAACAGTAAATTTGTTCTTGGGCATTGTACACACTGCCCTCACTAACTCAAAATTCCAACTATTGAGTTATTTTTTCGTGCTTCAATTTGTATTGAAAATCTATGACATAGCTAGATCTTTCATTTTATTTTTTGGGTCAATGAAGAAGTTGCCCAATCCATAGATCGAATTTTAATGAACGATTCGTGAATCATTCAATTATGAATTATCAATTTTTTTTTTCTTTTTTAGTTTGACTTAATTCATATAAATCTATTTTTTTCAATCCAAATACTAGTAAAAGATTGATTTGTAAGAGCTCGAGGCTGATCGGAAGCTTGCCCAAATGCATGTTGAGAGTGCAGAAATCATAGTTTTAGGGTTCTAGTGGAAGGTAAATGCTAGGTCTACGACAAGGGTTTTTCCTAGATTGAACACTGAACACCACTTCTTCAATCGCTTCTTTGTAGTAATTCTAGTTTTATTTTACTTGGAATGACTCTCATAATGAGAAATTTTTTCTATATCGAATGAACCGCACTCCTTCATATATGTTAGGAGTCCATTGATGAGAAGGGACTGCAGAAAGCTTGAACCCAATTCTGACAGTGATTAATATAAGCGCAATTTAAATTCTTGGGGAGTTAGTCCATCACTTTAGCATGGATGAAAAAAAAAAATGATGACATTTCATTTTTTACAAAATTTTCAAATTGGTCGTTTTTTATATATCGGAATGGATGATGGAATTGTCGAAAAGAAAAGTGATATCTTTATTTCCATGCCTTCTAGCGACTTTATCACCAAGCTGCACTACAGTGTCATTGTCATTGTAGAGAATGCCTATATTGTTTTCCACATCTTTATTTCCTTCATTCATATACAAAAATTATCTTCCTTTCTTCTCTCCGGATCGGAAACTAGAATAGTTGAGTGAATACAAAGTACAAAGGAGGTTCATGGCCAAGCGTAAAGATGTTCAAGTAACAGTTTTTATTGTTGCATTTGCAGTGAATGGAATGAAGCAACGACAGTAGCGGTGACATCGACAATGGCAGCAGCAACCGCAGTGGAGAGAGAAAAAAAAAAGGGCAGATCCCTTTTATTACCAACCCAAGGAAAGCGCTAGCTACATCTACGTTTATACCCAAAAAGGACTAGTCAAGTTACAATTGGGGCTTCTTGCAATTGTTAATAAAGCCCAGTTCGATCCAATATATGCCCAATGTGGGACTCAACGCACACACACTTATTAGATTTTGGGGCATCACAAATCTGGTTCAGCCAATCTAACTATAGAGGAATCAATGACTGAGAAAATAGGAACTTGGATTTTTTTTCTTTGGTGTTGACGTGTTGATAGAGTAGGCATTCTTTTTATTTGAGGTCTCAATTCAATGGAAAGCTATTAAAAAAGGAAAAAGAACAAAAAGTATGATTTTTTTATGCTTGGAGCCTTGGATGCTATGAATGCAGAGAGAAAAGAAAGAAATTTAATTAGGAAGATTATGTTTTACATGCAAGCTTCAGCATTTATTGAAGCTACACTATTATGTTTCATTTTTGGAGATACCAATCTTTTTGAAAATATGGAGACCCACGCCAGGGAGTCTGGGACCCAAACATTGCAAATTTGTTCCTAACGGCGACGTGGTGGGACGAGGTATGTGCTTTTGATGGTGGAGACTGTGGAGATGCGACCGATGTGGGAGAACTTGCTGGCAACTGAAACGGGATCCATGAGACGACGTATTTCTCTCTATTTCCCCATGTCCACTCCTATCAAAATCTCAATTTCCGATTTAAAGTATTCATAATCTGATTTGCCTTTGAATTTGAGTTATGTAAATTGGTTTAATTAACTTTCTGTAGGGATATAGAAGCGAAGAAAAATTTGTCTGGTGAGGAGATTGGTAAGGAGAGGAGATCGGTGAAAGGAATACAGAGTGGGTGGGTTGTTTTGGTGAGAAGTGGCGTGAGAGAAGGAGAGAGAGAGGAGATCTAGTGTTTTTTTGTGTTTTGTTTTGATTTTGTAATTTTTTTTAACGAAGTAAACGAGAAGAACCATAGGTGGGCAAAGTGTCAGTTTTTAAATCATAGGTAGGTATCTTGTAAATGAGTTAAACTACAGGTAGGGAAAGTGTATTTTTTGGGAATAAAACCTTATTCTTAAAATCCGTGGGATGCGAAAATAAACAACAAGCACGGTAAACAAAGATTTACATGAAAAGCTCTTTTTACTTGAAGGGAAAAACCACAGGACAAACTCTGAATAATTTCATTATTATAAAATCAATTACAATATTTCTTCTCAAGTTTATGCCTAACTTGAGGTCATCACGAAATACAATAATATTCTCTCTATGAATTAACACTCAACAAATTCTCAAGAGAAAACCCCAAATACCTTTATGTATGTCTCACGGCTAAATAAAAATCTACTAGTTTTTCTTTGCTCTCACACACACTCATTGCACTGCTCTTCTAGGCATGCTTTCTTCTTCTTTTTCTTTTCTCCGTGGCGGTTGCTGCTTCTCACACAATTGACACTCAATTGTGGCACTTCCTACTACTCTTTAATTAACAATCACATCTTGCTTATATAGCAATAGGTATTGCCGCCTATAACTTCTGCTAATTCTAGTAGAATAAAAGTTTTTCTATTCCTACTTCAAGTCAAGTAAGACACCTAACTTTTCTTGGTGGGCAAGCTCATAACATGTGCTTTACTAGAGTGTGCGCTGGACCACATGGTGCTCATGCACCCCAATAATCTCTCCCTCCAGCCCACAGGGGAAGGAGATCTTCAATCTAACTCATCAATTAGAATCCATGCCAGTCGTGCTGGCGCGAAGCTAAAGCTTCTTCATCATCTTCACAAAAAGTGAGAAAACCACATCCATGTCGATGCCTTTCATTCTCAAAGAATAATTTCACCTTGGATATCCTTAATCCAATTCTCTGGCCCCCCCTTATCAGGAACCCATATATTCTTGGAACTATCCTTTCGAAGTTCTCTAGTTGACCTCTTCTCATGAGGCTTAACAATCTCTAGTGTAGGAGGCTGCTCCCTTTGCTCAAGACCCTTAGAATCTTTCACTTTATTATTATCACATGTTGCCGGCTTGCCATCTCTACATTCTTCATCACATATCGCTCCTCCATCTGTAACACTGTCAGGTAAAGAAATTTTTACTCTTTTGGTTGCAACACTATTAACCTTAACTTTCAACTGTGGAGTCTTCTCAATATCCTTAACCGCATTGAATTTCTTCTTACAAGTCTTTAAATGAGTCATGTACAAACCTCATCAAAAACTCTTGCAACAACCAAAGATCCTTTAGTAAGTTTCTATCTTCCATTGCCTATGTGGTAACAATAGCCCACCTGATCAATAGTTGGTGTAGAGATTACATTAAAGCGTAAATTTGGAACATGTCTCACATTTTTTTAGCATCACTATGCAACCAATATTGGTTTTAATGCACACATATCCAATTCCCACAATTTTTAAGTAACTAGTATTGTCCATCTTCACAGTACCAAAGTCTCCTGCTTTGTACGTGGTGAACAACTCTTTTGTACGAACAACACGGTGTGTAGTTGCCAAATCAACAACCCACTCATCATCATTGTTATCAACATGCTCACACTTTTTCTCTTCAACTGAGAGCACTACAACTTCCTCATCAGTCACAACAGTTAAAATAATTGTTACAGGTTATGCCATCTTTCAACTCCAAACAAAAAAAATAATAATAATAATAATCTTCGACTTTAAACAAAATACATAATACCAGATGCCTTGGAAGTTGTTGGTTCTAGAAAACCATTGAATCTTACTAACCATTAAAAAAGTATTTAGAACCCACCCACTAAGATAAGGTCTGTTGAGGGCTGTTTCTGTAGAACCAACACCTCTTGGATCAAAAGGCCCACTTCATGTTTAATTGAACCTTATGAGACTGATGAGTCATGCAAAACACGATGGCCCAGCTTAATAAAGCCCAACACTTCACGGTAAAAGAAGCCCCATGAAGCTAATGGACCATGATAAGAGCAAGAGCCCCAGTTGCTGGGTTCTGCAGTAACAAGCAGCCCACTTTACAACAGTCCAGCCCATTCAACATGGGTATCAGATATTTAAACTTAACATATGAAAGGGACTTGAGACTAACAATAGAACCAGACAAAAGAGAAATAGACTCATCAATAGAGCTCTCTAGATCCTTTGCTGTTCCACCGAACCTAAGCCCTGTTATGCTGACTCCACATGTTCAGCGAAGCTCCGCCTAAGCACAGCCACCATTGACGCAGATCACACTTGAAGGAGGTAAGGTTTGGATGGTTGGGGGGTGTGAGGGGTTTCTTTGTTGCTGCACCCTTTCCCTTCTTGGTGGAAGTCAGCTTAGGGACTCTCTAACCAAGAGGGAGGTGCACCAAACAAGTGTGTGTAGTAATTCCGGCCGAACGGCCTTTCCTCTCTTTCCTTTTCTTCTTAGTTGAAATGGGCATGGCTATTAAATGCTCCAGTTGACCCAAAACAAACCATCTAGGAGAACCCACCAACTAGATAGCAACATTCTTCCTCTTTGGGGTAAAACTAAACCAAGTAACCAAATAGCCTTACCAAATTCGTGAAAGGGGTTGCTATCTCTAGATAATACCACCATGGTCTTATCCCAAAACATTGAACATTATGATGGCTAGCCATGACAAAGGGAATCTGAGATATTCTATGAGTTGAGGGATCTTGGCCTATAAATAGGAGGGGGGGAGAGCAACCAGGGATATCACAACTTACACAAAAATCCACTAGAAAATAGCCTTAGAAAATCTCAGATCTAGAAGCTTTGTCTTTCAAAAATCCTAACTCTCTTAGGTAAGATCTATCTCTAAAAAACCCTAAGTTTGCTACATACACCGATGCCTCACTCTCTCTCCACATCCAAACCTATTTTTTTCAAGTCTCTGATTGTTATTTTGAGGTTATGTATTATTAACAGTATTTGTTATGGCTGAATAAATGCAGCTGAATGAATGATCTTTGGCTGAATCAAGTTACGGCTAGATCAAAAGAGGTGTTGTCGAACCACTGGATTGGAAATTAGATTGCATTGAGAGCCGTTGGGCCTTACATTGGCCCAATAGGAGTCCCAAGCTTGACCCCCATTCTTTGAACCCGGGTACTGCAGAGCAGCCATTCAAGCTTCAACACGTGGCTGAACCACAAAAGACCCCCAACAAGGTCAATAAGAGAAGTTCAAAGCATTCGACTTATATGGAACATTCCCAACTGCAGCCTACAATGGTGGAACATTTCACTAATGACTAATGAGGAGTGAGTCTACTTACACGTGGGCTTCAGTCAATTTCAATTTTAATAGGATAGGATTGGGCCAACGCAACATTAAACTGCACAATGGCATTGAAGAGGTTTGATTGATTCTCAATATGTACAACTAGTAGGGGTTAATGAATGGTTCACTCCTTAAAAATAATATAAAAAAACTATGATAACGGTTGAAGACTTACCAAGTCTTATATGCTCTGTTTGTGCAAAAACATAGACCAGTTCACAAGAATCCTCTCAATAAATAGACATATTCCCATATGCTATGTTCCCATCCCTCACCCCAAGCAAGAACACGAAGATTACCACACCATAAGGGAGAGATGACCTCAAATATGATGAAAGGTGTTCATTTCCTTGTATCTGTGGCCCTTTTGGCTTTGGCATCCTCCCTAGCTTGCTTCTGCCTCTGATCCTAGTCCTTTGCAAGACTTTTGTGTTGCAATTAACAACTCCAACTCTGCTGGTATGTACATACTCTTATCATGTTCTTTTGGAATCATTAGATTTTTTATTTTCTATATGACATATTATTAGTCTTATTTGAAAGAATAACAAACTTTTATTTGTGTAGTGTTAGTGAATGGAAAATTTTGCAAGGACCCAACAGTTGTCACAACCAATGATTTTTTCTTCTCCGGACTCAATGTTCATGGGAACACTGGAAATAAAATCGAATTTAATGCCACTCTTGTGAATGTGGATAAAATACCAGATCTCAACACTCTGGGCATATCTTTGGCTTGCCTT
>OU015762.1:32033787-32049957 GCA_907173295.1 Fagus sylvatica | reverse complement strand
CAGCACGACTGCATGGATTCTAATTGATGAGTTAGATTGAAGATCTCCTTCCCCTGTGGGCTGGAGGGAGAGATTATTGGGGTGCATGAGCACCATG
This sequence comes from Fagus sylvatica, assembly GCA_907173295.1. Taxonomy (NCBI): domain Eukaryota; kingdom Viridiplantae; phylum Streptophyta; class Magnoliopsida; order Fagales; family Fagaceae; genus Fagus; species Fagus sylvatica. Next base: position 32,049,860 of record OU015762.1, on the reverse strand, counting down.
TGGTCCAGTGCACACTCTAGTAAAGCACATGTTATGAGCTTGCCCACCAAGAAACGTTAGGTGTCTTACTTGACTTGAAGTAGGAATAGAAAAACTTTTATTCTACTAGAATTAGCAGAAGTTATAGGCGGCAATACCTATTGCTATATAAGCAAGATGTGATTGTTAATTAAAGAGTAGTAGGAAGTGCCACAATTGAGTGTCAATTGTGTGAGAAGCAGCAACCGCCACGGAGAAAAGAAAAAGAAGAAGAAAGCATGCCTAGAAGAGCAGTGCAATGAGTGTGTGTGAGAGCAAAGAAAAACTAGTAGATTTTTATTTAGCCGTGAGACATACATAAAGGTATTTGGGGTTTTCTCTTGAGAATTTGTTGAGTGTTAATTCATAGAGAGAATATTATTGTATTTGGTGAGGACCTCAAGTTAGGCATAAACTTGAGAAGAAATATTGTAATTGATTTTATAATAATGAAATTATTCAGAGTTTGTCCTGTGGTTTTTCCCTTCAAGTAAAAAGAGCTTTTCATGTAAATCTTTGTTTACCGTGCTTGTTGTTTATTTTCGCATCCCACGGATTTTAAGAATAAGGTTTTATTCCCAAAAAGTACACTTTCCCCACCTGTAGTTTAACTCATTTACAAGTTACCTACCTATGATTTAAAAACTGACACTTTACCCACCTATGGTTCTGCTCGTTTACTTCGTTAAAAAAAATTACAAAATCAAAACAAAACACAAAAAACCACTAGATCTCCTCTCTCTCTCTCCTTCTCTCACGCCACTCCTCACCAAAACAACCCACCCACTCTGTCTTCCTCTCACCGATCTCCTCTCCTTACCAATCTCCTCACCAGACAAATTTTTCTTGGCTTCTATATCCCTACAGAAAGTTAATTAAACCAATTTACATAACACAAATTCAAAGGCAAATCAGATTATGAATACTTTAAATCGGAAATTGAGATCTTGATAGGAGTGGACATGGGGAAATAGAGAGAAATACGTCGTCTCATGGATCCCGTTTCAGTTGCCAGCAAGTTCTCCCACATCGGTCGCATCTCCACAGTCTCCACCATCAAAAGCACATACCTCGTCCCACCACGTCGCCGTTAGGAACAAATTTGCAATGTTTGGGTCCCAGACTCCCTGGCGTGGGTCTCCATATTTTCAAAAAGATTGGTATCTCCAAAAATGAAACATAATAGTGTAGCTTCAATAAATGCTGAAGCTTGCATGTAAAACATAATCTTCCTAATTAAATTTCTTTCTTTTCTCTCTGCATTCATAGCATCCAAGGCTCCAAGCATAAAAAAATCATACTTTTTGTTCTTTTTCCTTTTTTAATAGCTTTCCATTGAATTGAGACCTCAAATAAAAAGAATGCCTACTCTATCAACACGTCAACACCAAAGAAAAAAAATCCAAGTTCCTATTTTCTCAGTCATTGATTCCTCTATAGTTAGATTGGCTGAACCAGATTTGTGATGCCCCAAAATCTAATAAGTGTGTGTGCGTTGAGTCCCACATCGAGCATATATTGGATCGAACTGGGCTTTATTAACAATTGCAAGGAAGCCCCAATTGTAACTTGACTAGTCCTTTTTGGGTATAAACGTAGATGTAGCTAGCGCTTTCCTTGGGTTGGTAATAAAAGGGATCTGCCCTTTTTTTTTTCTCTCTCCACTGCGGTTGCTGCTGCCATTGTCGATGTCACCGCTACTGTCGTTGCTTCATTCCATTCACTGCAAATGCAACAATAAAAACTGTTACTTGAACATCTTTACGCTTGGCCATGAACCTCCTTTGTACTTTGTATTCACTCAACTATTCTAGTTTCCGATCCGGAGAGAAGAAAGGAAGATAATTTTTGTATATGAATGAAGGAAATAAAGATGTGGAAAACAATATAGGCATTCTCTACAATGACAATGACACTGTAGTGCAGCTTGGTGATAAAGTCGCTAGAAGGCATGGAAATAAAGATATCACTTTTCTTTTCGACAATTCCATCATCCATTCCGATATATAAAAAACGACCAATTTGAAAATTTTGTAAAAAATGAAATGTCATCATTTTTTTTTTTCATCCATGCTAAAGTGATGGACTAACTCCCCAAGAATTTAAATTGCGCTTATATTAATCACTGTCAGAATTGGGTTCAAGCTTTCTGCAGTCCCTTCTCATCAATGGACTCCTAACATATATGAAGGAGTGCGGTTCATTCGATATAGAAAAAATTTCTCATTATGAGAGTCATTCCAAGTAAAATAAAACTAGAATTACTACAAAGAAGCGATTGAAGAAGTGGTGTTCAGTGTTCAATCTAGGAAAAACCCTTGTCGTAGACCTAGCATTTACCTTCCACTAGAACCCTAAAACTATGATTTCTGCACTCTCAACATGCATTTGGGCAAGCTTCCGATCAGCCTCGAGCTCTTACAAATCAATCTTTTACTAGTATTTGGATTGAAAAAAATAGATTTATATGAATTAAGTCAAACTAAAAAAGAAAAAAAAAATTGATAATTCATAATTGAATGATTCACGAATCGTTCATTAAAATTCGATCTATGGATTGGGCAACTTCTTCATTGACCCAAAAAATAAAATGAAAGATCTAGCTATGTCATAGATTTTCAATACAAATTGAAGCACGAAAAAATAACTCAATAGTTGGAATTTTGAGTTAGTGAGGGCAGTGTGTACAATGCCCAAGAACAAATTTACTGTTGTATAACTAACCCGTGATTACTAACAATTCTGGCTTCATGCAGACGAGTTGAAGCCTACGATAGTACAATTCGAATTGAGGATGAGTTTTTGGGGTTGGAGAACTTCTAGCTATCAAGGAGACAAAAAGCTTCTTCTGGAACAAGATCTTTTTTTTCATTCTTGAGAAAAGATAAGCCCGCAGATCTAATGCTAATGACTTCATCAATCAAGTAATGTTGTTGTAGCCAAACAACAAAAGAAAGCATATGAACAGCATCCATAGTTGTGAACAATAAAAAAAAGTTCTTCAAAGGTGTGCTAATGGTGGTCAAAGATGACAAGAATACCAATTACAGTACCTATCAGCCAAAGAGGAATCCTTTCAATAGTATCAGCCATTTTACTTCACTTCCCTCCACATTTCATCAAGTGGTCGTGCTAGAGACATAAATAGTCATTGATAAATATGAGATGATATCCTTCCGAATGGTATAAGAGATAAGAGAATTCCTAATATGATGATTCATTCGAATTGACATGAGAGTCCAACTGCATTGCATTGCATTGCCAGAATCCATATTGTCCACCAGGACTCTCACAGGTGCTTCCTTGCGGAACGCTCCCCCACCGATGGTTTTTTTTATCTTTTAGTAGATTTTTTAGTACATCACATTTATGCGTTTACGATTCATGTGACGGTATTGATACTCCTTAAATGTGTTCTATTTGCTCGTAGCTCGCAATTGATCATAAAAAAATCTTACTTTAAAAAAGTAAGTAATTATTTTGCAATAGTGTTTTTTTTTTTTCTTTTTTTGATGAGTCTAATTTAGACAACATTTTCCACTTGGTTTTCCTAAATAAGCTTGTGATGTCATCTACAATGCACACACTGATTGAGGCAATGCTTATGTTCTTGACGTTGATTCAAACTACTTGCAACATTTATGCTGCAGTTACTACATGTGAATCCAATTGTGGGATCATTTACTAAATTCTGGATTAATCATGGTATGGACTTACAAGATGTTGATCAGGAAAAAAAAAAACCAAGCATATAAAATCATTTAAGCAACAACTATTGAGGATAAGTAAACTATCGATTTTCTTATTTGTAACATTTTTTACAATTGTTGACATCATGACTTATTAGTGATTGGTGTATACTAAAAGTGGTGTACTCAGATAAAAGTGATGATGTTTCAATCACAATAATTCATGTCAACAATTGTTAAAAAAATTGTAAAAAATGTTATATTTCCTAGCATTAATGTTTTGGCATATACAAATTTATTTAAAGTTTGATATATAATATAAGCAGGTTTTAGCGGAGATGGTAGGGACTTTCATCTTGATTCTTGCCGTATGTGGGATAATAGCTAGCATGCACCCAGCTCATTAAAGGCGAAGTGGGTCTCCTTGGAGTAATCATCAGTTGGGTTTTCCATATTCTCCCCCTCCCTCTGTGTTTCATTAATATTTTTTGGGAAAATTATATTTTAAACCCCTATAGTTTAGGAAGTGTAACAAATTAAACTATATAATTTCAAAAGTAAAAAATTAAACTCCGAAATTTCAAACAGTAATAAATTAAACCCCGTTGTTTCAAAAAGTAACAAATTAAACCCTACAATTTCAAAAAGAAACAAATTAAACCCCACAGTTTCAAAAGTAACAAATTAAACCCTTGTTTTACTTATATGGGTTGAGGTTTAAGTTGTTACTTTTTGAAACTTGAAGGTTTAATTTGTTACTTTTGAAACTGTGGGATTTAATTTGTTACTTTTTGAAATTTCGGGGTTTAATTTGTTACGTTTGAAACTATAGGATTTAATTTGTTACACCCTCTAAACTATAGAGTTTAAAATGTAATTTTCCCATATTTTTTTAAGTTAGGTTCAATTATACGTAATTGTCACCCTTATTTTAAAAAATAAAAAAAAATTAAATTATATATATTGATACTCTACCTCTAAAATGATCAAATTAATTTACACTCCATCCCCAAAATAATTTGAAAAAAGGGGGATGAAATGTCAACTATTTTGATAATTTGGGGATGGGTTATCATTTCTTAAAAATCAATTATCATGATTGTAATCTCGCCATATCTCAGGGATCTCAATATTAATGTTATGTTATCTTATTTTAAATGTTATATGTATTAGCATATAAAAGTGAAATTCACTATTTAATTTGTCTGGAGTTAATGATTTGTACATTTATGTTTTTTAAAACTATTATTATACTCTAATGTTTATTCTTAAAAAAAAAAAAAAAAAAAATCCTTGATTTAAAATGTTTAAAAATATTAATGTGATTTATAAATTTAAAGGAAAACTATACATGACTTAATAAAAAAATATTGTTTTGAAATATCTAAAATACTTTGATGAATTTTCTTTAAAAATATTAAAAATATATTATTTTGTAGATTTAAAATTTATTTATATATTAATTTTCCTCCTAATAAAATTTTGGGTAAACTATTGTTTTTCTAAACTTTGCATGAAGTTTTGTTTTTCGTTCTTGAACTTTGAAAAATTCATTTTTATGAATTTCGTCATTTTAAAAAAAAGTTCAGAGACAAAATTCATGTATAAAAATGAAACTTTTTCAAAAGTTCAGGGACGAAAAACGAACTTTTTAAAGTTCATGGACAAAAACCGAACTTTATACAAAATTTAGGGACGAAAACAATAATCTAACCTAAAAATTTTGACTCCGACACTACTTAGTCAACTTGTCATTCTATTTATGTCAACCTTTGTAATAATAATTTTATTTCAACCAACATGTTCTCGAAGGTAGTAAAGATTTTTTATATCCATTTGGATTCAGTTGCGCAAGTCCAAATCCAATTTGACCATTTGAGTCATAACTTGTTAGTTGGTGGAAGGAAGATATTCTGCGAAGAAAGAAAATTTCCTGTAAAGGTATGAAAGAGACAAAGAACCTTCACTTTGCCCCTGCATGAAGTGACCAACTCTACGTGAACAAGGAATATTTCGTTTCTCAAACAAAGGAAAGGTTGCAAGAAAACACAATGAAAGCTCAGGAGAAAAGGAATAACTACATCCAAAGAAAACTCAGAATTCTGAATTACCTTCCAATCATCAACCTCCCACTGTGTGTATATAAAACCAAAATACTTGATCTATCATTTCCATCCGGAAGCAGTTATCATCACCCAAAAAACACACATAAAGAAACAAAAGCTAAGATGGATGCCAAGCTAAAACCTGTAAATCGTGTTTACGAGGATATTGACCCTCAAATTGAGTGGGCATATGAGGAGGGATTAGACACTGTCATAGTCCATCTACCAGGTTAATTTTGTTTCTAATTTTCCTTTCAGCGTTAATCGTCAATATTTTGTTTAAGATTCATTATATATTTGCGTTGATTTGGTGTCATTTTATATAGCGAGACAATATTATGACTTCAATTTTGTTCAGGTTTATTAGAATAGCAGCTCATGAAGCCTATAATATGACAATTGGCTTTGTAGATATGTATATACAGGCATCAATTAATTATTAATGAATTGCTTAGGCAGATCATCTTTTGTTGACATTCTTCACCCAAAAAAAAAACACTTTATTGATGGAAATATATCTGGTTTGAACGTTTTTTAAATAAATTTTCTTACCAACATGAAAACAATTCAAACAACGGAGAATATTGTTCCTAATTAATTCGCCAAGTTTCGTGACATGCCAACCACCCCCTTAGGTTGTGATGAATGGTAAATATGTTATTTTTTAGTTACTAATAATTAATCATACATATTAGTAGCTTATTACCATTAGCAGCCTAAAATGATGCCTTTGGCTAAAATTTACCCATCTGTCTAGTCAAAATCTCATTTTATTATCTTTGAAAATCTTCCACAGTTTAATACCCCAGAAGATCCAGGAAATTGAAAAAAAAAAAAAAAAAGTGTTCCTTTTACAATATTATCTTTCAAAAAAAAATTTTGTAGAGAACAACTACTTTTTATCCCAAACTGGTTCGTGGTAACTTGTAACCGCCATAGTCTTAGAAGGGAATATCTTTTTTCTATTTTTCTTTTTTTAATCAGAAGGCGTTGAAAACAAGTTTAAGAATAACATTACCAAGAGGTAGGGGATAATATTAGAAACAAAATATTCTTCACAACTTTTTTTTTATAAGGGTTAATATTTTGTGTTATAATTGAAATAAGATCATTTTTACCTTGTTTGTTGTGTTATGTTTTCCGTTTTATCTTTCCAAAGAATTGTATAAAACTATTTTTTATCCAAAACTCTTTCGTGGAAACTTGTAGTTATAATTGGCATAGTGCTATTAGAAGTGAATATATATTTTTTTCTTTTTCTTTATTTAAGAAGACAATATGTTTTCTTAATAAGAACAATACTTAGAGTACTGGATAATAGAAATGAATATTTATATAAAAAAATAATAATAATAGGAATGAATAATTATTGAGTATTCTAGAAGTATAATGTTGTGATATCCTTCCTCTTCCACAAAACTAAATCTTACTAATTAAATTGATATAAGAAAAGAAAATAACACATAGATTTAATCCAAGAAAGCAAAATAGTATTAAGATATATAACTTATTCCAAGTTCCAACAGTCATTACTAACATAACCATCTCTTGCTAATGCAGAGTTTAGGAAGGAACAATTAAAGGTTGAAATAGCTTCAACAGGTAACATCAGGGTCAGCGGTCAACGCTCGCTTGGTAACAACAAATGGAAGCGTTTCGTCAAGGAAATCCCCATCCCACCAAATGTGGATAACAATGCAATCCATGCAAACTTTCAAGAAAACATACTTTACATTAAACTACCCAAAGTGATTGCCCCAGCGCCTAAACCACGCCAACAAACAAAACCACGTGTAGAAACACCTCAACAGAAGCCCCAATGAGCCAAAACCAAGGTCGCTGGAGGTCAAAAGCTCCACCACCAAGCCCAATGTGGATGGAAAAAGCAATAATGCGAATGACATGCTAATTATGTTGTGCTCAAAAGAAACCCAACAAAGGGGAGGAACAGGCAGTACAAGTTGGAATAGTAGGTCAATGCAGGGTGATGATGTTTTTCAAAAGACAACAGGGAAGGCTAAGGAACAAACAAGTAGTATAGATGGGAAGAGTACTAGTAGCACAGCAGAGAAGGCTGAAACTATTACCAGGGTTTCAGAAAGGCAAGGAGAGAAGAATGAACCAATTGATGCAAATAAGAAGAAGAGCATAGAAACTGATGCTGACAATGTTTCCCAGGAGAATTTGGAGAAGGAAAGGAGTGGTTGGTTTGAGAAAACAGGAGAAGTTACTAGCAGCAGCACAAGTGAAAAGCATGGCAATATATTTGAGACAGTTAGGGATGCATTGATGATGATGGACAAAGGAGCACGTGGAAATGAGGATGGAAGTGGTAAATATGTAGTAGAAGGCTATAAGCAAGTGGTTGGTGGTATGGCCACGGAGCTGAAGAAGACAAATTTGATTAACTTGGTTGTGGCTGGACTTTTGGTCCTGGTACTTGCGCTATATGTTAAAAATGCATTATTTAAGACTGTCTTCAATGAAGATAAGTAATGTACTTAAATATGAATGTAAAACTTGCACTACTTGTGTATGCAAATGAATAAATTGAATAAACTGGCTTCACTATATTAATTAATGCTTATTGTGAAGGTTTCTACCAAATTCATTCCTATGTGTAGTGATGAGATTATTATGAAACTGTTAGGTTGTGCTTCTTTCCAACAGTTGTTTTCAAGTAGGGCATGTTTGATTTGTATGCTCCAGCTTGAGGGGAAATGATAGGGTTAGCATTATTATTTTATATTTTTTCATATATTATTTGAAGAGTATTATGTCACTCTAATATAAATATATAATCATGGAATAAAATTTCGGACTCCCCAACCGGTGATATGGTCAACTTGTCATTCTATTTATGCCTATTGCCTCCAACTCTATTAAAGTGAGAGCCTAGTCCCACAATGACCAAGTATTATTGAGTTGTGCAATTTATAAGCCATGGGTAATCCTCATCTCTTAAGACGTCTTTTGATATTGAGTTAGGCCCATTAGACTTTAACAAACTCTTTTGTAAAAATAATTTTAGTTCAACCTACATGTTTACTAGATTTTTTACAAATTAATTTGGATTCAGTTGGGGAGGTCCGAATCCAATTTGGGCAATTGAGTCATAAATTGTTAGTTCGTGGAAGGAAGATATTCTGCAAAGAAAATTTCCTGTAAAGGCATGAAAGAGACAAAGAACCTTCACTTTGCCCCTACATGAAGTGACCAACTCTACGTGAACAAGGGATATTTCGTTTCTCAAACAAAGGAAAGGTGCAAGCAAACACAATGAAAGCTCAGAAGAAAAGGAATAACTACAATATATATTTGATTGTTCTATTTTAAAAGCACTTTTGATTTAGTTGAATTAAAAGAATTCAGAAACACTATGTAATTGGAGAATACAAAGTGACTATAATAATATTTAGAAAAAACCTATTCAATTATAAAATTGGATTCATATTTGAAAACATGAGAAATTTCTCTTAATAATAAGAAAAACTTGATTAAACTTATAAAAAGCATGGAAAAACTCATACATCAATAGAAATCAAAGATGAATAATTAAATATATTAAACATTAAAGCTTAAAGGAATCATAATGAAAATTATACAGTTATAAAATAAATATAGCCCAACCCTAGCAACAAGCTTAGGCGGCCGTAGGAGAGAAAACTTAAACTTTGGGGAGAAAAAGAAAGTCTGAATAGAATAGAATTTTCATAAGTTAAAAATATACTATAAAAAAATTTATTTTTTTCAACAAGTATTTATTGACGGTCACTTAAAACTATTGATAATAGTATTAATTATTGACGATTGGAGCCACCCGTCAATTAAAAGCGTTGATAAAATTACCCACGCCCCCGCGTGGGCTTTTCCCTCTTAAAATTTAATTATTTTCTTTAGAAACCATCGAAAAAGGGTATAAAAAATGAACTCTTTCTCAGCGATTTGGTGGCCGTCGATAAAATAATTTAGGTCTTTTATTAACAGTTTTGAACTATGGGAAATAAACAAGTCTATTATTAACAGTTATAGACCGTTGAAAATAAACCTATTAGAGCAGAAGCGGCACTTTCAGATTATACTCTCTCAAAACTCAAAGGAAATCTCTCTAGAACCTGGAAAAATTCTCAAAACTCAAAGGTATACTCTCAAATTCCTAGCCCTTTGATTTTATTTTGAAATGTTTTTCTGATTCTCTCTCTCTCTCTCTCTCTCTCTCTCTCTCTCTCTCTCTCTCTTATTTTCCACATTTTCGCAGATTCGCTGAACACATTTTCACAGATTCGATAGCCAATCTGCGCTCGCTCTCTCTCTCATTTGAGTTTTTAGTTTGCTTGGTTATTAGTTTTTTGTTGATTTAGTATTTTTTTTAGCTTGGTTATTGATTTTTTGGTTTTGAATTTTGAGTTTCACTTTTCAATTTGAGAGACTATTCTGTCCAAGTAGTTTCAATGAATTTTGAGTTTCACTTTCAGTGTTTGTTTGGTTACTGAGAAAATGCTAGAAAAAGCAAAACTTAAAATTCACTGAAACTACTTGGACAGAATAGTCTCTCAAATTGAAATGTGAAACTCAAAATTCAAAACCAAAGAAAACAATAACCAAGCTAAAAAAAATACTAAAATCAACAAAAAACTAATAACCAAGCAAACTAAAAACTCAAATGAGAGAGAGAGCGAGCGCAGATTGGCTATCAAATCTGTGAAAATGTGTTCAGCGAATCTGCGAAAATGTGGAAAATAAGAGAGAGAGAGAGACTATCAGAAAAACGTTTCAAAATAAAATCAAAGGGCTAGGAATTTGAGAGTATACCTTTGAGTTTTGAGAATTTTTCTAGGTTCTAGAGAGATTTCCTTTGAGTTTTGAGAGAGTATAATCTGAAAGTGTGGCTTCTGCTCTAATAGGTTTATTTTCGACGGTCTATAACTGTTAATAATAGACTTGTTTATTTCCCATAGTTCAAAACTGTTAATAAAAGACCTAAATTATTTTATCGACAGCCACCAAACCGTGGATAAAGAGTTCATTTTTTATCCCCTAAATTGAAAATTTGCACATTAATTAGAAAAATTAGTCTATTGACGCTAAATGAGAAGGTATTTTGCAGAATGTGATTGTTGTTAGGGTTTATAAGAATAATAAGTTTGTTGAGGTAGATAAACTGATGTAGTCAAATTGTTGCATTAGGCGCTTGGTAAAATCCAATTGTTTTTAGGGCTTGTTTGGTTGTTGAGAATATTTGGGGAAAAATATAATCGTGTCTTTGGGATGACCTTTCTGCTTGGCTGTTGAATGTTCATTATAAGGATCCATAGTGAACAACTCCACTTAGCTAATTGGGTTTGGAACATGCTCTGGTGGTGGGTGTGCTTTAAACTATGATTAATAATACTGAAAGTTGCTTGCTTAATTGTTAAAGTGCCGAAAGTTCAGATTGCTAAAGCTTACTTGAATTATTAATCACAGTTTGTTTGCTTTATACGATGACCTGATTATCATCTACTATGAGTTTGTTGGGTAATTATACTATACTCCAGGAGTACATTAAATGCGTACTCTCTCCTCTCACAGAAGTTATGAGTCCCGCTAATTAAATTCATGATGGGACCCACCACTTCTGTGAGAAGAGGGAGTACGCATTCAATATACTCCCGGAGTACCTAATAATTTTCCGAGTTTGTGTGATCATTTCAAACGTTAATTAATATTTGTTAGCGAAAGAATGACTGTGACTATCACATGGTTTGACCTTGCTTATACTCTTGACTTCTGTCTACCGATAACAGCAATTTATTATCATTTATTCACCGATAACAATGTTAAAAAAAGTGCCAATAAACTAGTATTAGAATCTCTTCTTTTTTGAGTTTTCCACCTTCATGCAAGAAATGCAATATGACTAGGCTGATTATTGCCTCTGTTTTTTCATGGGAGCTAACCAGTTATGTTTGTGTGATTAGTTGGGGATAATGTGTGATAATGTGATCTTTTGGTCTGTAATATCAAAAATGAAAAGAGAAGAAACAAGTAGTACTATTCTTCCAAATTCTGAATTACAACCTCAAAACCAAAGTTTAGTAGTACTGCATTTTCTTACCTCCTACATAGACATCACCACTTGGGGACCATTCGTCGGTGTTGTAGATAGGACTGCATATCAATCATTGAATAAAATCAGGAAAGATAATTGCATTACGTTATTAGTAGATTTTCATTGTCCAGAATGGTACGAAGGATTCTATTAACCCCAAAAAAAATGTCCTAAAGATACCAACTTTTTCTTTTGGTGGCAATAAACCAATAAAATGCAAAGGAAATTTTTTCTCATATCACTGACTCGTTGATTCCCTTGCTAAGAATCTTGCAATTCTGCAGAATTTATAAGGAAGTTGGGAGGAGGAGCTCCAAGTTTGATTAAATTAAAACTAACTTGAAAAGGAAGAATCAAGGTGGTGGGGTTAAAATTGGCTTGGAAATGCATAAATTTATCATCTTTGGTTGGAGAATGTTAAGGATATCAATCCTTTGAAATCAAATTCTGCAGCAACAGAGGATAACACCAAGCATGATCAGATAAACATTATCTAGCTACAAAACAGGGACTTCATCTTGTTAATATTATGATAAACATTCTTCTGTTTTGTATCTATCCTACTTGTAAATCAATATAAATATACAGTGATCCTTAACCATTTGGCAAGGCAAACAACATATACATTCTGCATTATTAAAGCATTTACATGGTATCAGAGCTTTTTAAGTGACTAACGTCTTTTTTTTTTCCTTCTTTCCTCTCTCACACATATTTCATCAAACACTTACCCTGCAATGGCTACCTCCACCATTGATTCTCTTATTCCTGTAACTCCGACTGCCCCATCTTCCCGTCGTTCATCACCTAGTCACCATCAAACTCACACGTGAGAATTATTTACTGTGGAAGGCTCAGATTGTCCCGTATCTTCGAGGACAGCATCTATTTGGTTTTTTGGACGGATCCAGCCACCCTTCTGCCTATCTCGATGGTTCTTCTCCACCCGAACCCAACCCAGCTCATCAAGCTTGGCTTATTCAGGATCAGATGATCCTCAGTGCTCTCATCTCATCCTTGTCAGAAAATGTTCTGGCCTATGTTGTCAAGTGCACAACATCCCGAGATGTATGGCTCACTCTCGAGAGAATGTTCACGGCACATTCCCGTGCTCGCACTATGACTATTCGGTATCAACTCTCCACCTTAAAGAAGGGAGATTCGTCAATAGCCGATTATTTCCACACCTTCACCGGTCTTGTGGATACTCTTGCTGCCATCAATCAGCCGCTCACTGAGGAAGAACAGATCTCCTTTCTCCTTGCCGGCCTTGGCTCTGAATATGAGTCCTTCATCACCACGGTTCACATGCGCACGGAGCTTCTCTCCATTGAGACTCTTTATGGTCACCTTTATCTCAGGAACTCCGCATGGTCCAGGCCCAACCCAAGGTTGATCTGTCTCTTGCAGGGGCTCACTTTACCAGCCGTGGCGGATCTTCTTCTAGTGGGGATCGTAATGGTCGGTTCTCTTCTTCCAATCACGCTATTACCTTCCTCTTCAGGCTACACTTAAAACAGAAGCGTAAATTTTCACTCGTTGGTCGAAAGCAAGAATATTATTTTTTAAAAGTTAGATTTTATTTGTTTATTTGGTGATGGAATTGAAAAATGAATATATTTGATGATTGAGCATTTGGTTTTTTCAGATTTGGTAGGTTTGAGTTTGGAGATTTAGGTTTTTCAAAGGTTTTGAATTATTGGGTTTGGAGATTTGGTGAGTGATTCATTATGTTATGGATTATGCACATGGCCCTGACTTGTTACCATCGTTTGATAACTCGTATTCGAGTGATTCAAACAAGCAGGCTCTCCTTGCCACACCACAGACTGCCTCTGATGACCAATGGTATGCTGACTCTGGCGCAACTCATCACCTCACTGCTGATCTCACCAATCTGAATGTCAGGGCTGATCCATATCACGGCCAGGACAACATCCATGTTGGCAATGGTACCGGTCTTCCCATTACACATGTTGGGACTACCCACATTCTCTCTCCCTCCTCTTCCTTTCAATTAAATGATGTGTTACATGTTCCTCAGATTTCCCAAAATTTGTTGTCAATTCAAAAATTTACACAGATACTAACACATTTGTTGAACTTTTACCCTAAAAAATTTTTTTTTTTGTTTTTAAATTAAATTAGTTATTTTATTTTATTTTATTTTTATATTTTAAAGAATTTTTAGTTTATTTTTTATTTTTATTTTTATAATACACTTAACACGTGGCATGAGCAGATTGGCACAACTAATACATATGATAGGTATAACTGGCACTTAACGGTAAGGGAGTAACATTTTTTGGACGCCAAAATCCAATGAAACAAAATCAAAACTAGACAAATTGAGAGGGGCACAATGTATTTGAGTCTAAACTTTTTTGTCTCCCTCCCAATGACCAAAATCCAAGGGATGAAACAAAATCAAAACTAGACAAATTGAGAGGGTGCACAATGTATTTGAGTCTAAACTTTTTTGTCTTGTAGTGTGAAGTGTGAACCATATTGTTTAACTCTATTTGTTACTTCCTTATTGTTTCAAATTTTAATGTGCATTTACTTTTAGCATTTTAATTCAAAATTTTGTTGTTGCAATTAAAAATTTTTCCCAATTTGTTCTCAATATAAAATTTTAAATATTATGTCTCTTTTTTGGATGCTTCGAGTCGTTACACTTGGTTATACCCTATGACAAAAAAGAGTGATGCCTATAATATTTTCCTCAAATTTCAAAAATATGTCGAGAGATTTTTTAACACTACAATTAAATCTGTTCAAACTGATTGGGGTGGCGAATATCGCTCACTCTCCACCTTCTTTACTAACTATGGTGTTGTCCATCGTGTTTCTTGTCCCCACACTCACCAACAACAAGGTTCCATTGAGCGCAAACACCGCCATATAGTTGAAACTGGTCTCTCTCTTCTCTCACATGCTCATATGCCTCTTCGGTTTTGGGATGATGCTTTTCAAACTGCCTGCTATCTTATAAATCGACTTCCCACCCAAAATCCTCACCATAAATCCCCTTTTGAAAAATTATTCCAGTCTCCTCCTGATTATTTATTTCTCAAAACTTTTGGCTGTGCATGTTGGCCCAATCTTCGGCCCTATAACTCTCACAAACTTCAACCCCGCTCCCTTCAATGTGTTTTTCTAGGATACAGTCTACTCCATCATGGCTACAAATGTCTCCATATACCCACTGGTCGTCTCTACATCTCTAGAGATGTTATTTTTCTTGAATCATTGTTTCCTTTTTTTAAACACATTTCTCCACTTCACTCCCCAGCCCAAACACCACCCAGTCCATCTGTTTCTCTCTTTGGGCCGTACCCACTGCACTCCTCATAAGCTCGGTCCATCATAGCACCTTCAGACCTCACTGCTTCTCGGGCCCCTCCTGCTGTCATAAATGAGCCCACTTACTAACCGGCAGATATCACTTATGTCAGAATAACTTCTTTACACGTGGTGCTTGGCCAAGACTACAACCCGATATTTCATTTGAATATTGTGAAATTGTCTCGTTTCTTGCTCTCTCTCTCTCTCACTTTTTCTTTTTCTCTTTTCATTCATTTTTAAAGGATATGGATGCAATGAATATTGCTTAATTGAGACCCAGAATTTTTTGTCAGAGTCGGTCAATATTTTTAGTGAATGAATTTTGATTTTTTTATTTATCATCATTTTGTTATAAACATATGGGGACCCATAATTTCATTTTGTTGGTTCTTAGAAAGTACAAGGGAATGGAAGACCCAAAAAAAAAAAAAAAAAAAGTTAAATACACTATTGAATGGAAGACCAATAAAAAAGAAATTAAATACAGTATTGATCTCTATTGATTCTTAGAAAGTGCATGTTTGGTCTCCTAATGTTTAAAATGAACAATTGATTCCTAACGTTTAAAAAATGTGTACCGTTGGTCCCTAGGGACCAGTAGCACTCATTGAAGACCAATAAAAAAGAAGAAGTTAAATACACTATTGATCTCTATTGATTCTTAGAAAGTGCATGTTTGGTCCCTAATATTTAAAATGAGCACAATTGATCCTTAACGTTTCAAAAATGTGTACCATTGGTCTCTAGTCCATAATATATACTATAAAGACCAAAATAATATTTTTGTAAAAATAAATCCTCCCAAACAACCAAGTGCACAAC
>OU015762.1:31974950-32033687 GCA_907173295.1 Fagus sylvatica | reverse complement strand
AAAGAAACCCTGTTTTATAAAGCAGAACACATTCATTTGGCAGTAGAAAGCCTAAAATTTAAGTTATATTCATTACATTTGTAATAATGCATTTTGCAGGCGATAATGGCTAATAAGTCATTCTTATAGGAACTTGGGAATCACCATCTCAATATTGGATTGCCTATAAACATCAAGTATTCTACAATCTGTGTGTACGTTGACTCTTTTTCATCATACCAAAAAAAGAAGAAAAAGAATAATTTGTGTTGAATGAGTTTCTAACTTTCTATGTCTTGAAACAATGCAAGTAAGTTTGGTCTTAAGCCCTTTCAATCCTTTCAGCTATAAAAAGAAAAAGCCAAAAACTGAAACCAAAAGTAAAATAAAAACAAATGCATCTACATTACCTCAAAGCCCATCTTTTGGTAAAGTTCCTGATTAGATTTGTTGCTTCTATGCACATGCACAAATACTTGTTCCACGCCTTCCATAGAAAGAACAAATCAGAATATAAACATTTCTTATTTTAATCATCTGCGCTATATCAGACATTTTATAAGTTTATATTGTTAAAGAAAGATGAAAGTTAAAAAACCAAAAAAAAAAAAAAATGATGATAGAAACAAACCAACAAAGCCAATCGGAAATAGAACAGGACAAAAGTGCACCTTCATGGACCACATGGAGCCTAGGAAAATCACACAAAAGTGTTTAAATAGGAGATTGAGGTGCAATCAATCTAGGAGATGAAAAGGTGAGGGAGAGAGAGAGGTGAGAGAGAGAGAGAGGTAGATGAAAATGTGAGGCACATGAAAAGGTGAGGAAGAGGAAAAACCTATGCAAAGGGAGAGAATTAAATAGAGGTAAGGGTTAAAAGGTAAGAGTGAGAGAGAGAATTAATAAGAGGTATGGATGAGATGGAAGGGTGTGGGAATAGGAAATCTGATGTGGCATCTTTAGGGAGAAAGCTAAAGCTTCACCTATTAGTTTATATAATAGATAATAGATGATCTAGAGTATGTCATATAATTGTTTCAATATTAAAATTCTCAAAATAATTATTTTTTTAAATATAACTCCAAACCCCCAGTCCTAACATCCTTAACGTGAAATTGTAAAAAGAAAAAATCATCCCCTCACTCTCCCCCTCCCCTTTGCACTTTGCAAAGCAAACTGCCATTTTTCAATTTTAAAAACTCAAATTTATGATTTTAAGCAAAGTCCTCTGCTCCTTCAAAAGTCCTCAACGATGATTTTTTTGTCATAGACATCCCAAGTTTGATTTGTATGCTCTTCTTTTGCCAAGTCTCTTTAAAATAAAAATAAATAAATAACCACATCTTAAACCTTCATCAATACTACATCCCAGCCCAGTTTTCAGATTCTTAGCAAAGTTCGTCTACTTCCACACCCACCACTTTCTTGATTTTGATATGTAGACTGGGTAAGATGAGAACTCATTCAAGCATTCAAATTTGGGCAAGATGACGATGCCAGAAAGGTGGGTTTATGGGGATTTTGTTTTTCTTGGCTGAATCAACAGTTTGAAGTACCGATTACCATTCAAGAACTGTAAATCTCCCTCTCTGCCCCTCATGCCCTCAATCTGTTTTCTTTCCTCCATAATCTAATCTCAAGCTTGAAATATCCTGCTAAGAATAACAAAACAGAGAGTAATTTGAGAAGGAAATATAGAGAGCAAATTGAGAGAGAAAGCTTGAACTTTTGTATTTCACTTAATGCTTTATTACAGAGATTGTACCATTATTTATACAGCAACTGTAACTAACTAATGAGAAACATATATGACAATGAAAAAGTATTTTTTGTAAAAAAAAAAAAAAAAAAAAATTATTTGTAAATCATGATAAAATTCAAATTGGTACTTAGATGGACCAGATTGGTCCAACTTAGGGCAGATCGGTGTCCAGCTAAGCTAGATCTGCCCAGGTAAAAATGAGACCCGGTGCCCAGGTAAAAACCTAGGACCTGATTGATTTTAATCCGAGAGTTCAGTTGCGGACTCTCATGAAAACCGATTCCTCTATTGTTTTTAACATTTTTAAAGTTATATTTTTCATCCTAACATGCTCCTAAGTCATATTACAATTTATCAAATAAAGAAAAATGGGAACTAACAAGAATAAAATAATCCTAAAATAAAATAAAAAATAATCTAATAGTCATACATACATGAAAACACTGAAAGGTTGTAAACAAGGAAAGAAGTACCTGCATATTTTTGTGGAAGGAAGCTTCCTAATCCGAGTTGAATAGATCCAACTTGAAAATTGATTCTTGAGAAAAACCGTTAAATTTGATTAAAAGAGATTAAAAATGGAATTGAAAGATTGGAAATAGAGATTACAAAAATGGCTTTTGTAGTCTCTGGACTTAAATATAAGAACACACTTGTGTTCTTATTCCAAAGTCTAACCTTTTGCAAAAATTCTGTTGAATTTTACTTATGATTGCTCTGACTAATTTTTCAAACCTCTTGTTAAAATGAGAGTATTTTCTATTTATACGAGAGTTAAAAAGTGACCTTACCCACGTTCTGGACCTGTGGAAGTGCATTAGGATTTCGAAATTGGATATGTTACAAGAAAATCCTGAAATTGTAACTGATTTTTAGTCCCTAATTGAGGGCCCGATTTGACCCTCTAAACTTTCGAATTTGGACATTGTCATGCAATGCATATTTGTATCCTATCAGGTCAGCGCTGTCTAACCCAACTTAAATCAACCCAATTGGATAACTGAGTCATAAGTTAAGGTTAAAATACCGAGCAGTGCACATGCTGGAATCTAACTTTGAATTTGGCTTTGGATAATTCTAGGTTTTTTCACCGTTGGTCAACTCCTAGTAAATTTAGAAGTCCTTTCTTGGCTGAATTCAAGATTCCTTGATTTTAATTAATTTATTAATAATTAATATGATAATTATTGGTCAAAATAATTATCCTATCAGTTAAAAATAAATCAATTTGAGAATTATCCTTTGATGAATATCTTGTACATGAATACTTACCGTTTTAAGGTGTTCTAGACCAATAGGAATTATTTATTAATTGATTTTAACTTAATCCTTTAGAGGAACCAATCAAATTAATTAACAAATAATCTTATGCATGTGAGCTTATGGTAAATATTATTTGAACCAATCAATTTTATTTCCTAAATAAAATATTGATTTTTGACCTAATTTTTAATCCGAAAAATACACTCTCATTATTAATTCAATTTTGATCACTTAAGATATGATTTTTAAACTTATGGACCAACTTCAAATTTTCAGGCCTATGAAATTACTATTTTACCCTTTATGCACTAAAGTGTAAAAATAATAAATTAATGGTTGGATAATGGGGTGTCAACAAGAAGTTGTTTTTCTTGAGTCGAATCATGCTAATTATAAAGTACCACAGCCACGATTACATTTTGCTTTTTTATTTATTTTTATGTAATTCAAACTAAAAGTACAATGTAACATTGATTTTGCATAAAAAAAAAATTAAATAAATTTTTTTTTGACTTTTTTATGGTGTTTTGTTAAATATTTAGTAGTAAGTGAGCAACCAAAATTGGGACAGACTTGGGCAACGCAAGCCTCGGAGCTGGCACTGATGCTATGCATGAACAATTAAATCAGTTTGCTAGAAATGATGTGGTATTTGGTACCCAAACTAAAGGATCATAATGTGATTGATACTAAGTGGATTTTGAAGAACAAAACTTATGAGAATTGAACCATTGTTCATATTAAAATTTCCTTCAAATTTAATCCAATTTTTTTTTTTTAAATGCCTAATAGAAATTTGAATTTTTCAATAAATTTGACAGAAATCCTGACGAAATGAAACAAAGTGCCTATTACCAATAGTTAGGGGGTGGGGAGGCAATGTTTAGGTATGTATTTTAACGGAACATTGCAGCTGCACCATAATAATTGAGGGGGGAAATGCAATTCACCCAAAATTTAAAAACTGAACCTAACAAAAAATGGTGAAATTAAACCTATCAAAACCAAAAATTTCGATCAGACTTTGAGTGGTTGGTTTGGATCAACTTTACTTCTTCAAATGAGCTAGATAAAGGTGTTAGTACGAAATTTAAAATAATGATTTGGCATATGAGTTGGCAAAAGTACCAATCAAATGGTGACACATGGACTAAACAATGGTCAATACACAAGCCAAACAAAAGGAGACACGTAAACCAATGGAAGAACAATGCGTGGACTTGAGTAGTGAATAGGCTACAAGCCAATCAAATGGCGACACATAGACAAAGTAAGTGACTAGAACCAAGGGCCAATCATAAAGAAGCACGTGGATCGATCAAGGAGCAACACATGTTTGATTTTCATAGCCACACAGACGACATCTGGCAAGTGAAAGGCACACATGATGCATGTTCCTAGATTATCTAACAGAAAGACCACGATCGAAGCAGTTAACAAGTAACAAGAGCTATTTTCATGGGATTTGAAGAGAAAATCAAGGCTAAATCAAGGCTTGGAATGTAACCGTTGGAGTTGGCTTATAAATAGTAAATCCAAGTGCATTTCAAACACACACACACCCCCAAGCAAACCCAAATAGCACTTGTTAGATTAGTTACTTAGAGAGCGTTCGATTGTAGCTTCTAGTGTTAGCTTTACATGCTTGTAAGTACTCTTTCAATTAATTCAGAATGTCTCGTTTATGTTAATGTTACTTTATTTATAATTTTAGTTACCTCGATTGCAGTACGTTTTACTTTACCTTAGGTGTAGTCACCTCGATTAGCATTAATTACTCTAGACTTAGCTTAGTTAGTTTAATTAATTAGTTACCTTAGCTTACTTCAATTAGCTTAATTAGTTAGTTTAATTAATTAATTAGTTGTCTTAGCCTACTTAAATTAGCTTAGTTAGTTAGTTTAATTAATTAATTAGTTGCTTTAGACTACTTAGAATTAGTTTAATTAATTAGATAACACCTTAACTTAGTCAATTAGCTTAGTTAGCTTAATTAGTTGTAACTCTCTTATTCACTTGCATTAGCTTAATTAGATAATCTTTTTAATTGCTATTTTCATTCTCTTTCTTTACTTGCATTTTATTTTAAAGTCCTTTAGGCAAAGGCAATCACCGAGCCTGCCAGCCTTTTAGATCGAAGTCAGATTGTGGTTATAAGTTTGCTTTAAGGCACTAGACCCTCATCTAACATAGTTATTTGTTTCCTTCAAATAAATTGGCGACCATTCCTTGGAAATTCTAGTTTGGCAACAAACAAATTGGCGACCACAATGGGAGTCCTATATGCCAGTAAGAACAAGAAGGATGAAAAACTCTAAAAAGGGTGTTAGGTTACCTGAAGGAAGTTCTAGTTCAGATGAGGACACTGAAATGTCTCCACCAGCCAAAAGCATGGTTGATGAACTCAGATCTTATTTGGATACAAGAATCCAAGAAAGGATGAAGACATTCAATGAGAATGTCCAAACTGAACCACTAATGGTTCAGAAAGATGATACTACACAGTTATTACTCCAAATTCTAAATGACCAAAATGGGAGGATGAAGAAATTGGAACAAGTTGTGAGTAATACTGAGCATTTCACACAAAACATTGTTGCACTGGTTCAGGGAATGTCTAAAAAAAAAATACCACGAGAGGAATCGAAATAGGCCAAGGATCTGGCCAGCAACCTCAAATAGAAGTGGTAACAACAAATGTTGAAATACCCATAGGGTATCCTGTCAACCCGATGGTAGGCTCTGAGGAAAGACCAACCAATACTAATCTTAATACCCCTGTAGCAGAAACACATAGAGTGGAACTGCCTCAGGTGGAACAGATTATAACAAAGTCACCAAGAGTGGAGCCAACAAGAGTGGTACCACCTCACTTCGAGCCACCAAGAGTGGAACCACCAAGAATGGAATCACCACGATTCGAGCCACCTAAAGTGGAACAACCAAGGGTGGAGCCACCAAGAGTGGATCCACCTCGAGTCGAGCAACCGAGAGTAGAACCACCAAGAATGGAGCCACCAAGAGTGGATCCACCTCGATTCGAGCAAGAGTGGAACCACCAAGTTCGAACCACCAAGGATGGAGGATGGACCACCATTCGAGCAACCAAGGATGGAACAAGAATGGAACAGCCTTGGTTTGAGCAACCTAGGATGGAACCACCTCGGTTTAAGCAACCAAGGATGGAACCACCTCGTTTTGAACAACCAAGGATGGAACCACCTCGTTTCGAGCAACCAAGGATGGAACCACCTCGTTTCGAGCAACCAAGGATGGATCAACCTTGGTTCGAGCAACCAAGAATGGAACTACCTCGATTTGAACCAAGAATGGAGCTACCTTGGATAGGACAACCTCAATTTGGATTTCCTAGGGCGGAACCATTTCAGCCTGGAATAGGCCAACCAAAAGTAAGGTTTAGGTTTGAACTGCCCCAAAGGTTTGAGCCTATTAGGGATGAGCCGTATAAGGAGCAGGTTAGGTTTGAGCAACCTTATGAGTTTAGAAACGAACCCCCATGCAACGAACCTTACGTACCCCCACAAAACAGGAGAAATAGGCCAAGAAATGATTATAATGGTCAGAATTTTCCTGAGGAAGAGGTATTCGATAGAGGGGTAAATCTTGAAGAAAGGAATCAGAATATAGGAGTTGAACCTAACCCTAGACCTGTACAAGGTCAAGACCTAAGAGACCAAATTTTTGAAGTCATCGATCAAGCATTAGGTCCAGGTCATAGAAGGACACCAAGGCATCCTTACATAGAAACCCTATCCTGAAAGGATAGGGAAGAATGGCCTAGAGGTTTCAAAATACCTGACTTCACTATGTTCTCAGGTGAGGATGAAAAAACAGACTTAGAACATATTTCCAGATTTACCGTCCAATGTGGTGAATATTCCAACAATGGAAATGGAAAGCTAATATAAGAATGTTTCCTAATTCTTTAACAGGCCAAGCTTTTACTTGGTATGCTGGGTTACCGGCAAATTCTATCGGTTCTTAGGAAGAAATGGAGGAAAAATTCCAGTCCCACTTTGCCAGGTCAAACATAGGAGTTTCAATGGTAGATTTAGCTTGATTAAAGCAAAAACCAGATGAATCTGCAAAGCAATTCATTATGAGGTTTAAAAGGATCAGAACATGATGCCTCACAACGTTACCAAAGGCAGAGTACATTAAAATAGCCATCGATAGTCTTAATTTTGAGCTAAGAAAGAAATTCGAAGGGATAACTTTCATCAACCTATTCGAGCTATCAGAAAGAGCATCTAGATTCGAAGGACTCCTAAAAGAAGAGAATGAAAGGAAAAACTCTTTTTATGGAACCTATTACCAGGATCCTAATTATGAGATCGATCTGGCTGAATATATAGGTCGAGGGCCATTTGTTTGTGAGGCTTTACATTAAGAGCAAATTTAGGCAAAAGAGTCCAACAAACCAGCTTCATCTCTAAAGGCCTACTCTTTTGGTGTAGAAAAAGCAGATGAAATATTTGATATCCTATACAAAGCTAATTAGCTGAAGATTATAAGGAAGACATAGATTTCCTTCTAAAGGAGGAATTAAAAGGAAGAGATTACTGTAAATGGCATAGTACTTATACTCATGCCACTAAATCTTGTGTGACTTTTAGGAATGTAGTACATGATAAAATGGACAGAAATGTTTTAAAATTTCCTGAAATACCTCAGGAAAGCATGGCAGTCGATGTAGACCGTTTTCCTTTTGTAGATGTTAATACTACATCTATTGACCTTAGTTCACTTATGCCTCATAAAAATTTGCATATAAAAAATAATAAGTCTAAGGTTAACTTACTGCAAGCTTTTGGTCCATAAGAAAGACAGTTAGTTTGAGAGATGAGTAACTTAAAGATCGAGAGATTAGCTACTACAGGTCAAAGCAGCACAGCCAAAGTGAGTGGCAAGAGCCTCTCGATTCAGGACAACAATGTCCAAGCTAACAAAGGGAAGAACGTGGCATGTCCCATAGGACAATCTATCATCTCTTATAAGGAGATGCTTAGGAAAGAACCACTAAAAGTTAGCTCCAAAAGTGATGAAGATGACACTATCTGTGAGAGATGTAGCCACATATTGGCTAAATGCTTCTCCAAAACCAAAAAAGAGGATAACTACAAGCCACAAGAAGCAGAAGAACCAAGGTCAGTCCCACGATCAATAGAGATTGGTAGATCTGACCTAAGACCAGTCCCGACAAGTACACTCAATTCAATCAAGGCTTGGTTCTCAGCATGAACAGCCAAAAATGGCTTGATCGAGGCATGATCTTCAATATGAACAGCTAAAAATGGCTCTATCAAGACTTGGTTCTCAATATGAACAGCCAAGAGTGGCTCGATCAAGGCTTGGTTCTCAATATGAACAGCCAAGAGTGGCTCAATCAAGGCTTGGTTCCCAATATGAACAGCCAAGAGTGGTTCGATCGAGGCTTGGTCCTCAATATGAACAACCAAAAATGGCTTGGTCTAGGCCAAATCCTCACAATACCTTAGACTTCAGGTTTGAGTCGATCAGAAAGCCTAGAATGATGAGGCCACCAGTTTCGAAAATAGGGAGATGGGTTACCCTCGAAACCCCTGGGCTTAAACCAATACATAAACAAGAGTACAAATATGGCTACAACCTATATTTCTCAAGAATGACACGAACCCAGAGGCAGAGATGGATAAGGCAGCAAGCAGCCTTACATCAAGAGTTTGGAAATAGAGACCACTATTCATCAAGGTCAACCACCAACTCAGACTCCATGGAAGTAATAACAAGAGCAGAAGCGCCTGAATACCTCAGAGGACCTTATGCTAGAAAAAAAGACATTACTGGTGCAACAACCAAAAATATTGCAACATCAATAATAAATGGCACAAGTCACAAATTGCAAAACACAGAAACCAAGCCATGTCAAAGCAAGGATTCGACGAGAACTCAAGATAATCACAAACGCCTGGAGAAAAATAGTGAGAATGCTGAGTCAGAAACAGAGTCTGAGGAAGCCAAAACTTCACGAATACCAGTAGGGCCACAAAAAGGCCAAGTGGTACAGGTTTGGTTTGGCAAGAAAGAAAAGAAGCCCGAGGGGCGGGAAGGAAGCAGAAGATAACCAAATCGAGGCAGAACAGTCCTAGGAAACACCAATAAGGAGTGTTCAAAGCAGCCCAATTGAGGATGCAGAAGATATCAAAAGTATCGAGGATAGTGAAGGTATCGAGGATATAGAAGATGTTGAAAACATTGGAGATATCGAAGACATGGAAGACATTGAGAATATTGAAGATGTTGGAGATATTGAAGACATGGAAGACATCAAGAATATTAAAGATATTGATACCTTGGAGAATTCTGAAGGTATTGATGATATCGAGGTTGAGGAGGCTGATGATATTAAAGAAATGGAAGGATCAGAAACCATAGGATGCACAAAAAATGGTATCCAAACTGGAGAACCAGAAATCGAGTCTCAAAAGCCAAAAAATGGCAAAACACTCAGTTGCAATGCCATTACCCTACCCAGGGAATTCATGGCAACAACTTGGGTACAAAGGGAAGATGATGCTCGAGGGGCAGTGCCCATCTTATTAGCAGAAGATGAAGAGTGCCGAGACACAGGTAAAATCATATTTGAAAAACCTACTTTGGCTATGTGTCAGCATTTAAAACCCTTATACATAAAGGCACACATGGATGGGAGACCCGTTAAAAGGGTCCTGGCAGATAATGGAGCAGCAGTTAACATCTTGCAAACCTCCATGGTAGAAAATTATTAAAAACAGAAAACAATCTAATTGCAACAGACATTTTTGTTAGTGGTTTTGCTAATGGAGTCACTAAAACGAAAGGGGTTATCCCTATCGAGGTTAAAGTTGGTAGCAAAGTAGCTACGGTAGCATTCTTTGTTGTTAACACTGACTCAGTATATAATGCTTTGTAAGGAAGAGATTGGATCCATTCCAATTGGGTTGTACCATCTTCTTTACACCAGATATTAGTTTTCTGGAAAGATGACAACAATATCGAGGTAGTTAAAACAGATGAAAGGCCATTTGTGGCCTATAATAACAATGTAGACGCACAATTGTATAATGATTGTGTGGGCATTGTCAAATTCACAGGAATAGATCAAAATGGAAACCCATCGAGGGTAACCGTTAGACCTGAAGAGCCTCTAACAATGGAGGACTTATTCAAGCTCAGCCAAAATTTGGAAGAGACAGAGACAAGGCCAGAAATTGAGAATGGCCTCGATTATTATGTTGAAGATGTTGAATAAACCCATTGATATGAAGAAAAATAAGGCCATCGATCTGGCCCTAAGGAAGTTGGTAAGATATGTAACAGAGAAAAGGTTGGAACAAAACTCTTAGTTTGCTGAGTGTAGCATACAACCTAGGAATGGTAAAGGAATTATGGGCTAGGAACAAATAAGCACCCATCCAATTAGAATGGATGATATCAAAGAGGAAGTCCAGGATCCCCTCATCAAAGTAAATCTAGGTACAAAGGAAGACCCACGGGTAACCTTTGTAAGTGGTCACCTTGGACCAGAAGAGTTTAATAAAATTATGATGATCCTAAAGGAGCACAAAGATTGTTTCACATGGGATTATCCAAAATTGCCAGGACTAAGCAAGAAACTAGTGGAACATCGATTGAAAGACTGGTTCGAACAAGTTTCATCAGGCCAGCCAAGTATGTCAAATGGTTATCAAATATAGTCCCTGTTTTAAAGAAAAATGGCAAACTTAGGATTTGTATTGATTTCAGAAATATAAATATGGCCACACCCAAAGATGAATATCCTATGCCTATAGCTGATTTGCTAGTAGATAGGGCATTTGGATATAAAGTCCTGTCTTTTATGGATGGACACTCGGGTTATAATCAAATCTTCATTGCAGAAAGTGATGTGCATAAAACTGCATTTAGATGTCCTCGATCCATATGAACATTTGAATGGGTGGAAATGCCTTTTGGTTTAAAAAATGCTGGGGCTACATATCAAAGAGTTATGAATTCCATATTTCATGACATGATTGGAAAATATATAGAAGTATACATAGACGATATAGTAGTAAAGTCTCAGGACTTCGATGAGCATTTAAAAAACCTAGAAAAGGCTTTTATAAGAATGAGGAAGCATCAATTAAAAATGAACCCATTAAAATGTGCCTTTGGTGTTACGGCTGGAAACTTTTTAGGGTTTCTGGTACATAATCGAGGCATAGAGGTGGATAAAAATAAGGCTAAAGCTATCTTACAAGCTAAGCCTCTATCAAATAAAAAGGAGTTGCAAAGATTACTTGGGTAAATAAACTTTTTAAGAAGATTTATTGCAAATGTGGTAGGAAAAACCAAAGTTTTCTCTCCTTTGCTTCGATTGAAGGACCATGAGGCATTTGTATGGCATGAGGAACATCAAAAAGCCTTCGTTGCCATCAAACAATATTTAACTACTCCATCAGTGTTGATTCCTCCATGAGAAGGCAAACCACTAAAGTTATATATCTCTGCTACTCAAGAGTCGATTGGAAGCCTTTTGGCTCAAGATAATGAAGATGGCCATGAACAAGCTATTTTTTTTTTATTTAAGTAGGATTTTAAATCCAACTGAATGCAGATATTCTAGTGTTGAAAAACTTTGTTTAGCTTTGTATTTTTCTGCACTTAAATTAAGGCATTACATGTTAGCTTATATTGTGTTTGTCATTGCTCAAACTGATGTTATTAAATATATACTATCAAAACCTATCTTAAGTAGAAGAATGTGCAAATGGAGTTTAGCCTTAGTAGAATTTCATTTACCATATGTATCATAAAAAGCAGTTAAGGGCCAAGCACTGGCAGATTTTTTGGCTGATCATCCTTGTGAGGATGTGCCAAATGAAGCCCAATATGTGGCTTTAGTTCCTTGGAAGTTCCATTTTAATGGATCGAGGGCTGCACAAGGAGCAGGTGTTGGAATAGTTTTGGAATCACCACAAGGAGTGAAAACCCAATTAGCATTTAGAGTAGAAAAAGTATGTTCTAACAACCAAGTAGAGTATGAAGCTTTGGTGTTAGGACTAAAAATACTTCTACAAATGGGGATAAAAAAGGTCACAATATTTGGTGATTCACAATTAGTAATTAATCAAGTTAAGGGACAATATAAATTTGGAAGTGTTCTGTTAGCCCCATGGTCTATGGGCCTATCGAAACCTATCTTAAATGGGATGAGTTATTATTCGAAGTATTATGGGCCTATCGAACCTCCAAAAGGCTAAGCATTAATACAACTCCTTTCTCATTGGTCTATGGCCACGATGCAGTACTCCCTATGGAAGTAACTGCCTAATCAGCTAGAGTGCCTAAACAAAACCAATTGGGCCATATAGATTATGAGAATGCTATGATGGCAGAAATGGATGATTTAGATGAGGCACAAGTAGCAGCCTTAAACTCCATTATTCTACAAAAGCAAAAAGTCATTAAGAGTTACAATTGAAGGGTTAGACCTAAGACTTTTGCTATAGGAGACTTGGTTTGGAAAGTAATATTACCCCTTGGGACCAAAGATCCTTACTTAGGAAAATGGTCACCTAATTGGGAAGGACCCTACTTGGTCAGCCAATTATTTGATGGGAATGCATATAAGTTAATGCATGTTAATGGGGAAGAGCACATAAGGTCAATAAATGGAAAATACCTTAAGCCCTATAAACCAAGTTTTAATGAAATGGCTTATCAACTTAAAAAGCTCTGAACAAAATAAAAGTAATAAGGCTTAAAGATAGCCTGAACTATTGCACAAAGGCCAAAATTTGGAATGTATTCAGAAAACAAAAAAAGAGAAATCAGAAACAAAATATTACAACTCCTTGAAAGCAGCAAAGAGACCAGCCCAACTCATCAAATGTAGCATCTCGAGATCATTAATCTCAAACTAAAGGGTTTGGATGTCTTGTTTAGCTCAAGAGATTAACTCTACCCCTCGAACCAGTCCCCGGCTCTCAACATGAACAGTTTAAAGCTCTAAACACTTTTGGGTGTGTTTGGATTTCCAAAGTTGAAGTTCAGCCACGAATGACTTCACTTTCTGGTCGATGGACTTTGGCTCTGATGCCTTGGTTTGAAGATCAAGTTGGTGAGCTTGCAGTTTGGAGACTCTTTGCTTATGGTCTGCTTCCTGGTTAGTAGCTCGATTTCTTTTCTCTTGGGCTGCCTGGAGGTTAAAGATGGTACTGTCCAGGTTTTACACAAACAAACCCAAGAGAGCCTTACCACTCTCGCCTAGAGCAGAAGAGTGGGTAGTAAAAAATCGAGCCACTTGTTGAAACTGGTCCACCAAGTTAGCATCCAGAAGCATCAAACCAACAGGTTTTTGCAAGAGCTCCTTCAATTGGTCGATTGTAGCTTGGAGTTGATCCTTTGAGGGCTCCAAAGGAATAGGAGTGGAAGAGGTCTTGGTAGGAGTCTAACATTGTTGAAGGGTCAAGGAAACATCTTCAAGAAGTTTGTCAATGTCCTTAAAACCCTTTGGCATATTTTGAGCCTGGAATAGGAAGAATAAGTTAGTAATGAAGACATAAGGGAAGCAAAAAACTAAGGTGAAAGGCATACTAACCAAGGGAGCAGCAGCCTCGATGGAAGAGGTCGCAGCCTCGATCGAGGTCCTAACCTCGACAACTGGCTAAGCAACCTGCTGCACTGACACCATAGTTGCCACTGTAGTTTGCTTTGTCAGTCTTGCCTCTCTTGGCACCACCTGTTCTTCCTTCCTCCTGACAGCTTATGCCTCTTTCCTCTTTTCCTCCCTTTTCTGTTCCTCTTCTTCTTCTTTTTTCTTCTTTTCAAGCTCTTGCTGTCTTTTTTTATCAACTTGAGCTTTTTCCTTCTTCTTTATTTCCAATCTCTTCTCGATTTCAGCAATCCTCTCTTCCTCAGCCTTATCAGCTTGCCTCTTTTTCTCCATCTCAGCTTCCAGATGCTTCCTCTCATCATCCTCAGCCTTAGCCTTGGCCTTGAGGGCAACAACAAGTTGCTTAGCCTCTTTATATTCTCGGGCTATTTGTCGATCTTTAGCCTCGAGAGCCTCCTAAGCCTCGATAACACCATTTAGAATTTATTTTTGTTCATCTATCTTCCTCACCAAATTGGACAAGGTGGCAGTATCATCGAGCTCCTCTTCCAAAGATTCTGCCTCGAAAATCGAGGAGTCAAGATACACCTTAACAACCTTGGCCTTCTTGGTAGTGGACTTCTTAGCCACAGTCTTGACAAGCTTTTTGCCAAAAGGTTTAGCACCTTTGAGAGAGACAACAGGGTTGACTTCTTCAACCTCAAGAATTTTGCATTTGGTTGAAGTACGAGTCCCTTGCTCTGAAGGGGCTGGAAGTCTGAGAATAGGAGCTTGAAGCTGGAGATTTTCTTTTACCTTCCTGAAAGTTGCTTCCTGGAGCAAGTTGGCTTGACAACACTTCATTAGTTGATTTCTCAAATCGAAGGCCACTTTAGCAAGTTCGGCATTATGAGTAATAACTCTATCAGTGACTATATCAACAAGATTGATGAGAGGGTCAGAATTTACTTCAGTAGTGGCAAACTTTTGAGAGGAAAGGTCACCATCAACTTTCTTCCTAGAATGAGAGATTTACTGAAGAGGTTGGGGAGTCACATAGCTCGCCATGTGCACGATACCAGTACCTGAAGGAGGCAGATGAAATTAATATTATGCCTAAGACAATACGGGCAACAAACTCAAAGTAAGGAAAATGTGAGGCAAATACCTGCGAGCTGGTACAGTAAGAACGTAGGGCAACAACCCTGAAGGGCCTCAATCAGGTTAACCTCATTGTTGAAATGAGCCATGTAGGTTTCCCACCAGCTGTGGAATGAAGAGGAAGACACTGATCAAACCATAAATGGTGTGAAAGTGAAGCCTGTGACCCATTCCCTGGCCAAAACACTTATTTGTTTGGCCTCATCTTTAGAAATGGCAACTCGAGCCATCCAATCCGTGTTTTTGGTCCAGATGGGAGGAACAGGTAACAGTTGGACAAACCTAAACTGCCTCGCCACTGGCGAAGGGCAGTATGCTTCAACACCAGCATTGAAGGACCTGATGACCACCAAGTCTCTCGATTGGAGACAAGCGCCCCACGCAGCGTCCCCTCTAAAGAAACCTTAGCTCGAGAATTGGTGAAAATCCTCAGAACCATACATCTTTGCCTCGAAAGGCATAAATTCTTCAAATGTCCTCCTTCTCGATGAGTCACTAAAGAGCTTAAAGTAGGTAGGAAAGGAATGAACTTCTTTAGGGTACCTGGCGTGCATCCAAGCTTCTCCAAAAGACCATGGCTCGATGGTAGGATGAAGCTTAGGAGCGATCGAGGGAAAGTAGGAGTAAGCCCATATTTGGATGACCCAAATATGGGCCCACCATGTGATTCATGTGATTGCTTTAGCTCAGTACTGAGTAGAAACATGGATCGATAAAGCTCCCCCAATAAGAATGATCTTATATCGACAGGAGTGCCATTTACCAAGCATCAAGCAATAGGCAGGTAGTAGTTGATGACCCGTTTGGAGGAGGTGCAAGCCAAGAACCTACATATCCAAAACAAGTAGAAACAGCATTCTTCCTTGTAACGGGTGAGGCGCTAGAACCTTTCATCTGTTGGTCGAAGTCATTGTAGCTAAGGGACACGCCATTGAGGACGTCCTCGTCAGAGCTTGTACCAACGGCCATTAAGGGGTGAGCCAACGCACCTATAGGACGTAAACCCAACAGGGCAAAAATATCAGCCACTGTAAAGGTCATGAATCCCTCAGGAAAAGAAAAATTTTGGTCACTGGGGACCAGAAGCATAAGAGAGATGTTAACAGGCTGGGATTAATGGGGATTTCATATTTAGAAGCACGAATTGCTTCATTAATCCCCAATGTCTTCCACTTGTTGAGTTTGGAAAAAGCCATTCTTGCTACCCAGGTAGACCAACTGGGAGCTGGCTTGTACCACGTAACAGAAGTGGTAAATGTGTCTCATTCTCCCCATTTCATTTGCCTGTTTTGATAAATAGAAGCAAAGTGAGAATAGTAAGGAAAGATTGGAGAGAGATCCTTAGGAAAGGATGAAAAAGAAGGACCCAAACCACATCAAGGCGATGTGGAGGTAAAAGAAGAAGAGGTTTGGGTATTCTCACGAGGGATAAGAATGCCTGTGATACGTTGAGAAGTAGGAAGTGCCTCGATTATCTGAGTAGCACGACTGTAAGGATCATTGTTGGAAGAAGACTTAGCCATTTTAGTGATTAAAACGAGAAATAGAGGGTGATGATAAGGGTTTGCAGTAGAATTGGAGATAGAAAAACGCTTAAAGGCAAAGAATGGCTTAAGAGAAGAGACGTTTGAGATTTGGTAGGATTTTGAAAGTTGGAATGATGAAGTGACTACTGATCAGTGAAACGACTATATGTCTTTCATTCATTTAAGAGCCGCATAAAGGCTGGCATAACCGTTAGAAGGCAAAGCGTACCCTGATGCATTGAATTCACACGAATGGTAAAGGATCTTTACTGAATCGTGTGCGAGAGGCATGTGTTAGTACGAAATTTAAAATAATGATTTGGCGTATGAGTTGGCAAAGGTACCAATCAAATGGTGACACATGGACTAAACAATGGTCAATACACAAGCCAAACAGAAGGAGACATATGAACCAATGGAAGAGCAACGCGTGGACTTAAGTAATGAATAGGCTACAAGCCAATCAAATGGCAACACGTAGACAGAGTAAGTGGCTAGAACCAAGGGCCAATCATAAAGAAGCATGCAAAATGATCAACGAGCAACACGTGTTTGATTTTCATAGCCACACAGACGACATCTGGCAAGTGAAAGGCACACATGATGCACGTTCCTAGATTATCTAACAGACAAACCACGATCGAAGCAGTTAACAAGACAGGAGCTATTTTCATAGGATTTGAAGAGAAGATTAAGTTTTAATGAAGGTTTGGAATGTAACCGTTGGAGTTGGCTTATAAATAGTAAATCCAAGTGCATTTCAAACACATACACACTCTCAAGCAAATCAAAATAGCACTTGTTAGATTAATTACTTAGAGAGCTTTCAATTGTAGCTTCTAGTGTTAGCTTTACATGCCTGTAAGTACTCTTTCAATTAATTAAGAATGTCTCGTTTATGTTAATGTTACTTTATTTGATACTTTAGTTACCTCATTTGCAATATGTTTTACTTTAACTTAGGCGTAGTTACTTCGATTAGCATTAATTACTCTAGACATAGCTTAGCTAGTTAGTTTAATTAATTAGTTACCTTAGCTTACTTAAATTAGCTTAATTAGTTAGTTTAATTTATTAATTAGTTGCTTTAGACTACTTAGAACTAGTTTAATTAATTAGATAACACCTTAACTTAGTCAATTAGCTTAGTTAGCTTAATTAGTTGTAACTTTCTTATTCACTTGCATTAACTTAATTAGATAATCTTGTTTATTGCTATTTTTATTCTCTTTCTTTACTTGCATTTTATTTTAAAGTCTTTTGGGTAAAGGCAATCACCTAGCCTACCAGCCTTTTAGATCGAAGTCAGATTATGGTTCTGAGTTTGCTTTAAGGCACTAGACCCTCATCTAGCATAGTTATTTGTTTCCTTCAAGCAAATTGGCGACCATTCCTTAGAAATTCTAGTTTGGCAACAAACAAAAGAAGTATGCAAATATGATTTTTGGTGACTTACCATATGTACTGTTGATACCATAGTTATTAGAACTGTACCGAGTATTGAACTACTAAGGGAGTGGTACAATGGTTTACTGGCTCAATCGTTAGATTAATAATTAATTAATTTTTAATATATATATATATATGTATATAGATATAGATATAATATAAATTAAACATAAAATAGAAGATAAACTAAAAAAAAAATGGATATTCAATTTAAACATAAATATGCATTATACCAAAGGATTGAAATTAATAGAATTATTATTGTTTAGAAAATTATTCAAATATATAATTTAATGTATTTTTATATAGATAAAAATGACTACAAATATGACACTTGAATTGATATTTTAACTTCTTATTTTGAGTTTAAAAACAATAGACTTAAAAACCTATAAATAAAAGTATAAAATAGAAAGGAGGTATATTTATTTGATCAATATAACTTAATGTTAAAAAAACTAGATGGTTCGGAAAAACCATGCGGTTCGATATTTTCTAAAAAAAACCATCAATTTTTCACAATTTATACCGGGTTTCTTTTTTTAAATTTGGTATTTTTTTATGTATCGAATCGAAATTTTGTACGATCGGTTTAACAGTTCAATCGCCAGTTCAGTACAGTTTTTTAAACTATAGTTGATACCAGATCCCAACTCTAGGTTTTTTAGACATTGAAATGCTAGAAGCCTTATTCATCATTGGATTTACTACAAACTGATTCATTTTAAAAGGATGGATTGAGATCCCATGCAATACCTATTGAATGGTTGAGATTGAAAGTTAAGAAGTTAACTTTTAATCTTAACCACTGAATAAAAAATGTAAAAAAAAAAAAAGTGAAAATTTTGTGACAGGAATGTGGGTATTGCGGCCCATGCAATACTTTCTCAATCCCAAAAGGATCTAGTTTTGGTTACATGCTTTCATGCAATTCATCTTTACGGTATTTGCCACAGAACTTAAAAATAGCTACTAATAAGTTTTTTTTTTTTTTTTTCTTTGCATGAAAGAGGGTGAGATTAATTAAGCAAGTTAAACATGGTTACAGAATTCACAGAAAATGTAAGTTAAAAAAAGCGAAGTCATAATAAGGTGGTGTGCCATTCATGTTTAGTTGACAAGAGAGTGAATATGTCCAAGGAGTTAGAAAGGGAAATGCAATTCACCAAAAATTTTAAAACTGAACCTAACAAAGAAGGGTGAAAACCAATCGGAACCAAAAATTTGGATCAGACTTTGAGCATTTGGATTGGAACAACTTTATTTATTTTTAACAGCCATATTTGCAATAATAAATTCTTCAAACGAGATAAAGGAGTATGCAAATATGATTTTAGGTGGCTTACCATATATTTTTAACAGCCATATCCTCCGTTCAAGCCGGAATCTTAATCAGAAAATGACCCCTTGGCATAAGGAACATTCCAACGACCTCTGTTCGCGAGATCACATCTCGCGGACCCAAGTTCGCCTCTGTGCAAGGCCTGTACTTTTAGAAAGTAGGTAGCACAAGCTTTCCGACGGTACCAAGAACGTCGAAAACCGACTTCGGGAGCTATGTCTACCACGCACACGAAAACCGGCCGACGAAATAAGGCTGTGCTGAAAATTTCAGAACTTTTCCCCCGACGTTACCACGCTTGCGCACAGAGTCTTCCTAACTCACAACGAGTTGATCCGCAAGCCTGGGTACGTTGAAAAGAGGACACGTTCATGCACGGTGTGGAACTCTTGGATCGTCAAGATTTTCCCCGGTCTAGCCGGAATCTCGATCAGAAAAATGTCCTCCAACGGACCAAAAACACTCTGGCGGTCCCTGTTCGCGGAACCATATCTCGCGAACCCAAGCTCGATTTCTCGTAAGTCCAAAACTTTAAGGTAGCGCAAGCATTCCGAAGGTACCAAGAACATCGAAAACCGACTTCAGGAGCTAAGTCAAATACGCGCGCAAACACAAACAAAAAGCAAGGAAAAATGAGCCGAAGATTTGACGCATTTTTCTCCCGGACAACCGCCTTCGCGTGCAGTCTTTCCGACTCGCTGCAAGTTGACCCGCGGGCCCGGGTGCGTTGGAAAGATGACGACTCCAGCTACGACGTGCAAGTCTCGGTTCGCAGGTGGCTTCCCCCGTTTGACTGGAATCTTCGCCGGAAAAACACGCAAAAACAGCTCCGACACCCCGACTTTCGGGAGTCATAACTCTCCCGTCCGAACTCCGATTTGCACAAACTTTATATTGTTGGAAAGTAGACATTGAGAGCTTTCCGACAATATGCTGCATGACATGTTTTGAGCACTAGAAGACCTCCAAAAGTGCCCTCGAAAATTGGGTCAGAAAAGGGTATGCGCACAAAAACCGAGAAGGATTCGGTGGAGGGGCTGTGTGGCGGATAAGATCGCCACGTGGCAAGCGGTATGGCTCGCAAGGCATCATCACACGACATGCCACGCAGTATGATGTCGAGCGAGGCGTGCAGCTCGGCCTATAAAACAGACCCTCCCCCCTCATTTCCAACATAGTTTTGCTCGGGCTCTAGGCTCCTTGAGCGTTAGAATAGGCAGAAATAGGGGTTTTGGGAGTCCTTAGAAGGGGTTTTTGGGTAGCTTTAGAGTGAGAGACTCCTCCCTAGGTATCTCTCTCTCTCTCTCTCTAAGCTCTTCTCTCTCTTCTCTCCTCTTTTTTTTTTTTTTTTAGTGGAGGTGACTAGTGATGATCCCTAAAATGGGAAGGGATTCACAAGGATCCACTTTTATTTATGCTTCTTAGTTTATTTATGCTCTATTTATGCTTCTTAGTTCATTTATGCTCTATTTATGCTCTCCTAGTTCATTTATTGTCTTGTTTATTGCTTTATTTATATGCTTTGAGTTATTTATTGCTCTCGTTTGTAGCTCTAAATATATTTATCATTTTGTTTACATTTACTATGTACTTGTGAATATTATATTGTGATTATCCCTTTCCCCATGTATTTGGGCGTGAAAATCCTCAGTTGGTCTTGGTGGATTATGTAAGACCTCAAAGAGGCATTAACAACCATGTAAACCCACGAGGAATTGGATCCAAGAACACAACCCCCATGTCCAAATTCCGTCATTTATTATTTTACTACATTGTGAATTTTGTTATTTTCTCCCCCTTTTTCCCTTGTGACTTGGGCATGAAAATCCTTAGTTGGTCTTGGTGAATTATGTAAGACCTCAAAGAGGCATTAACAACCATGTAAACCCACTAGACATTGGATCCAAGAACACAACCCCCATGTCCAAATTCCGTCATTTATTATTTTACTACGTTGTGAATATTGTTATTTTCTCCCCCTTTTTCCCTTGTATTTGGGCATGATAATCTCGATTGGTCTTGGTGGATTATGTAAGACCTCAAAGAGGCATTAATAACCACGTAAATCCATGAGGCGTTGGACCCACGAAAATCCTTTGTCTTAAACCCCATTATTTTCATCATTTACAATATTGTTGTAATTATTGTCCATTTGTCTATTTTGATTTGGGCATGAAAACACCGAACGGTCTTGGAGGTTTTAGATAAGTCTTTCAATAGCACTAAACCCCATGTAAATCCATGAGGCGTTGGACCCGCAAATAGCCAACATATTTTCAAAATTGATTTTTCATCATATAAGTCCTATTTGGCATCAAAGGTTTAGGTAAGACTTTCAATAGCACTAACCCTTTGTGTAAGCCCGAAAGGCATTGAAACTCCTTTTAAAAATGATTTCCACTCATATAAGTCCTATTCGGTCTCGTAGGATTGGGTAAGTCTTTCAATAGCACTAATCCTTCGTGTAAGCCCGAAAGGCGCCAAGTTCTTTTTCTAAATTGTTTTACTTTATTCATGTAAATCCTAAGGTGGTGTCGAGATCCAAGTAAGTCTTTCAATAGCATCGAATCCCGACCCCACGAGGTCTTGACTCTTTCCCTAAAAATTCTCACGTTGTCATAAATTACACTTTGCAATTAAGCGTTATATTTATGTCAACCCATATTTATTATCCTCATTCATTTTTATGATTTATGTGCTGCAAACATGCCGTGATCATTCTGTACTCATTCATTCTTGTGATTTATGTGCTGCGACCATGCCGTGATTATTTGTTTGAATGTTTTACTATTTTGATGTCATGATTACTTGCTTGCTTGTTTATTCGCTTTGATATAAATGTGATTAAAATACACTTTGCCAAGAAAAATTTAAAAAAAGTAAACATGGTAATGTGGGCGTTAGAAACGAAGTTGGTGCAACCCAAAGGCTACGGCTCGCCCTAACTTTTGGACACCATGGTATGAGTCCTTTACACGGGGGCGTGGCTGGTACGTGCTTTCGTGTAAGGGATTCTACCCGTTCTAAATCTCATAGGATCATGGTCTAAAATTCCCCAAAGTGTGAACTAATCATCCAAAACCCCGCCATTTGACAGACCGCTTTACTCTTGGAAATCAAGGGTAAAGAGATCCCGAATATGGCACCAAAAACATTAATTGTTTGTCCCGGCACTAGGTATTAGGATTTCAAGTACATCCTACCACCGAAATGCTCGAAAACTTAAAAAATACGAAGATGAGGGACGGTGAAATAAAGAGTCTAATCAAAACCAAATGAAGTCAAATTGCATTTGCCATTCTTGGTACATTGCACGACGGAATTTGAGACATTTGTTCATAATTAAAACCAACAAACCTGGGCTTAGCAAATAAAGGGAACACTAGAAGGGAGGTAATCGTTTTCTTAAACGGATGTCGTGGGGTGCCTAACACCTTCCCCACGCATAAGCAAACCCCCGAACCCATCTCTGGTTCAAGATCATTTTATTTTAAATGTCTAAATAAGATAAAATCTATTAGACATAGGTGCCCAATCACACCTTAAATTTCCCATGGTTGGTGGCGACTCCAAATTTGTGCTCACACGCACACACGTACACATGTTCCCACACACACACACACAACTCATATCTCGAAACGGAAAAGAGATAGAGATCGCACACACACTCGCCAAATGGGGGTCGGGATCTAGGAAAAAGTAAAGATCCAACCTTAGGTCGTTTTTCCGCTGGTGTCGACACACTGAACATTATGATGACTAGCCATGACAAAGGGAATCTGAGATACTCTATGAGTTGAGGGATCTTGGCCTATAAATAGGAGGGGGGGAGAGCAACCAGGGATATCACAACTTACACAAAAATCCACTAGAAAATAGTCTTAGAAAATCTCAGATCTAGAAGCTTTATCTTTCAAAAATCCTAACTCTCTTAGGTAAGATCTATCTCTAAAAAACCCTAAGTTTGCTACATACACCGATTCCTCACTCTCTCTCCACATCCAAACCTATTTTTTTCAAGTCTCTGATTGTTATTTTGAGGTTATGTATTATTAACAGTATTTGTTATGGCTGAATAAATGCAGCTGAATGAATGATCTTTGGCTGAATCAAGTTACGGCTAGATCAAAAGAGGTGTTGTCGAACCACTAGATTGGAAATTAGATTGCATTGAGAGCCGTTGGGCCTTACATTGGCCCAATAGGAGTCCCAGGCTTGACCCCCATTCTTTGAACTCGAGTATTGCAGAGCAACCATTCAAGCTTCAACACGTGGCTGAACCACAAAAGACCCCCAACAAGGTCAATAAGAGAAGTTCAAAGCATTCGACTTATATGGAACATTCCCAACTGCAGCCTACAATGGTGGAACATTTCACTAATGACTAATGAGGAGTGAGTCTACTTACACGTGGGCTTCAGTCAATTTCAATTTTAATAGGATAGGATTGGGCCAACGCAACATTAAACTGCACAATGGCATTGAAGAGGTTTGATTGATTCTCAATATGTACAACTAGTAGGGGTTAATGAATGGTTCACTCCTTAAAAATAATATAAAAAAACTATGATAACGGTTGAAGACTTACCAAGTCTTATATGCTCTGTTTGTGCAAAAACATAGACCAGTTCACAAAATCCTCTCAATAAATAGACATATTCCCATATGCTATGTTCCCATCCCTCACCCCAAGCAAGAACACGAAGATTACCACACCATAAGGGAGAGATGACCTCAAATATGATGAAAGGTGTTCATTTCCTTGTATCTGTGGCCCTTTTGGCTTTGGCATCCTCCCTAGCTTGCTTCTGCCTCTGATCCTAGTCCTTTGCAAGACTTTTGTGTTGCAATTAACAACTCCAACTCTGCTGGTATGTACATACTCTTATCATGTTCTTTTGGAATCATTAGATTTTTTATTTTCTATATGACATATTATTAGTCTTATTTGAAAGAATAACAAACTTTTATTTGTGTAGTGTTAGTGAATGGAAAATTTTGCAAGGACCCAACAGTTGTCACAACCAATGATTTTTTCTTCTCTGGACTCAATGTTCATGGGAACACTAGAAATAAAATCGGATTTAATGCCACTCTTGTGAATGTGGATAAAATACCAGATCTCAACACTCTAGGCATATCTTTGGCTCGCCTTAACTTTGCACCATATGGCCTAAATCCTCCTCACACTCACCCTCGCAGCATTGAGATTTTGGTAGTCGTAGATGTGCTTGTATTCCCAATTGGCCTTATTCACTTCCAATTCCACATTGGGCAAACCAATGCTGTTGCCTTTACCGGTCTCAGCAGTCAGAATCCTGGGGTGATTACCATAGCAAACGTAGTCTTTGGATCTAATCCTCCCATCAATCCTGATGTTCTTGTTAAGGCTTTCCAATTGGACAATAATGTAGTTGATTACCTTCAGAAACAATTCTAGATGTTCAACATCATATGAACAACTTGATAGTTGAATAATGTAATCCTTGTTTCCTTTGGTGTGTAATGTCATAGAAATAATTTTTTTTTTTTTAATAACTAATGTCATAGAAATAATTATTATCAAATAAAATGGTTTTTTGATTGTTTTTATATGTTATGGTGTCATAGCAAAGGCAGAACAATTAGTACATGAATAAAGCTTGTATC
This sequence comes from Fagus sylvatica, assembly GCA_907173295.1. Lineage (NCBI taxonomy): Eukaryota > Viridiplantae > Streptophyta > Magnoliopsida > Fagales > Fagaceae > Fagus > Fagus sylvatica. The sequence goes on along the minus strand of OU015762.1, from coordinate 32,008,938 downwards.
CACAACCAGTGGCGGAATCCCCCACACACACACAAACACACACAAAAAAAAAAAATAAATCCAAAAAATACTCCATCACATACAAAAAATAAATAAATAAATTATTTTTTGGAAAATAATGAAGTTTTCTATTAAGAAGATTACTTATCTATTTATAAGAAAAAATATCTTTAATATGTTCTGATTTAATGAGTTATATATTGTATAGGAGTAATAAGAGGAAAAAAATGCATTAATTATTTATATAGACTTATCCATTTTTAAGAAAATATATACATGGATTTCGTACACTTTGACTTGATGAATTATAAAACTCTAGGAACACACTCTTTGCTACATCAAATTTCACAACCTGTTTAAGTGACAGGTTGTAATGGTGGCGGAAATCATAGAATCCAAAAACCTCTAGTATTGGAAGTCAGTGATAGTGATGTTCAACCACAAATAGCGTGTTATTTCAGCAAGTTGTGAATTTGGGTGTGGTAAAGGGTTGTGTCTGTAGGTGTGTTGGAATGAATTGCATATGATTTTGATATAAAAGTAATAAAAAATAAAATGAAGGAAAAAATATACTAGTCATCATTTACAATTTTACATAGATGTAATACAATTTAAAGAAAAAATAAAATCAAAGTGTGACCATTGTTTAAATTTTATAAGTAAATAATTTTATTTTTATTTGTATTTTATAAAAAAAAAAAAAAAAAAAAAAAAAAATACAGAAGGGAGGAGGAAAATTTAAAAAAACCAGTGGGGCCATGACCCTTACAGCCCCTCCCTCTGCCCCTGTCGACGTTCGAAATCACATGCACCTAACTATTAAATATAAACCGATCAAAATTGTATTAAAAATATACTGATTTGAATTTCATTGTACAAGGCCAAATTGAGGGCTCATTAGCACCTATTTTATTTCAAAAAAAAAATCCTAGAGGTAACGGTGAAAGAACATTTTTTTGTGTTGAAAGAGTATTGGTATTAAGGTTCTACAACACAATGTATCCTTTTTTGAAAATCAACTAACCAAAACCTCTGGTACGACTCAACTCCTTGAAGGTTTAATACGAAAAGAACTCACTGGAATAAAGGCTCGGTGATTTCAATTTTCAAGCTCTTTGGATCACAAGAACATATGATATTAGTTAGGTTCTTTCATGAACGCATAAGGGATTGAGGCTAGGAATTTTCTCTCAAGGCAGAACTGTGTTTCTGCCTCTAAAAGCTCTCAGAAAATCGTACACAAGTTAGGTATAAATAGGTGTTTGAGTGACGACCAAAACTAGTTTAAAACAAAACAGGGTTTCTGCTTCATGCAGTCTCGCTGGAGTGAGGTGTTAAAGACAACGAAAGTTCTAATATCACTTGTTTAGACCACAATTTAGTCTTATGTAAATTAAAAAATTTCCCAAATATTTTAACCAATCACCAAACCAAGATTTCAAACACACACAATAACACAAATATTTTCATGGAAAACCCTTTCTCCTTGAAGGGAAAAACAACGGAACAAAATCTGAATAAATTCACTATTATAAAATCAAGAGAAACTTACAATAACCTCCCTTGAGGTTTTGCAAAATAATACACAGCACCTCCTATTTAAAAAAAAAAAATGACATTTTTCCCCCTCACATTTAAAAAAATAAGGGCATAGTGTTAATTTTTACCAAATGGGGGACGTAGTCTCATTTTCTAAAATAGGAGGGACAAAGTGTCATTTCTCAAAATTTTAAAGGAGGTTGCTATAATTTTTCCTAAAATCAACTACAATAGTTCTCAAGTTTATGTCTAACTTGAGATTCACACCAAACACAATAATATATTATCTCTTAGGGATTAATACACACGCATCTGTAATCTTCACTCACACTAGATACAACAACTCTCCATGGTTGTGGAACCAAAAAAAAAACCCAATTTTTTTTTTCCTTTGTGTATGTCGCACGCATAAAGAAAAAACCCTTTCTCTCACACACACGCGAGACTCTTTTCTTTATACTTCTAATTAAGCATTAATTCAAGTGTTGCAAATTCTCTTTAATTTGTACACTTTACATAAAACCTTAGAGAAAAATCCAAATCTTGTTATGTGTCTCCTTATGTTACCTCCCAGGCAAAAATTTCTCATTTTTTCTCTCTTGGTTTCACTCTCCAAGCTCAATTTCAAGATTCTTCTCCTCTCCCTATGGGGGAGGACCCCTTAGGCCAAAGCCCTTGCTACTGAGCTCATCATATGATGCTCTTTCTTTTGTGGCAGCACACCCTTCTCACAAAACTATCTTTATATATATATATATATATATATATATATATATATATATATAATCAATTAATTCACTATTATAAAATCAATTACAATAGTTCTTAAGTTTATGTCTTACTTGAGGTTCACACCAAACACAATAATATATTTTCTCTTAAGAATTAATACATACTCACATGTGATCTTCACTTGCTCAGGATACAATAACTCTCTGTGGTTGTAGAACCCAAAAAAACTCACTAGAGAAAACCCCAAATATTCTTCCCTTGTGTATCTCTCATGACTAAAGAGAAAAAAAACTCGTCCTCATCTTTGCTCTCACACACACGCATAACCTTTTTCTTCATACTTCTTTGCATTAATTTAAGTATTACAAATTCTCCTTGATTTGTAAACTATATATAAACCTCTGAGCTCTTTTATTTCATAAATTAACCCTTTTACATCTAAACAAAAAACATCAATAAATTAAAGTTGTTTACAATCAAACGTCATGGAATAGGCCAACAGTATAAACCTATCCCCTAGGACACGTTGCATTTTGTTTAAGTTAGTTAGTTTTTTGTCTGTGGTCCATTATATGTATCATCGTGAATTGAATCCTCTTCATGCTTTTTATTAATTCCATTTTCTCATGGTCAATGGTGAATGTACAATGCATGCTTTTTATTAATTTCATTTTCTCATGGTCACTGGTGAATGTACAATGCAGTAGACTTGGTGGTTTAAGGAGGCAGTTAAGGATGGAATTAGGATTTGAACGTGGGGGCCCAGAGTACATGAACCAAAAAAAAATTCTCAAGTGACTTGGTGGTTTATTAAAGAGAAAGCATGATAGAAAAAAAAAAAAATTGAATTTTTATTTTGTTCATGTTAAGCCATTAAGGAATAGGTTGTGATGTTAGGTTAATTTTGATAAGGGATGGATAATATAGTAGTGAAGAAGGTTGTCGAACTACAGGCCTAGGAGATTGGAATTCAAGAGACACTTTTAAAAGAGTAAAAGTAAAGAAAATAATGTTTTAAGGTTTGTAGAAAACTAATAATTAAGATTAAGAAAAATGCGATGGGTAAAAATGCATAGACTTCAAGTTCATCCCTTTATAATAATACTATTAATTCAATTTTACCATGTGATAACTCAATTGATGGTTTCTCATCCCAAACCATCAATCATAAGATTTGCAATAAAGACTTTGTAAAATCATTCTAATATAAATTTCTCTAAAGATTTTTCATTGATTAAAGCATGAAATCAATAACTACACTAGAAAAATCATAAGACGACGATATACTCTCAAGCAATAATGCAACAAACAATAATATCTAATGCAATTAAGGTTTTCTATTCGATAAATCTAGGGTTCTTACATAACTATAAGAAAAGTCTGACTAAATTTATGAAATGGTTCAAACCCGTCAAATCAAAGATAATATAATAGGTATGAATAATCAATAGAAGAAATTATAAACTTTGAAACACATTCATGGCATTAAAGCAGGGGGACGTTCAACTCATAACCTTCGTAAGAGATTTTCGTTTGACCAAATTGCAAAAACACCCTCTGGGGGTTTGGGTTAGTTCCAAACTAACCCCATATACTTTCAATTTTGTTTTATTGACCTCTGAGGGATCTCTAATGACAAAATTGACCATTATGTGTTATTGTTTTTACGTCAATTGTAACTGATGAAAACTGGTTACTTGCACTGTACATAACCATTTTATTTTATAAATCATTTGACAATAAATTACTACAGTGCATGTGACTAGTTTCTATCAATTTCAATTAATAGTAAATAACACAAGGAAGGATTAATTTTGTCATTATAGATAGATCAGAGGTCAATAACACAAAATTAACACTCTAGAGGGTGTGTTTACAATTTGACCTTTTTGTTTTTTAGTATCATTTATGCCATGTTTGGATGAAAGGGAATGAAAGGGAAGTATTGGAAAGGGGATGAGAGAGATTTAATGAACCTTATTTGAGATTTTTTAATTTAATTTTTTTTAAAGTGGGATAGGAAAGGATTTCAGGGGATATTAAGGGTAAGATATCCTCTAAACCCCTCATTTTAATTCTCCGAAATTGGGGGAATTCGGAGGGCAAATGAAGGGAAGTGGTTCCGCTTATATTAAAAAAAATAATAATAATAATTGTGAATTATGTCCTTATGATATCAATTTATATCTATTACTTTAAAATTTGCAATTGTGGGTCATAATTATCAATTTATATGACCACTCTCCTCAACTATGATATTGGTTATTTTTAGTTGGGTGTGTTTTGTTGTTTTGTGTTTAAATGGACCACGGGCAATGGGTGAGGTGCCATTTTTTTTTAGGTCATTTGGACCAATTATTATTATTATTATTGGTTCTTTGACCTATCCAAAAATTTGAGGGAATGTAAAATCTATACTATTTAATTTATTTATTTATTTTTTTTTAAAAGGGGCCATGGTCGTCCGGTCTCAAGTAGTTTCGTCCTTGGAAAGGGGATGAGAGCATATGTTCTGTATTAACAAAATAAGAGATATAAAAAAATTGTTTTGTAATAAACAAAATTATATATGATCTATAAAAATAGAATTTAAGGTTTTTTTTAAATCTTGAAAATAATATATGATTTGTACTAAATTTCGCAAACATTTTCTTTAGATTATACAAGATTAAAGAGTTTGTTAGAATATTATCTTTCAATTTGTTGCAAAATATAGTTTTGAAAATATTTATGGTTAGAAAATATACATTCTAGAGTTGCAGTAGAAAGTAGAATAGTAAATACAAATATACCCATTATATAAAAAATTGGTACGCTATTAATTTCTAGTAATTATAATTCCTAATTATTGGCCCAATTCATATATATTTAACATTTTGTTTTTGACATACATATGTCGCACTACATTTATTTTCATAATGGAGAATTCCAATTTCAATAGTAAATTTTTAAATATAATGACGCTCAATTGTAAAGTTATCTTGCTCATTTTAATTCTCTTTTTATTTTTTTTAGGAAGTATTTTCTTTTGTTGAAATTGTTTTGGGAAGGGAATCATTGACCACTTTAAATTTTTTGCTTTTTTGGTCCAACTTTCAATTCAGGAAGGGGGCCAAGTTTGAATTTTTGGAACAAAACCTGTATGATGTTACATATAATTAAAAAATCCAGGCAGCACATTCAAGAATTACTCCTTGAAAAAAAAAAAAAACTTTTGTAATTAATTACGTTGTAGATGGCTATTATGTATCTCTTTCTATTTGTTACATTTAAATTTAAACATCTAGTAGCTATTCATTTAAAGCAAATGAAAATTTTGGTGAGCTATTATGTGTCTCTTTTATTTAGACTTCTAATAAATTTTAATTTCAAGCAAATGAAAACTTTGGTGAGCTGTGAATGATCAATCTGCTCCATCACATGTCAGTCAACCTACGAAATTCTAATGGAAAACCAAAACATCTGCAACACCTTAACATAAAGAGAAGAAGAAGAAGAAAAAGGGCAAGAATTTAGCAGATTCCTTAAGGTTGCTATTGGTCCTAGAAAACCGTTAAATCTAACTAACCGTTAAAAAGTATTTAGTACCTAGAGAGTTTAATTACGCCAAGCATTGTTATATAATATATGGAACACTTCACCAATGAGGACAGAGTCAATCAACGAGGACAGAGTCAATCAAAGTAAATGGAGATTCAGTCATTTCAATTTTAAATATACTATCAACATAGACCGATTCACTAACGCCTCTCTATAGATAGACAAATCTCTATATGCTATGTTCCCATCCCTCACCCAAGCAAGAATACTCAGAGTACTATACTATAAGATAGAGATAACCTCAAATATGATGAAAGGTGCTCTTTTCCTTGTAACTGTGGCCCTTTTGGCTTTGGCATCCTCCCTTGCTTCTGCCTCTGACCCTAGTCCTTTGCAAGACTTTTGTGTCACAATTAACAACTCCAATTCTGCTGGTATGTACATATATACTCTTATTATTATCAAGTTCTTTTGGAATCATTAGATTTTTTATTTTCTACGTACGATGACATGTTATTCTAAACTGTTACAGTCTTACAAAGTGTCTTATTTTTGACAATAACAAACTTTTCTTTGTGTAGTGTTTGTGAATGGAAAATTTTGCAAGGACCCAACATTTGTCACAGCCAATGATTTTTTCTTCTCCGGACTCAATATTCCTGCAAACACCGAAAATAAAGTCGGATTTAATGTCACTCTTGTGAATGTGGATAAAATACCCGGTCTCAATACTCTAGGCATATCTTTGGCTCGCCTTGACTTTGCACCATATGGCCTGGATCCTCCTCACACTCACCCTCGCGCCAATGAGATTTTAGTAGTCGTAGAGGGTACTCTCTACGTTGGATTTGTCACGTCCAACCCAAACAAACTCTTTACCAAAGTTCTAAACAAGGGAGACGTGTTTGTGTTCCCAGTTGGCCTTATTCACTTCCAATTCAACATAGGACAGACCAATGCTGTTGCCTTTGCCGGTCTCAGCAGCCAGAATCCTGGAGTGATTACCATAGCAAACGCGGTCTTTGGATCTAATCCTCCCATCAATCCTGATGTTCTTGTCAAGGCTTTCCAATTGGACAAGAATGTAGTTGATTATCTTCAAAAACAATTCTAGTGAAACAATTCCAAATGTTCATCATTATATGAAGAACCACGTGATAGTTGAATAACGTGGTCATTGTTTTCTTTGTTGTAATGTCATTGATATAATTATTGTCAAATAAAATGGTTTCTTTATATGTGTCATGGTGTCAAATCTAAAGAATAATTAGTGCATGAGTAATTATAGAGTGTTGCAATAGTATGAGCTCTGAGGTTCTACAACACAATGTATTCATACTGAGGAAACATGGAAAAAATAATACAGGGGAAAGAAATGTAATAATTAAGCGGTTTTAGTTTTTTAAATCAACAATTCATTTATGAAAAAACATTATATCTCTCACTTTTTAGGACAAAGATCCTCTCCATTTCATTTGAAATGGAGAAATGAAATAAAGAGTCTCCATTTAAAGGTGTAGATTAAATATTACAGATCTAACGGTGTACAAAATGCAACATCATTTAAAATTTTAAATGACGTGGCAGTATGTACACTGTTGGATCCATGAGATAAAATCTCAACCATGAAATGGACAAATGGAGAGGTTTCCAATAGGAGAGGATCCTTTTCCCACTTTTTATGAGTATATGGTGATGGTAACGGAGAAAGATTTTTGTATTGAGGCAGCCTATATGTTGCAACCAAAATAGGTGTTTCCAAAGATCTATGGAACCAGTTGCAAATTTAGTTCCCAAAATTTATGAAAAGTTATCACTCTAAACTATCCTTCCTCTCCCTCTAAAAATAAAATAAAAAGCCCTAAATTTTCCGACCGCATATTATAAAACCAGATCATGGGGTTAAAAATCGTAGCCATGTCTCTGCAATCCGAAAAAATTAACATTTTCCTCGAAAGTCTCTTTTTCCAAATGAGGATTTTTGTTTATATGATGACTCTCAATTGGCAAATTGGCAAATTGCCCACGCCATTAACTAAATCTGTTAAATTTATATTTTTTTATATTTTTTTAATGCATACTAGTCATATTAAAAGCCTATAATGCCTCCAAAACACAATTTGATTTGTACTTCCCTTTAATTCTTAGTTTCATCTCAATTCCCCTATAAATTATAAAACTGAGAAATGCTTTCCTTTATGTATTGAAAATATGCAAATAATCCCATTTATCTTAAATCCAAGCGAAATTAATGAAATTTTTTTTATATATTTTGTAAATTTCAAGTCATAATGCTCAAAAATCTATCATTACATATTAAAGTAAAGTTTACTTTTGGTGTCCTAACTTTGGGTGTGTTTTTATTTTGCCCCCCTAATTTTGAAAATTTCATTTGGGTCCCTTAAGTTTGAGTCATTTTCAAACAAGCTCTTCCATCCAAATCTGTTTCCAAGATTCTATCAAATGCCACGTAAGTCATCCACGTCAATATTTTTTATTGTTATTTAATTCAATTCATAATTTTTTAATTAAAAATGAATGAAATGCATTATTTTATATAAAAATAAAATTCCAAACACAAAATATTGAAAAGTAAAATTACTTTTTTTTTTTTTTTATTGAATGTGGAAGAACATAAAATTTGATTTGGAAAAAAAAATAAATAAATAACTAAGAAACAACCAATTTTGATTTATACCCACTTGAAGAAATCCATAGCAGAGTTAAGAAAACAATCAAAAGCATCAAAATATCACCTCCCCAAATCAAATTCAGGCCAAAATATTTCTGGGTATGAAAACCCACTCATTTTTCTCTTTATTTCTTCAAAATTGAAGATTTCCACCGAATTCCTCATCCAATAACTGACAAAAAAAAATTCACAACTTTGAAACCCATACTTTGTTTTTTTTTTTTTTTTTTTTTGTGTGTGTGCGCTTAAAATATTGTTTTTGTCCTTGAACTCTGAAAAAATTCATTTTTCGTCCATATACATGAATTTAGGGTATTGATATGCACTTTAGAGTGTAGATCTGTACTCTATAATGCAGAATGAGCACTCTAAACATGAAGTTTGACACTTCAAACATGAATTTTGGCATTTTAACGTGCAAATCAGAACTCTAAATTCATGTACAGGAATGAAAAATTAACTTTTTTAATGTTCAGGAACAAAAAACGAAATTTTTAAAGTTTAAGGACGAGAACCAACTTCATGCAAAGTTTAGAACGAAAACAATGATTTTTGTACCGATGTTGTAGAGTCTAGCTACTAGGTTGTACTTGATTGTAGTAGATTGTAAACTCATCTTCTATAATGATTTATCTTGTTGGGGTTTTGACCCCGTAGTGGTTTTCCTTTGGAGTACTCGCTCCATCAATTTTCCACTACATTACCACTCTCCGCGTCATTGGTTTTTAATGCTTTATTATTACCGTGCTTGATTGGTGTAGATGCCCACTTTTTGCCAAAACTATGGCAGACTAAAAGCAGCCCACAAGAACCGTCTGCAGTAAGCCCAAAGGAAGGCAGGTGACATGATCTGGAGAAGCCCAAAGCACGACAGCCCACAATGGGCCCAAGAGGCACTGCGTTGTTTCAAGGGAAATCAGTCTGCTGTAAAGCCCAAGAATTATTGGGAGCAATCTGCCATAAGTCACCAATAATGAGCCCAACCCACGGAGAAGCCCAGGGAGCAAAGAGTAATTTCAGGTGGTGCCTATTACTACACCCCTTAAAAAGGTGGAACACTCCAGAAGAATCAAAAAGCAACTCCTCTGAATTTGAAGAAAATCACTGTTCACCATCTCCTCGGGACGGCAGACTCACACCTGGTGCCAACGACCGTTGCCAAGACTTTTCTGCACAGCAGACGAGGGAAAGGAGCAACGGCAGACTCGCGAGAAGGGCAAAGCTTCAGCCAAAGGTAAAAAGATAACCTGGAGGGAACGTGAATAAGGATAGCTGCCATCTCTGCCACCCCTCTTGCACGGCAGACAAGAAAACGAGCAGCAGAATCACAAAAATGGAAAGAACACAACCAAAGACAAAAGGGAGCCTGGAGACAATATGAGGAGAGTAAACGCAGACCGGCCTATGATGGTTCCTACTCCCTCTGCACGGACAGACAACAGTCAAACAACGGCAGATTCATGAAAAAGGAAGGAGCTCAACGAGAAGACGAAAGATGCTTCGAGGAGAACATAAATAAAGGTAACGCAGTCACCAAAGCCCAAACCTATGGTGACTGCCAGTAAGATTTCATTAAAAGGCTAAGGGGGATTTGGTTTGGAGGTAGGGGGGTTATTTCTCAAAAGGGTATTGAAGTCTGCGGCTCAAGTGTATCACACCCGTTGGGGGGTATGAGCACAAGTGACCAGCAAACCTCAAACACCCTAATGAAGACACGTGCAGACAAAGCTTTCACCATGGAGCCAATTTCTTTCACCAATTTGGTCTGCGGCAATATTTTATGTTATCAGGAAACATTGTCAGCTTGACCCCAATGAGGAAGCCCATTATCCAAAAGTTAAAGAAGTGGCCAGGTCAAAACCATGAACTCCATGGATCACCGCAGACCACTATAAAAGAAGGAAACACAGTAATGTCAAGGCAACCTCTCCAGCCCAGAAACAACCTTTAGCCTCCACCAAAAGCCAAAACCCAAGTCAAGGGACAAGAAGAAGAAAAAGATCAATACCCATACCAAAACACTCCTTGCAAAAACTCCAAGAAACATCTAATCAACCCTATTCCATGTCACGTGTTTTCAAGGGATAACCCTCCCCCATCACTCATCAAATCTTCCTTAGTCTTTTCAGTTTATTAGAGTTCATATTTTATGTTATTCTGCAGTGCTCACGTTTACTGTCTGCAGTGATTATTTGGTTTGATGGAAGAATGTCTGCCATAATCACCTCGTTGAAGGGAGGGCTCTCACAGCAGATCCATATTTCTCTGTATAAAGGCCCAGCATAGTAGCAGATCAAGAGGAGTGCACCATCAGCCATCAGGCAAGCTCAAAAGCCTGGTTTGGAGTTTTGGGCTCAACAACCCATCAATATAAGCTCGGCCCATCCTCAACCAACCACAAGGTGACACATGCCACCTAGCAAATTTTGAGCATTCACATTTTGGCGACTCCACTGGGGAGTTGAGCAGCACTCCAGCAAACTAGATCTGCAGTAATGCCACCGAGGTCCAGAAGACAAAACTCAGTGGTAAACTCACATCCTGACACAGAGTCAAACGCACAAAATCGAGCTGAAGGAGAGATGCAGCAGAACAACGGAGGAAACATGGGAGGAGGCGGTATCCCGGAGGGTAATCCAGGAGGCAACCCAGGAGGACAGCCACCTTTAACCTTGATATATGAGCTGATTCAGAGTTTACAGCAGAATCAAGGAGAACTAGCTGAGTCCATAAGGCAGTTGAAGGAATCCAGCAATAACAGGGAAGCACATGGAGGTAATGGAAGGAACCACGAAGAAAGGGACCACCATGATGAAAGAGATTCCAACAACAAAAATGATGCACCATTCGTTACTATGTCAGACGTGGCGGACCTCCTCAAACAAGAAAGGGAACGACCACCTAAGGAGCCTAGGCATTTTGTGAGAAAGCCTCCCTATCCTAAGGAGCTGCTAAAGGAACCGTACCCTGAAAAATACGATACTCCGAATTTCTCCCTCTTCGACGGCCGGAAGGGTAGTGCAGTAGAGCACATCAGCAAGTTCCTGGACTCCATGGGTCCATTCGCTGGAAATGGGGGACTCTGTCTACGGGAATTCTCGAAGTCCCTTGTTGACAGAGCATATACCTGGTACGCCATGCTGCCTGAAGGGTCTATTAGAGATTGGGAAGATATGGTGGAAAGTTTCTGCAGTAAGTACTTCCATGTGGAGGAAAAGATTACTCTGCTCAACTTGCACAGCACGAAGCAGTTACCCGGTGAGGATCTTTTGAAGTATATTCATCGTTTCCGGGATATTTCTTTGGATTGCCACGTGAAGTATGAAGAAAGCGAGCTGGTTGAAGTATGCATAGACAACATGCTTCCCGAATTTAGAGCTCACCTCGAGAACTTAGACATTTCACAATTTGCACCGCTGCTCCAGAAGGCTAGGAAGACAGCCTTGTCAGTCAAGCCTCATTCCGAAAAGGCTAGAGAAAAGAAGAGCCAGCACCAAGCACTCACTGTGTCAACTACAGCCGCGCCAACTGGAAACAAGAGGAAAAGGCCTATAGAGAAGGTTTTCGAAGAGCCACCCCCTTTGCCCTTCACCGTAGAAGAAATGATGGTGATCTTCGACAAGTGGGTGAAAGATGAAGTTATCAAGCTGCCGCAGATTAACAAGCCTCCCACCGAGGAAGAAAAGAGAGACCCCAAGTTCTGCCGTTATCACAGATATGTTCACCATCCAACCGCAGACTGCCGGTCACTTCGATGGGAGCTTAATCGAAAAATTCAAGATGGCACCTTGCAGCTCTCTCCGGAGCAGCAGAGGGTGCACAAGAATCCTTTTCCGAATCACAAGAAAGACCAAGGCAAAGCAGTAGTGTCTGTGGTGATACGAGGCAGCACCAGTGATATGGAAGTAGATGAGTCTGCCGTAGCTGACACCACTCTAACACCAGCAGCTGTAAGAACCTTATAGAAAAGCCCAAAGTTCAAATCTTTGTTTAATCAATTGGGATTGGGACCAGAAGCCAGGAACGCTGCTACAGAGGCCATTATCGCAATAGCAGCAGACTCAGGAGCAACCTGTTTTACCGCAGAAGCTCATGCCAGTCGTGCCTTCCTAGAAACCACCAATGCAGTAACCTTCACGGATGAGGACATGGAAGTCCAATATCCAGACCACCGCCGGCCCCTTTATGTGTCTGCTGTAATCAAAGATGTACAAGTTAGGAGAGCTTTGGTGGACACAGGCTCTTGTTTGAATCTTATTCCATTAAGCACTCTCAAAGCAGCCAACATTCCACAACATAAGATCCTGAGGTGCTCCTATTGAAGTAACAGGTTTTGGAGGAGCAGCAGAATACACTATGGGGCACATACAGTTAGTCTTAAGAGTTGGCCCCATTGTGGCTCTTACGCGATTCCATGTCGTGAATTCAGAAGTCCCATACCATGTGCTGCTTGGCAGACCATGGTTGCACAAGCATAAGCTGATTTCGTCCACATATCACCAGTGTATCAAAGGAAGGCTCAATGGGAAGCCAATCCGTATAGCAGCGAATCCCTCACCATTTGACCAAACCGAGGCACATTTCATTGAAGCAGCCCTGTATGACGAGCTGTCTACTAAAGAACCACCAATCATCAAGCCATCTGGAACACCCTTGCCAGACTGGGAAGACATAAGAAATGACCCAGATGTTGATCTGCGAGAAGTCCTGGAGCGAAAGAAAAAGAGGAAGGAACGTATGGCAGAAGATGAAAGTGCACCACGATGCATACGCGTCCAAATGCCTGATGGACGCATAGTCTACCGTTTGTGAAGGTGCGTGGGACCTGATTGCCCACGACAAGAAGGTCCCATACCAGAGGAGGGTGATCTGCGGCCCTCATGTTATTTGATACAGAAAGAAGTTGAAGGTTACAAAAGCTTGGCAGATGAGAAGGAAGAGGCAAGATTAGAGAAGTCTGCGGCAGAGGATTCAAAGATAACTCCCAAGGAAGACCTGGAGGTAATCAACTTGAGTCATGATCCTGGTATTGATAAACCTGTTTCAATTAGCACCTCACTGTCTGCTGTAGAGAGGGCTTGCCTTATTAATCTGTTGAAGGAGTACCAAGACGTGTTTGCATGGAAGTACGACGAAATGCCCGGTATAGATCCGGGACTTGTGGCTCATTCCTTAAATGTAGAACCTGGTACCAAGCCTGTTGTACAGCCCGCAAGAACTTTCCATACTGAAGTGGAAGCTCAAATCACCCAAGAAGGTGAAGAAATTGCTTGCTGCCGGTTTCATCAAGCCAATTCAACATCCGCGGTGGCTGTCGAATATAGTACCAGTGAAGAAGAAAAATGGGCAGATCAGGTGCTGTGTAGACTTCCGCAACCTCAACAAGGCATGCCCGAAAGACGAATTTCCCTTGCCAAACATGGACTTGTTAATTGATTCTGCCGCGGGCAGCGCCATGTTTTCCTTCATGGACGGATTTAGCGGGTACAACCAGATCCGGATGTCGCCAAGGGATGCTGAAAAAACTGCCTTCCGCACACCCATAGGTAACTTCTATTACACTGTTATGCCGTTTGGCCTCAAAAACGCCGGCGCTACTTATCAAAGGACAATGACGGCTATGTTCCACGATATGATCCATCAAGAAATCGAAGACTACGTTGATGACATTGTAGTAAAGTCTAAGAAAAGAGAAGACCATGTTGAAGTCTTAAGAAAAGTTTTTGAAAGGTGTCGTCTGTACAAGCTAAAAATGAATCCTCTCAAGTGTGCCTTCGGAGTGTCTGCGGGGAAGTTTCTGGGTTTCTTGGTGCATAACCGCGGAATTGATGTAGATCCAGCCAAAGCTTCTGCCATAGCCACCATGAAGCCACCAACGTCTCACAAAGAATTAAAGAGTTTCCTGGGAAGATTATCGTATATCAGAAGATTTATACCAGGTTTGGCAGTAGTAACTTCTACCTTTTCACACCTCTTAAAAAAGGGAGTCTCTTTTAATTGGTCTGCGAAGTGCCAAGAGGCTTTTGAGAGGATCCAAGCAATTATGACAAAACTCCCAACAGTGTGTGCTCAGTTGCTGGAAAGCCCCTCCGGCTCTATTTAGCTTCCAACAGCCAAGCAATAGGAGCACTGGTGGCGCAAGAAAATGATGATGGTGTTGAGCAGCCTGTGTACTATGTCAGCCGCGGATTAAAAGATACTGAAACACGATACTCAGTGGCAGAACGAGCATGTTTAGCCCTTGTGTATGCTTCTCAGCGTCTGCGGCATTACTTCTTGGCCCACAAGATTCAGTTGATGACCAAGTCTCACCCAATTAGGAGTCTGCTGCATCGACCAGTTCTCTCAGGCAGGCTTGCTCAATGGCTATTGCAGTTATCGCAATATGAGATATCCACTGAAACTCCAACAGCAATTAAGAGTCAGGCTATCGCAGACCTATTGGCTCAATTCCCTGGGGAAGATGGCTCAGTAATTTCACAAGAGGTACCTGGAGAAGTAGGGGAAGCACTGTTAATTGGAATGGCAGACTCCACGTGGACCCTAAAGTTCGACGGTTCTTCAACGTCTATGTCTAGTGGAGCCGGGATTGTGCTCATTAGGGAAAATGGGGAAACCATTGCTAAGTCCTTCAAGCTGGATTTCCCTTGTTCCAACAACGCCTCGGAGTATGAGGCTTACATCACAGGACTAGCCATAGCGCACGGAATGGGAATAAAGCACTTAAAAGTGATTGGTGACTCAAATCTCATAATCTGCCAAGCTAAAGGGGAATTTTCATTGAAAGAGCCTTCTCTAGCACCTTATCGCGCACTGGCTCAAAGGTTAGAGGAAAAGTTTTCCACTTTCGAAATTGTGCATGCCTTAAGAAGTGAGAATCGCTATGCAGACGCGCTGGCAGCTCTAGGGTCACAAGTAGCATTTGACGGACCTACGGCAGATGTCACGATCAATAAAAGAGGCACCCCAATCACTGATCTACTAAGGGAAGAATATGAAGAACGGGACTGTGACCAAGAAGATTGGAGAACCCCTCTGAAGTGCAAGCTTATGTCTCCAAAGGATGTGGCAGACCTGAAAGCGTTGAAGGACTTCGTACTAATCTCTGGAGACCTCTATCGCAGACTACCTGGAGGGATTCTAGCAAGGTGCGTAAGTCTCCAAGAAGGGAGAAAGAAGCTACAGGAAGTCCATGAAAAGTCATGCGAGTTAGAGGGAGGGGTAAGCCTTTATCGCAGACTCCAACGCTTAGGTTATTTCTGGCCAGATATGAGCAAGGAAGCAGCAGACTTGCAGAGGCGTTGCCCAACCTGCCAACACAAACATGAGAATGAACAAGTATGTGCTACCTTTCTTTCCAGTGATTGGCGGACTCCTTTCCTGGAGTATTTCATAGAGGGTATCCTACCGCGGACCGGTAAAGAAGCAGCCTGTATCAAAAAGTTGTCCACTAGATATTTTGTAGAGAGTGGTATCCTATTCCGAAAGGGATTCCATGGAGACCCTTTGAGGTGTCTAAGTCTGTCAGAATCTCAAACAGTGATGAAAGAGGCTCATTCAGGAGAATGTGGGGAACATCAGGGAAAGAAAAGGTTGTATCAATTGCTGCTAACACTTGGCTATTATTGGCCAACAATGAAGA
This sequence comes from Fagus sylvatica, assembly GCA_907173295.1. Classification (NCBI taxonomy): domain Eukaryota; kingdom Viridiplantae; phylum Streptophyta; class Magnoliopsida; order Fagales; family Fagaceae; genus Fagus; species Fagus sylvatica. The sequence goes on along the minus strand of OU015762.1, from coordinate 31,992,793 downwards.
GGGATACGGCAGACTTCGTCAAAGCATGCCATACCTGCCAAATGCAAGCCAATCTGATCCATACACACCCCACCAATCTGCAGAATATGGCCACACCATGGCCTTTCCACACTTGGGGGCTGGACCTCATTGGTCCTATTAATCCGCCATCCGGTGGATATATTTGGATATTGGCAGCCACGGAGTATTTTACAAAGTGGGTTGAAGCCATCCCACTTCGCAAGGCCACCGGAGCAGCCGTGGCCAATTTCATCCGGGAGCATATCATCACAAGATTTGGCATTCCCCACAAGATCATCAGTGACAACGGTACTCCTTTTGTTAACAAAGATGTTCGAGAAGTGTTGGAACACTACCGGATCAAGCACCGGCGGTCTACACCTTATTACCCTCAAGGTAACGGGCAAGCAGAGGCTACCAACCGCATGTTGCTGAGAATTCTGAGTAAGATGGTTTTTGATTATGGTAAGGGTTGGAATTCTCACTTGGCGGATGTGTTATGGGCTTACCGCGGATCACCAAAGACAGCTACAGGCTTCACTCCATTTTCACTTGTATATGGGACTGATGTCATTTCACCACCTGAATTGCTTGTACCAAGCCCACGGATTCTACAAGGAACGGAACTAGAAGCTGATGTTGAAATGTGTGCGGAAGCCAGAGTAGCAGATCTGGAAAGCCTAGATGAAGCAAGAGAGCTAGCCTTAGCCCGCAGTCTGCGATACCATCAGAAGCTGGCAAATGCCTATGGGAAGACGGTGCATACCAGGATATTTTCACAAGGACAAATGGTTTTGAAGACGGCAGATCATGTGAGGAGAGGTCTGCCGTCACCATCCAAGTTCACACCGAATTGGGAAGGGCCTTACGTAATCCGCGAAGCACATGACAGCGGATACTATAGGCTATCTAAAGCGGATGGAACCATCTTGGCAGACCCAATCAATGGGAAATGGTTGAAGGAATACTACTCCTAGACGTATAAGTGCTAGTAAGTTTTTGTGCCTTTTGCCTTAGCACGAATCAACCTACCATATTATCCTTTTGTGCCTTTTTGCCTTAGCACAAAATCAATCTGCCTATTATCTTTTGTGCCTTTTGCCTTAGCACAAAATCAATCTGCCATATTACCCTTTTGTGTCTTTTGCCTTAGCACAGATCAAGCTACAATATTGTTATTATTAAGCATCTTTGTTTGATTTTTGCCTTAGAACAAATCCAACTACTGTGTGTTGCTTTTCAAAAACAAAAGTGGAATGATGATCACCATTTATGCTTTAATATGATTATCTTATTTCACTCCACAAAACATTACAAAAAAAAAAAAAAATAACAAGAGAATATATCTAAACAATAAGTATTTTACAATTAACAAGCATTTTAAACAAAGCATATATATATATTAGATTAATAACCATCAAAGTCAAAGTTACACACTTGTCAAAAGTAATAACAACACACAAAGTTTGAAACACTTAGACCAACATGGTCGTGACAAAAGCTCACAAGCACTCTAAACTCAATTAAATAAGCCGTCAATCGGCGATGCAACTTCAACAGCTTTGGGGGATGCTGCAGCAGCAGACACCAACTCCCCTTGATAAGAAACCAAAACAGCAAGAGTACTCTACAAAGAGGAAATTTGCTCCTGCACAATCTTCATCTCACTAGCAATCGCCTCGCCAAAGAACTTGCGGGCTACCTTCCGCAGATGCTCAAGCATGAAGTCAAGATCAAAGCCAACGGCTATAAGGTCTTGCACTACACTCCTCCATGACAAAATCTTGGACTCACTCAAAGTCTTGAAACTGGTCCTCCTCATATCAGCCAAAACACTGCCCAACAAAGAAAGCATTGGTCCGCCGAACCCGGCACCAAACTTGAAATGGGTAGTGAAGTCTCCAAACTTCGCAGACAGCCCCTGCAAAAGAGGCACAGCATCTTGATATACCCAAAAGTTGCCATAAGCAACCAATGGGCCTTCGAATTTCCAGAAGTGCCAATCAGGATAAGGATTGGGGGCTCTCTCCTCAAAACTTGCAAAAAACGCAGCAACCCTCCCAGGGATAATCACCTCCACTGCAGACTGCGCCTGAGAAGAGCTGCCAGCCGCAGACACTACATGAGCAACGCTCTCCTTCTCCACGGAAACAGGTGTCTCAACATCTGACCAAAAAAATAAATAAATAAATAATCATGTAACGAACAGAGGTAATAAGCGTAAGAGAAATGGCTTATCTTCCTTCACCAAAGAAGTATTACCTTCTGGGACTACGTCTACACCACGGACCTCTGTGTCTGCCGTACCACCACCATCAGCATCTTGAATTGGAGTCCCCTCAAGAGCAGGGACTTGGCCACCAATGAGAGTCCCTGAAGAAGAACGATCACTGACCACCATAGGGGAGCTCTCCTCCCTAAGAATCCTCTCAAAATGAGGAGCAACTCCAAACAACGAGATCCCCTCCATAACTGAAGTCATCCTAGCAAAAGGTGGATTCGAATGAAACTCAATCGGATCAATGGTACGGGGCTCATCACGCTGGTCCGCAAACGGAACAATCTGAAGTGGTTGAGGCTCATCCGCAATCGTCTCCTCTGAATCAACAGAATCAATGTCTTGATCCTCCTCAGCAGCAGACCCTACAATGATAACTATGTTAAAGTCTGCAACAACAGGAATAATTTCATGTACTATACTAACACGGGTTCTGTCTGCCATACCTGCGAGGGTCTCGTCTGCCATACCTACGAGGGTCTCGTCTGCCATACCTACGAGGGTCTCGTCTGCCATAACCGGGGTAACTTCATGTGCCTCAGGAACCACATCTGCCATGCTGACAGGAATTTCACCAGGAGCTTCTTCTGCCATAATCGAAGTAGTTGACTGGACGGCCTCGTCTGCCATAACAAGAACGGCCTCATCTGACACAGTAACTCCCAAAGCCTCGTCTGCCATGGCGTCATCAGAATCAGTCCAATCAATAGGACTGTCTTTCGCAGCAACATCATCAGTAGACTTCAATGCTACTTCTTGCCTCTCAACAATGCTTTCATTCACCTCGGTCGTCCCTACACCGGCATCCACGACATCATCACCACCGCTGACCTCCTGCAAGAGAAAAGAAGAGAGAGGTTTAGTCTCCTTGGAGGCAGACATAGTGAGGGTTAAAAAACATTGATATTACCTCAATAACAATGGGAGCCCAATCGGAACCCTCACCCTCATCACCTACTTTCCGCTTAGCCTAAACAAAAGACAAAAGAACATGTATGAGTCCAAGATACTAAGCAGTATATGATCAATCAACCAATGATGTGAGAGGGCAAATAAACATTTACCTGAGATTTGACTTGTTCTTCAGCAGCTTTCCTCTTACTCCTTGTACGGCCATACATGGTGCTAGGAGGAGTAGGAACAGCAGACTCTTTCTCAATCGGAGTGGCAGACTCTGCTGGAGGCTCTTCACCCGAAGAAGGAGGGGCAACCGCAGATTTCTGGGTAGGCTTGCTTTTAGCTTTCTTCACTGCTACGCTCTTACTTCTAGGCTGGCTTTTGGCCTTGGTAGAAGGAGGGGCAGATTTCTCCTGAATGGCAGAAGACTCTGTCTCTTTTGAAGGAGGGGAAGTGTCTTCAGTAGGATCCACAGGTGGATCAACGGCGGGTTTCTTTTGAGACTTAGAAGTCCCTGCAGCAGACTTCTTCTTTGAAGTACCAGGAGCCATCAGGGGCCTACCTCCCAATTCTGAGGGAGGAATCATAGACATGTCCATAGCCACCTTGGGACGTTTCGAAGAGGTCTTAGCCGCAGACTTAGGCTTTTGTTTCGAAGCTGCAGGGGAAGAAGCACCTTTGCCAGAATCAATCTTCTTACCTCCTTTTCCCCTCTTAGAATCCAACCTCAACCGCTCCTCCACCACCTTCACAGATTCCTTCCAACCTGAAGGGAACGCAGTGCTATACAGGATCCACCCATCCCGTGAACCATCCCATTCTGCAAAGCCCAAGCCCTGCCTCTCGGCATAAGAAATTGCGGTTTGGGTGGGGGGAGATAGAGTCATGGTCTCCAAAGGATGTGCATGGTGATTGGGCAAAGGAACCCTGGTCCCTCTGCCTTGTTTGACATAGTCTGCCATAGCAGCAGCCACCCTAAGCCAGTACTCCTGCATAGCCACGGTGCATATGCCAAGCCTTCCACCACAAGGAATGACCATACGCGATACAGACTGGCTCCAATAATCAAATGCTTGGTCATTCAAGAAGGGAGCGATACTGGGAGTTCGAGGAAGAGTCTCGCTGGGGCTGCCTGGCACACTCTGATCCAAACCAAACTGCCTACGCACCCTGTTAGGGCAATAGTGAGTGTATTCCACACCCTTGTCACTCCACACAGGCAACCAACCCGGATTCACCGCAGACAAATAGGTCAAGCTTCTGGTGTCATCAGGAGACAATTCAAAACTTTGACTAGCAATATCACTGAACCAGTACAGTACAGAATGGCAAGAAAAATCTGCATAACGGTAAGAATAGGGACGCCATATGATACACTCCTCGAAATCCAAGGAGGGAACCAAATCAGGATCTTTCCCTCGGAAGCTAACCCAACGATAGACCAGCGGCAGATTGGTCTTTAAATCCGGGTATCTGCTCAAAATGTGGCGGGACATATTTCTGTATTTCTCCCTTATTTGACTATTATCATTACCAATCTCTTGGTAATTCAGAGAGCGTTCCCAAAGGAAGGTCTGCAGTGCGGAAGTATTGAAGCAGGTAGTAATAAAGTGACAAGAGCCACCGCGGACCTCGTCAAGACAAATAGAATCTAACTGCAGATATAAATAACCCATAAACATAGCGGCAAGCAGAAAACGATGACCAAAAGAAATCTTTACAGCTAAGCGAAAATACAGAGGTTTCATAGAGTAATAGGGAGCATCACCAAACAGACACTTATAGAGCCAGTACGCGACGAAAGCGGCACAGCGGATAGCGGGCTCAGTCCCTTTGGCAAAATAGACAGACCAGGCATTGATTCTAGTACTGGCCCGAGCCATCAATGCTTGCTCCACCAAGGTCTCTTCCTCAGACATCTCAACAGCAAATGGATCCATATCACCCAACACAGGAAGCAACCAGTGATTCTCCACGTCTTCCAAAGTGATAGAAAGTTCGCCCCATGAGAAGAAGAACGTGTGTGTAGAAGTACACCACCTCCGCAGAATCTGCCGCAACATCTCAGTGTCTCAATACATATTGCAACTCCGCGAAAGGAGTATTGCCTCAGCCACACCCGCACGTTCCAGAAGGGCACAAAACTTAACATCCAAGAACTCGTCTGCCACCCAATGAAACCAGTCTGCGGCAGCGGAGCAGGGAAACTCGAAATCAATTGGCACCGGTTGCATATCTCCCCTCTGAATCTTAAGGTCAGAAATGCTAGAAAGGGGAGGAACCCAGACCTGATCTGCAGTAGCTTCTTGACCCCTCAACATCCACTCCCAGTTAGAAGGAGGGAGGGAAACTTTATTCGGAATGTACGGAAAATTACCACCATTGTCGTACCAGGGGTCCAGGAGAGGGAAGACGAAATCTTCCCTGTTATCTTCAGGCACAGGAGAAAACCTAGAACCGTCCACGCTCTCATCGCTAACGGAGCCCGTATCCATGGTCCCAGCATCTGCCGTAGGGATTTCGGGATCGCCACCACTGGCCATCGCAGTGTGGGGAGGAGGGTTGGAAGAAGATGAAGCCATAGGAAGAAGGGGGGAATCGGCGGTGGAGGGAGATTTCTTCACTGTTTCCGTTTTTTCTTTCTCTTTCTCTTCTAAACAGAACAACACAAAAAAAAAAAAAAACAAAAAAACAAAAAAAAAAAAAAACTCTCCTTTCTCCTCTTATTTCTCTCTCGTTTTGCAAAACCAAAGCGTTATAATGAGGGAAGTTAATTATGGGGGCTGGTGGTTGAGGTTTAGTAAATTGTGTTTCATTATGTTTCATTAAGGTGTTATTTGAAAGGGTGTGTATGGGAATTGGCAGTAACTGATGCCAAGAAGGAGTGTGAAGAGGTAGTTACCAAGACTACCGCCACTTCCTTCAGAATAGGAACATAACGATTCAAAAAAAAAAAAAACTGAATCGAAGGTTATATCTGTACACATGCTTCATATAAACACTCACCCACACCTCACGTGAGTACACTTTGAGGCGTGGGCTCGGGGGGCTAATGTAGATGCCCACTTTTTGCCAAAACTATGGCAGACTAAAAGCAGCCCACAAGAACCGTCTGCAGTAAGCCCAAAGGAAGGCAGGTGACATGATCTGGAGAAGCCCAAAGCACAACAGCCCACAATGGGCCCAGGAGGCACTGTGTTGTTTCAAGGGAAATCAGTCTGCTGTAAAGCCCAAGAATTATTGGGAGCAATCTGCCATAAGTCACCAATAATGAGCCCAACCCACGGAGAAGCCCAGGGAGCAAAGAGTAATTTCAGATGGAGCCTATTACTACACCCCTTAAAAAGGTGGAACACTCCAGAAGAATCAAAAAGCAACTCCTCTGAATTTGAAGAAAATCACTGTTCACCATCTCCTCGGGACGGCAGACTCACACCTGGTGCCAACGACCGTTGCCAAGACTTTTCTGCACAGCAGACGAGGGAAAGGAGCAACGGCAGACTCGCGAGAAGGGCAAAGCTTCAGCCAAAGGTAAAAAGATAACCTGGAGGGAACGTGAATAAGGATAGCTGCCATCTCTGCCACCCCTCTTGCACGGCAGACAAGAAAACGAGCAGCAGAATCACAAAAATGGAAAGAACACAACCAAAGACAAAAGGGAGCCTGGAGACAATATGAGGAGAGTAAACGCAGACCGGCCTATGATGGTTCCTACTCCCTCTGCACGGCAGACAACAGTCAAACAACGGCAGATTCATGAAAAAGGAAGGAGCTCAACGAGAAGACGAAAGATGCTTCGAGGAGAACATAAATAAAGGTAACGCAGTCACCAAAGCCCAAACCTATGGTGACTGCCAGTAAGATTTCATTAAAAGGCTAAGGGGGATTTGGTTTGGAGGTAGGGGGGTTATTTCTCAAAAGGGTATTGAAGTCTGCGGCTCAAGTGTATCACACCCGTTGGGGGGTATGAGCACAAGTGACCAGCAAACCTCAAACACCCTAATGAAGACACGTGCAGACAAAGCTTTCACCATGGAGCCAATTTCTTTCACCAATTTGGTCTGCGGCAATATTTTATGTTATCAGGAAACATTGTCAGCTTGACCCCAATGAGGAAGCCCATTATCCAAAAGTTAAAGAAGTGGCCAGGTCAAAACCATGAACTCCATGGATCACCGCAGACCACTATAAAAGAAGGAAACACAGTAATGTCAAGGCAACCTCTCCAGCCCAGAAACAACCTTTAGCCTCCACCAAAAGCCAAAACCCAAGTCAAGGGACAAGAAGAAGAAAAAGATCAATACCCATACCAAAACACTCCTTGCAAAAACTCCAAGAAACATCTAATCAACCCTATTCCATGTCACGTGTTTTCAAGGGATAACCCTCCCCCATCACTCATCAAATCTTCCTTAGTCTTTTCAGTTTATTAGAGTTCATATTTTATGTTATTCTGCAGTGCTCACGTTTACTGTCTACAGTGATTATTTGGTTTGATGGAAGAATGTCTGCCATAATCACCTCGTTGAAGGGAGGGCTCTCACAGCAGATCCATATTTCTCTGTATAAAGGCCCAGCATAGTAGCAGATCAAGAGGAGTGCACCATCAGCCATCAGGCAAGCTCAAAAGCCTGGTTTGGAGTTTTGGGCTCAACAACCCATCAATATAAGCTCGGCCCATCCTCAACCAACCACAAGGTGACACATGCCACCAAGCAAATTTTGAGCATCCACAATTGGTAATTGAATTAAACTTGCTGCAGAGTTGTCAAAGATTAGATAAACTAAAAAAGGGTTGGACCAAACAACAAACTCCGGGTACATCAATGCCATCTTTATGGTTGTTCTCAAGAAGAATTAAAATAATTTCCATGTGTGAAACAGCTTCCATATTAAATTTGAAACATTCAACCTCAAAACTAATTGGCAATAGGTAGAAAGGCTTAAGATCTTATATGTAGGGATGCAAGGTTTTAATTGCTCAATGTGGGACTTTTGACTTCTCAAAAATAATAGAAAGGGAAGAACCTCTAGACCAGCTGATAAACCTAGAAATGGATCGAGTAGTATAGCTCTCAAATAAATAGAAACCTAAGGCTACGAAAGAGAAAAACACACACAGTCAAGTGTTTTGGCTTCGGCACGCCAGAGTAGAGTGCCTAGACTATTTAAGGTCTAAAAGAAAGTCAATGAATGAGACCTTAGTGATGAGTCCCAAGGTGAGGAATCAGATGATCAGTCTGGAAATTACCTAGCCTTTACTAATTCTGTTAGGAGTGATGATGAGTCAACTTCAGCAGATATACAAGAGAGTGAATATGTCCAAGGAGTTTTAAGTTTATCATGTTGAACTTAATACTCAAATCTACCTACCCAAGAACACATGGAAAGGAGTTAGAAAGGGAAATGCAATTCACCCAAAATTTAAAGACTGAACCTAACAAAAAAGGGTGAAATTAAACCTATGAAAACCAAAAATTTCGATCAGACTTTGAACGGTTGGTTTGGATCAACTTTATTTATTTTTAACAGCCATATTTGCAATAATAAATTCTTCAAACGAGATAAAGGAGTATGCAAATATGATTTTAAGTGACTTACCATATATTTACTGTTGATATTTGATCCCAACTCTTAATTTTTTAGACATTGAAATGCTAGAAGCCTTATTCATCATTGGATTTACTACAAACAGATTAATTTCAAAAGGATTTACTACAAATAGATTTACAACAGAAAATGTAAGTTAAAAAAATCGAAGTCATAATAAGGTGGTTGTGCCATTCTTGTTTAGTTGACAGGTACATTAATATTAAAATATTGTTGTTCTATTCAACTATTAAATCTAACTAACCATTAAAACGTATTTGGTACCCACCAATTAAGACAAGGTCAATAAGAGAAATTCAAACCATTCGACTTAGAGAATTTACGCCAACTCCAAGCATTGTTATATGAAACATCCGTAGCTGCAGCCTGGAGGAACATGTCACTAATGAGGTGTACATGAAGAGCTTCAGTCATTTCATTTAAAATATACTATTACTTTATTTATCGGCTGATCCAAGCAACATTAAAACTGCACATATGGCATTGAAGTGGTCCAATTTGATTGGTTTTCAAATATATACGACTATATAATAGTGGTTAAAGAATGGTTCACCATCAAATAAAAAATTGTGATAACGGTTCATGAATTACCAAGTCTTATATTGCTCCGTTTGTGAAAAACATGATAGACCGGTTTCCTCTCTATAAATAGACATATCCCTCATATGCTATCTTCTCATCCCTCACCCAACCAAGAATACGCATAGTACTATACTACAAGACAAAGATAACCTCAAATATGATGAAAGGTGTTCATTTCCTTGTAACTCTGGCTCTTTTGGCATTGGCAACCTCCCTTGCTTCTGCTTATGATCCTAGTCCATTGCAAGACTTTTGTGTCGCAACTAACGACGCCAACTCTGCTGGTATGTACATGCTATATTATTATTAGTAGTAGAAATTATCATGTTGTTTTCGAATCATTATATCCTTTTGCATTGACTTTTCCTTGTATTATTGATGAAATTATGCCCGAAGGTCATCTGCATCGCTATTTTTTTTTCTACATGACTTGTTATTATCCATTAATTGTTACTGAAGTGTGTTATTTGTGACAATAACAAACTTTTCTTTGTGTGTAGTGTTTGTGAATGGAAAATTTTGCATGGACCCAGCAGTTGTCACAGCCAATGATTTTTTCTTCCCCGGACTCAATGTTGCTGGAAACACTGGAAATAAAGTCGGATTTAATGTCACTCTTGTGGATGTGAATAAACTACCAGGTCTCAACACTCTAGGTATATCTTTGGCTCGCCTTGACTTTGCACCATATGGCCTGAATCCTCCTCACACTCATCCTCGTGCCACTGAGATTCTAGTAGTCGTAGAGGGTACTCTCTACGTTGGATTTGTTACATCCAACCCAAACAAACTCTTCACCAAAGTTTTAAACAAGGGAGACGTGTTTGTGTTCCCAATTGGTCTCATTCACTTCCAATTCAACATAGGCCAAACCAATGCTCTTGCCTTTGCTGGTCTCAGCAGCCAGAATCCTGGAGTGATCACCATAGCAAACGCAGTCTTTGGATCTACTCCTCCCATCAATCCTGATGTTCTCATCAAGGCTTTCCAACTAGACAAAAATGTAGTTGATTATCTTCAAAAACAATTCTAGTCAAACCACATTTGGGAAAAATATATGTAATAATGATGGTGAACCACTAGATTGTTTGAATAAAGGTTTCCCTGTTTCCATACTCTAATGTCATAGATATAATTATCATCAAATAAAATGGTTGCTTATATTATGAAAAGCCTTGTGGCTCACAAGGTTCTCCAATGGAAGAGAACCTAGTTTCAAAATCCTCTCCTTTTAATGTGTCATGGTGTAACATATGCAGTGCAATTTGCATGACTAAATCTTAATTACACCTTGGATCCACACAGTTTGAATGGTCAATTTTAGGGCTCAATATATAGCACCTATTCTATATCAAAAAAACATCCCTAACGGAAACATGGAAGTGACATTTTTATAATGTTAAAATAGTACGAGTATTGAGGTTCTACAACACTATGTATTCATACCTATGAAACATGGGAGAGAAACGTAATACTATTAACCCACCACTCTTGTCCTCAACTGACTTGGCTAGCTCTGGCCTTAGAAGGCAAGTTAGGCGATCAACTAAGACTCCCAAATATAAGAGGGTGACAAATAGAGAAAGGTCTCAAATATTTTCAATATAATCTTTTTAAAAAAGAAAAAAAAAATACACTCTTGGTTCCTTAAGGTTGGGGGTGTTTTTATTTTTTGTCTCTTAAGTTTTAAATTTTTTATTTTAGTGCCTTAAATTTGATTTTGTTTTCAAATGAGTCCTTTTGTCCAAACTTGTTACTCAACTCGCATTAAATGTCACATAAGTCATCTAACTCAGCTTTTTTTAATACTAGCCACAAACTCATGCGATGCACAAGAAATATATCTAATCTAATTAATTTAATGTTGTACAACATCAATATAAACAGAAAAACGAATGAAGTCAAGACAACAATTAGAATATTGCTTGAGAAAAACTTAAGAACTACAAAATTATAAAACCAACGGCACGAAGAACACAAAAAGCCAAAAAATAAAAATATTGAGCAGAACAGAAAAATAAATAAATAAAAGCATGAAACCCGACAAAGCCAATCAGAAACCAAAGGGGAAAAAATGCACCTTTGAGACTCAAACAAACAATAGAACTGTATGGACCACATGGAGACTAAAAAAATATCATAGCATAGGATTTAAATAGGAAATTGGGAGTGTAATTAATTGGGGAGATGAAAAGGTCAGGGAGTTCAAGAGATGAGAGTGAGAGAGAGGTAGATGAAAAAGTGAGGTAATCAATTAACGAGATGAAGAGGTCAAGGAGTTCAAGAGGTGAGAGGTAGATGAAGAGGTGAGATAGAAGAACAGCCATGAGAGAGAGAATTTATTTTTGAATAAAAGTGTGAGAGAGAATTAAATAGAGGGAAGGGGAAGGTGAAAGTGTGTGGGAGTAACAAATCTGACGTGGCGGTATTTGGGGAAGCCTAAAAATTTTCTCTCAGCTTTAGTTTTTAGTTTATATTATAGATATAGATTACTTAATCCAATTCTTCATTTTTTTTTTTTAATTTTTCTTTGGGTTAAATATACTATTAGTCCCTAACGTTTACCCAAGTTGCATGTTTGGTCTTTAATGTTTAAAACGAGCAGATATGGTCGCCAACGTTTCAAAATCATACATCATTGGTCTTTTCGTTAGTATCAGTTAACTTTGTGTATACGTGGCTAACGGATTGATGATGTGATAAATTTTCAATTAAGATATGACATGACATACCCGTTTAAAATCAAATAAAATCCCCCCAACCCAGAAAATCAAAACAACTCTTAAAAAACTCAATTACCCAAATTACAATTAAAACCTAATTTAATTACACCCGATTAAACCCTTTCTCCCTCACCCTCTCTCTCGCTCTTTCTCGCACTTCTCTCTCGCTTTCTAACCCACCCAGCCTCGCCACTAACAACTTTCAAGTGTGAATTCTTAGAGCTCGCCATCCCTCACCCTAAATATACATTTTTCAATTCACAATCCAAACCAAACCGTTGCAGAAATGCCATGAATATTATTTTACTGTTTTTTTTTTTTTTTTGTCTGAATGGAAATCTATGCGCTATTTGAAGAACAAGAACATAAAAAGTAATAGTCTACAAAAAAAAAAAATGGTGCTTATTGACACGGAGGGGTAAAATGGAAAATTGGAGAAATAAGGATTTTTTTTTTAGCTAAGGATATTTTATTACGATGACTCTATATGCGCGATTCCATTGTTGTTAGATTCAACGTTTTGTGAGTTATTTCAATGTAATTTATTTTCACATCTCTGATACTACACGGTCATTCTTCTTTGGTTCTCTTTTTTGGCATCTTCTTCTTCTTTTTGTCGACGGCGACTTCGTTGCTCTCTCTCTCTCTCTGTGAATTTTAATCTTTCTCACTTTCAGAAAATCAATCCTTGAAAGAATACACAATAATCAAAGTAAAGGCGTGTTATTACTTCTGTGGTTTTGTTTTAAATGTAAAAAGTGTAATCTCTCTTAAAATAAACAATTTTTCAATAAATTACACACCACCAGCGAATACGTATACATATTAATAACTCCATAAATAATATGAGATGTTCGGAAAATTCAAAAGTAATAATGAGTTAGATAGTAATTCAATTTAAAAGCATTTATTTTAACAAGCAAACAACTTTTTTACACATAAAACAAAACCCTAGTGAGGTTATGTGTCACAACCAAAACTCCAAGATGGCTTTGTGTATTAAAAAAAAAAGTTTAATTACCGTTTTGGTCCTCAACCTATGGCATTTGAGTCAAAATGGTCTTCAACCTTTCAACTATATCAAATTAGTCCTCAACCATTCATTTTTGTGTCAAAATGGTTATCGTCGTTAAGTGTTAGGTGAAAAATGCTGACGTGGCTAACAGTTCGATTAAAATAAAATAAAATAAAAAATTGACGTGGCATGCCAACTCAAATTTCAAAAATAAAAAATCTCTGACTTAAACTAAATCACGTGCCACGTGAGTGACAATCCCTTCATTTGGTTCTTAGGTACCGAAAGCCCTAATCTCACAAACCCCAAATGTCCTTCAATGTCATCTGTGTATTTTTAATTGCACAGTTGTTTAAAATTACGTTGGCGATGGTATGCAGCAAATGAATGATCACGAGAAGAGTTAAAAATTTGTTTTGGGTCATGGGCCAATTGTTTTTGTTTGTACTCTTGGTTGACATTCACCGCTAGGATTACTTACACCACCAAGCTATAAAGGCCGATGTAGCTAATGGTTAATTAGTTAACCTTCTGCTGATGCGCTACTAATTTGCAACGATGAATGTACCTTCTTCTATCTCCATTTCCACATCAACAATTTTTCCCAAATTGGCTTGAATCAAGAAACAAATTTGCAACGATGTCATAGCCCAAATTTCTCCTTGCACCGCAAACAGAGACCCTTCCTTCTTCTGCAGTCATATCCCTGATGGGAACCATGGGGGGAAATGATTGGCACTGCACTGGGTGATTGAGGATCAAACCGTGGAATGGCATTCCTTAAATGGGAATTATGTTTTTCTTTTTCTATTGAGTTGGCATGCCACATCAACTTGTTTTATTATTTTAATTAAACCATTAGCATCGTCAGTATTTTTCATCCACCACTTAACGGTAAGGATCATTTTGACACAATGATGAAAGGTTAAAGACCAATTTGACACAGTTGAAAGGTTGAGAACCATTTTAACACAAATTCCATAAGTTGAGTACCAAAACTATAATTAAACCTAAAAACAACCCTATGAAGTTTTTTTTTTTTTAAGTTCCTTATCAACTTTAGATGAAAAATATTATGAATTAAAAATTTAAATAATTATGATTTAATTAATATTTTAAATATAAAATGTCCCACTTTAATTAGTCACCTGTGACCCCAACGCTCTTTAGTTGGCCAACGCATTCCAACTACTGAAGTGATGATGTGGTATCAATAAACTCTTTCTCGATCAGGATCCTCTAGAATTCTTAGGAATCTCTACCAAATAAAGTTCTTTAAATCTGAACCTTTCATTTCATAATAAACTAGATGTAGAGCTGCGCAATGCGCAGAATATGTAATTACTTTATTATATGAATTTAATTTGTAATGGGTTTAATCGATATTGTTGCAAAGGATACAACTTTTTCATATCTTATTCTACTCTGATTCAAAAATATAAATCATTTTCTAAATATGATACCGTATAGATAAAATACCTAAATGTCAAATATTCACATTTTCTGCATTTGGGAGTTGTTAAATCATTTAAGGTATAGTGTCCAAGATACTCTTTTAAAGAAAAACTTTCTGTTAACTTAGACTGTGAGTATGATTTGTATCGCATCATAAAGTCCTAGTAAAATGGACTTCATGTCTACAGGAAAGAACCGGTTCAATATGTTTAGAACTGCATGTCGTTTTAGAAGAATATGTTTTTTTATTTAGTTCACGCAGGCTACACATCTCCCCCAACTTATTTCACCCCTGTATTTCTGTTTCTGCCTTTTGTGTGGTGAGACTGATTTTCTTGACTTGTAAAATCCTTTTTTATTTCTTTAATCTTTCCTTTTGTCCTATACTATAGTTTATTCTTCTAAAGCCACAAGCTTTGCTGATGATAGGTTGTGCACATCAACCTGCCTTATGAAAATAGTTTAAAGGATCACAAATTTTTAACCACAAAGGAGTTGCTAATATAATCCCTTAATTTTGAATAATAAATTCATGTCTGCTTTTACTATAAAATTGAAAATAAAATTTATTTAAAAAAAAAAAAACCCATTTTATAAAGCAGAACACATTCATTTGGCAGTAGAAAGCCTAAAATTTATAGTTATATTCATTACATTTGTAATAATGCATTTTGCAGGCGATAATGGCTAATAAGTCATTCTTACAGGAACTTGGGAATCACCATCTCAATTTTGGATTGCCTATAAACATCAAGTATTCTACAATCTGTGTGTACATTGACTCTTTTTCATCATACCAAAAAAAGAAGAAAAAGAATAATTTGTGTTGAATGAGCTTCTAACTTTCTACGTCTTGAAACAAAGCAAGTAAGTTTGGTCTTAAGCCCTTTCAATCCTTTCTACTGTAAAAATAAAAAGCCAAAAATTGAAACCAAAAGTACAATAAAAATAAATGCATCCACATTACCTCTAAGCCCATCTTTTGGTAAAGTTCCTGAGCAGACTTGTTGCTTCTATGCACATGCACATATACTTGTTCCATGCCTTCCATAGAAAGAACAAATCAGAATATAAACATTTCTTATTTTAATCATCTGCGCTATATCAGACATTTTATAAGTTTATATTGTTAAAGAAAGATGAAAGTTAAAAAACCAGGAAAAAAAAAAAAACATGATGATAGAAAAAAACCAACAAAGCCAATCGGAAACAGACAGGACAAAAGTGCACCTTCATGGACCACATGGAGCCTAGGAAAATCACACAAAAGTGTTTAAATAGGAGATTGAGGTGCAATCAATCTGGGAGATGAAAAGGTGAGGGAGTTCAAGAGGTGAGAGAGAGAGGTAGATGAAAATGTGAGGCACATGAAAAAGTGAGGAAGAGGAAAAGCCTATGCAAAGGGAGAGAATTAATAAGAGGTATAGGTGAGGTGGAAGGATGTGGAACAGGAAATCTGACGTGACATCTTTAGGGAGAAGGCTAAAGCTTCACCTATTAGTTTATACTAGTCATGGACCCGCGCGATGCGCGAATTTTTTTTCATATGGTAAAAGCTGTTAAGGAATCCCACATAGATTAGATAGGAGGGTTGTGTTAGTAGTCCTATGTATAAATAGGACACCTCACAACACATTGTAACCATCCAAAAATATCAAAGAGAGAATATAATAAAGATGTAGCCCATTGGGCTACATCCTGTGGATGTAGGCACTATGCCGAACCACGTGAAACTCTAGCCTCCATTATCTCTTCCTCTCTTCAATCTCTTCATGATGCAGGAGCATAGTGACAGCTTATGTGGCAGCCACGTAGGCGACAAGTGTCATTTAATTTATGAGCCCATTTCAAGTTAAAAAGCCCAATTATGATGATTTTGAAGATTCAGATAATCAAGCCAATACATTGAACGAATTTGCAAAGGAGTGAATCAGCATTTATTGTACTTTCTTGGAAATATTCCAGCCTTTAATTTGTAGTATTTCTAGGCATCTACTTTTGTTTCAAGTTCTATGTATGTCTTTATTATGTTGTCTAGTTCCTAAGTATCATTTGAATTTCATTCAATGTATTTTCGTTTTCCTAAGCTTAGAGGGTTGTTCTAAGCATCTATATAAGCTATTTGGCTGGAATGAATAAAGCAGAGATTGAGTATTCAGAAAATAAGTTTTGTGCTTTCTTAGAAGAAGGATTTCTTCTGTTTTAACTCTTATCCCTTGGGTGGACTTCCCTTGGGTGGCGAGTTTGGTTTCTATATCTCATTGGTGGATTCCATTGAGTGGTGAGCCTAAATTTTGAGTGTTTCCTATTCATAACCACATCCCAAACACATATATCCAGCCATCCCCCTATTAACCGGGTTATCAATTTGGGTTTCCATACTAATTCCATTTTAGTTGGAACATCCTTAGTAATTCCGGTATCAGTTGGTATCAGAGCTTTGGTTTAATGGCTGGACATCGTCATCAAAGTTATAACATGGAGGACCATGATGAGGGTAATACAAATTTCGAAATGAATGAACTCCTTCATCGCTTTCTAGCCTCTCGAACTCAAAGTCATGAAAGTGAGCACTCCAACTACCACCATGATGACTTTGGTAATGATGACCGTACAACTTCTTCAAGTTCTATTCCTAAACCTACAATTATTCTTCAATGGCCTATGGATTGTTTTGTTTCAAACATTTTTGAAAATGGGGAACAGTGCTCTAAAGAAGACAATATTACAGATTGGAATTCTCCGCCAATTTATGATAAGTACCTTGATGAAGATTGTGAATTGTTCTTGCGTAGAAAAATTGTGGAAGATGATGATCAATCCTTATTTAGTCAAGGTGAGGCCATCACTCACACCAATGATGAAAATTTCATTGTTCAAATACAAAAGGTCACTCATTTTACTGAAGATAATTGTTTAGAGATTGGTGATTTTATATGGGAAGGTTTTATGCAACGTGAATTAATTCGAATGGGTTTGTCGTTTACAATCCAACAATTGAGCAAAGAAGTAAATTTAGGATCAATTCATGAATATGGTGATTTGTTTCCAACATGGGCTTCTTGTGCTACACCATGGCAAAACAAGTTACAAATAAGAATTCGTTCAACAAGGTTTGTCATGAGCGAGAAAAGATTGATGAGTAGCATGTTGGTTGCACTTGTCTTGCTGAATCAAAGGGGATGGAAAGGATTGACTGGAAATCCAATAGATCGAGGCAAGGATGACTTTAAACATGAGATTGGGGTTCTTTTCGGGGAAAGATTGCATTCAAGTTTCATTT
>OU015762.1:31928850-31974850 GCA_907173295.1 Fagus sylvatica | reverse complement strand
CTAATTCCATTTTAGTTGGAACATCCTTAGTAATTCCGGTATCACTTCATATTTCTCTATTATCATTAGTTTTAGGTTTTCCACATGGCATCAGAGCCATAAAGAACAAACATTCATTTGGTTCTTGGACCACCATTGTTGTCCATTTTAAGCTTCCACCATTACTGTCCATTTTAAGATTCCACCATTACTATCACTAGTCGTTAACCCGTGCGATGCACGGAAGTTTAATAGAAATTAGCATATATTCATTTTGCTTGAAGATAGATGCTTGCAAATGAATTGAAAATAAGTAATTTTTTTAATATAAAGATTCAAATATATTTAATAAGGTTGGTAAAAAAATACAATGTTCACCTCATAATACTATTTGAGAATAAAATTTGATCATCATAAAGATGCAAACATAACTATGGCCCTATACAATTTTATTCACAATGACATACAACTTAAAGTTCCTAGGTGAATACAACAATAAAAAATAAACAAAGAAACCAAAGGAGAAAGAACGCACCTTTGAGACTCAAACAACAATAGAACCATAAGAAGCACAGGGAAACTAAAAAAAATCCCACCACAAGATTTAAATAAGAAATTGCGGGTGCAATTAATTAGGGAGATGAAGAGGTCGGGAATTCAAGAGGTGAGAGGGAGAGAGAGGTAGATGAAAATGTGAGTTAATTATTGAGGAGATGAAGAGATCAGGGAGTTCAAGAGGTGAGAGGGAGAAAGAGGTAGATGAAGAGATGAGGTAGAGGAATAGCCATGAGAGAGAATTTTTTTTTTTTTTTAATAAAAGCGTGAGAGAATTAAATAGAGAGAAGGGGAAGGTGGAAGTGTGTGGGAGCAGCAAATATGACGTGGCAGTATTTGGGGAAGCCTAAAAATTTTTTCTCAGTTTCAGCTTTTAGTTTATATTATAGATTTTTATTTTATTTTTTAAGCTTCCGCACATTAAACACTGGTTTAGTTGCTGCATCTCCTCCCTAGATTCCACAATAGCTCACCGCTCAGCCATTAGCGCCTACAAACACACTCCACTGCACCTCGTCACCACCACCAAGATTGTCAGATCTGGGATCTTTGTGTATGATCCAGATATATTCTATCCAAACCCAGCAGCAACACCAGATCTCTAGATCTGGTCATTTTCGATCAAGTCTTCAATTCAATCTGTGTGCATTAAGAGGTCAAAGATTTGTTTTTAATCTTTAATTTTGTCTACTGACTTCTATTGTTCAATGTCAACAAAGTATAAACACACAGCTAGCTTTGGGGAGAAGAAATTCTTGAAAGAAGAAAGAAGACGCTAGTTTGTGTTGGTGCGAGAAAAAAAAAAAAAAAAAAAAAAGTAGGGCGGTTTTCTTTGCAAAAGGAGCAGCAAAAGTATTTGTGGGTTGAACACTATAACAGAGAAAGGCTAGCCACAATTTGAGAAAACTAAAAAAAAATAAATAAAAAGGGAATAGCGTGAAAGAGGAATTGACCAAAAGGTCACTGCCTCACTTTCACAACCAAAAACAAAATGAAGTGATTTTATTTTTTGTTGTTTGCGATATTCAAAAAAAAAATTCAAATTTCGAATAAACAGAGTTTGGCTACAAACCAGTTTGTAGCCAGCTTACTACAACCCACTATGTGTCAACTAATAAGATCATCCACGTGTACTTTAGTCACATGACCTATTTAATGAGTCATGTGACTTCTTTAAATAATACACATGGATGGTTTTATAAGCTGCCACATAGTGGATTGTAGCAAACGAGCTACAAACTAATTTGTAGCCAAACCTTGTCCATTTTGAATTTCAAAATTCAAAAAAAAAAAAAAAAAAAAAAAAAAGAAAAACAATTGTGGGATATATATTGATGAGCCGAGATCGAGCCAAGCCATCAAGTCACTAAGCTGAGATCTGGAGCCAAGACCATTTCAAGATCCGAGCCTCTAAGCCACTGCGTCGCGATCTGAGCCATTGAGCCATGATCCGACCAAATCAAGCCAAGATCGACTTCAAGCTAAAATCCGAGCCACCGAGCCTCTGAGCCGAGATCCGAGCCATCGAGCCGAGATACGAGCGAAACCGAGTTGAGCCAAAATATTTGAGCTATTCTTTTGTAAACAAACTCAAAGGTTTCATTAAAATTACACCTTGATTTTGAGGGGGAATGTTAAGGAATCCCACATAGGTTAGATAGGAGGATGTGTTAGTAGTCCTATGTATAAATAGGATACCTCACAACACATTGTAACCATCCAAAAATATCAAAGAGAGAATATAATAAAGATGTAACCCATTAGGCCACATCCAGTGGATGTAGGCACTATACCGAACCACGTGGAACCTTAGCCTCCATTATCTCTTCCTCTCTTCAATCTCTTCATATTTCTCCATTATCATTAGTTTAAGGTTTTCCACAAGCAATAGTCCGCCTTAATAATTCTTCCTCATTTTTAGATATCTACCAAATGTTATTTGTATCTTTAATATATTTGTTGAATCTCTAATCCATTAAGAGTTAGACACCCAAAAAAAATATAAACTAAAACTTTTTTTTTAGTATAAAACCAAGGGACAAAAGCTTCATCAACATTCATAGGCTCCTTATCTATTGGTGTTTACATGAATCAATTCAATCCAAAAAAGAAAAAGAAAAACACAATCAATCATAAGAAGAAAAAAGCACATATTAAATCAACAATCCCATTAGGAGTTAGACACCCAAAAAAATATAAACTAAAACCATTTTTTAGTATTAATATAAAATAATTCTCAATGTGTTTTGCATGTGGCTCTCTCTCAATTGCTTGTTCCAATCTGCCTTTTTCATTCACGTTTTTTCCTGCTTGTTTTGAAATGAGATTTCCTTCGCTTTTTAAATCTTCAGAACAAGCATTTAGCAGTTGCAGAACTAAGATCGATAATACGAAAACAAAAATGAAAATCATAGGAGGCAAATAACTTTCTTTTAAGAATGCATTTGACTATTCCTTAGCATTATCAAACGCTTACTCAACCGTGCTAATAATACCCTATACTACCTACACACAAAAAAAAAAATACATGATGATAGGAACAAACCCACAAAGGCAATCGGACATGAAGCTAACGAAACCACACAAAGGTGCTTAAATAGAAGATTCATGTGCAATCAATTAGGGAGATGAGGAGGTGAGGGAGATGAAGAGGTGAGGTAGTGAGCACGAGGAAAATTATATGAAAAGGGAGAGAATTAAATAGAGGTAAATGAGTAAAGGTAAGAGTGAGAGAATTAATTAATTAGAGGTATGGGTGAAGAGGAAGCGTGTGGGAATAAGAAATCTGATGTGGCATCTTTAGGGAGAAAGCTAAAGCTTCACCTATTAGTTTATATAATAGATAATAGATGATCTAGAGTATGTCATATAATTGTTTCAATATTAAAATTCTCAAAATAATTATTTTTTAAATATAACTCCAAACCCCCAGTCCTAACATCCTTAACGTGAAATTGTAAAAAGAAAAAATCATCCCCTCACTCTCCCCCTCCCCTTTGCACTTTGCAAAGCAAACTGCCATTTTTCAATTTTAAAAACTCAAATTTATGATTTTAAGCAAAGTCCTCTGCTCCTTCAAAAGTCCTCAACGATGATTTTTTTGTCATAGACATCCCAAGTTTGATTTGTATGCTCTTCTTTTGCCAAGTCTCTTTAAAATAAAAATAAATAAATAACCACATCTTAAACCTTCATCAATACTACATCCCAGCCCAGTTTTCAGATTCTTAGCAAAGTTCGTCTACTTCCACACCCACCACTTTCTTGATTTTGATATGTAGACTGGGTAAGATGAGAACTCATTCAAGCATTCAAATTTGGGCAAGATGACGATGCCAGAAAGGTGGGTTTATGGGGATTTTGTTTTTCTTGGCTGAATCAACAGTTTGAAGTACCGATTACCATTCAAGAACTGTAAATCTCCCTCTCTGCCCCTCATGCCCTCAATCTGTTTTCTTTCCTCCATAATCTAATCTCAAGCTTGAAATATCCTGCTAAGAATAACAAAACAGAGAGTAATTTGAGAAGGAAATATAGAGAGCAAATTGAGAGAGAAAGCTTGAACTTTTGTATTTCACTTAATGCTTTATTACAGAGATTGTACCATTATTTATACAGCAACTGTAACTAACTAATGAGAAACATATATGACAATGAAAAAGTATTTTTTGTAAAAAAAAAAAAAAATTATAAATCATGATAAAATTCAAATTGGTACTTAGATGGACCAGATTGGTCCAACTTAGGGCAGATCGGTGTCCAGCTAAGCTAGATCGGTGCCCAGGTAAAAACCTAGGACCTAATTGATTTTAATCCGAGAGTTCAGTTGCGGACTCTCATGAAAACCGATTCCTCTATTGTTTTTAACATTTTTAAAGTTATATTTTTCATCCTAACATGCTCCTAAGTCATAGTACAATTTATCAAATAAAATAATCCTAAAATAAAATAAAAAATAATCTAATAGTCATACATCCATGAAAACACTGAAAGGTTGTAAACAAGGAAAGAAGTACCTGCATATTTTTGTGGAAGGAAGCTTCCTAATCCGAGTTGAATAGATCCAACTTGAAAATTGATTCTTGAGAAAAACCGTTAAATTTGATTAAAAGAAATTAAGAATGGAATTGAAAGATTGAAAATAGAGATTACAAAAATGGTTTTTGTAATATCTAGGCTTAAATATAAGAACACACTTGTGTTCTTATTCCAAAGTCTAACCCTTTGCTAAAATTCTCTTGAATTTTGGTTAGAATTGCTCTGACTAATTTTTCAAACCTCTTGTTAAAATGAGAGTATTTTCTATTTATACGAGAGTTAAAAAGTGACCTTACCCACGTTCTGGACCTGTGGAAGTGCATTAGGATTTCGAAATTGGATATGTTACAAGAAAATCCTGAAATTGTAACTGATTTTTAGTCCCTAATTGAGGGCCCGATTTGACCCTCTAAACTTTCGAATTTGGACATTGTCATGCAATGCATATTTGTATCCTATCATGTCAACGCTGTCTAACCCAACTTAAATCAACCCAATCGGATAACTGAGTCATAAGTTAAGGTTAAAATACCGAGCAGTGCACATGCTGGAATCTAACTTTGAATTTGGCTTTGGATAATTCTAGGTTTTTTCACCGTTGGTCAACTCCTAGTAAATTTAGAAGTCCTTTCTTGGCTGAATTCAAGATTCCTTGATTTTAATTAATTTATTAATAATTAATATGATAATTATTGGTCAAAATAATTATCCTATCAGTTAAAAATAAATCAATTTGAGAATTATCCTTTGATGAATATCTTGTACATGAATACTTACCGTTTTAAGGGTGTTCTAGACCAATAGGAATTATTTATTAATTGATTTTAACTTAATCCTTTAGAGGAAAAATCAAATTAATTAACAAATAATCTTATGCATGTGAGCTTATGGTAAATATTATTTGAACCAATCAATTTTATTTCCTAAATAAAATATTGATTTTTGACCTAATTTTTAATCCGAAAAATACACTCTCATTATTAATTCAATTTTGATCACTTAAGATATGATTTTTAAACTTATGGACCAACTTCAAATTTTCAGGCCTATGAAATTACTATTTTACCCTTTATGCACTAAAGTGTAAAAATAATAAATTAATGGTTGGATAATGGGGTGTCAACAAGAAGTTGTTTTTCTTGAGTCGAATCATGCTAATTATAAAGTACCACAGCCACGATTACATTTTGCTTTTTTATTTATTTTTATGTAATTCAAACTAAAAGTACAATGTAACATTGATTTTGCATAAAAAAATAAATAAATAAATTTTTTTTTGACTTTTTTATGGTGTTTTGTTAAATATTTAGTAGTAAGTGAGCAACCAAAATTGGGACAGACTTGGGCAACGCAAGCCTCGGAGCTGGCACTGATGCTATGCATGAACAATTAAATCAGTCTGCTAGAAATGATGTGGTATTTGGTACCCAAACTAAAGGATCATAATGTGATTGATACTAAGTGGATTTTGAAGAACAAAACTTATGAGAATTGAACCATTGTTCATATTAAAATTTCCTTCAAATTTAATCCAATTTTTTTTTTTTAAATGCCTAATAGAAATTTGAATCCAATTTTCCACTACATTACCACTCTCCGCGTCATTGGTTTTTAATGCTTTATTATTACCGTGCTTGATTGGTAATTGAATTAAACTTGCTGCAGAGTTGTCAAAGATTAGATAAACTAAAAAAGGGTTGGACCAAACAACAAACTCCGGGTACATCAATGCCATCTTTATGGTTGTTCTCAAGAAGAATTAAAATAATTTCCATGTGTGAAACAGCTTCCATATTAAATTTGAAACATTCAACCTCAAAACTAATTGGCAATAGGTAGAAAGGCTTAAGATCTTATATGTAGGGACTTCTCAAAAATAATAGAAAGGGAAGCAAGGTTTTAATATGCTCAAATAAATAGAAATGTGGAAAAACACACACAGAGTGTTTTGGCTTCGGCTGCCAGAGTTTGACTATTTAACTTCTCAACGTTTTCGGGTAAATAATAGCAATTCTTAAAAAATTAAAGGGAAGAACATTTTTAAACATATATGAATTTTCAATTATGAATAATAGACATAAATGAGAATAATATAGCAGCTTTTATAAATATAAATATGCATAATATAAACTTTTATATAGCTAGAAATGGAAACAAAGGTTTTGGTCGAGTAGCTTTTTTATTAATATACTGCCTTTGCAAAAAAAAATGTTAAAAAATAATCTAACAAACAATTATGACTTTTTCACCTTCTTATAGAAATCTCTTCCTTTCTTCAAAAATAAAGAAAGCCTCCCAATATCAAAAGCTGCAGAACAAAAAAAAGAATTTGCTTTGTGGTTTTGTTTGCCCCGTAGAAATCATATTCAGAGAAAACTTACACACAGAGAGAGTCAAGTCGGAGCAGCTTTTCGCCGCAAGTCCACAATCAGGCACCTTCCGTCGCCCATCGCCGGTAAAGTGAGAGTGAGAGAGAGAAGAGTGGCTCGGTGAGAGAGAGGAGAGAGCGAGTAAGAGAGGAGAAGAAATCTGGAAAGACGCCGTTTGGCTAGTTTTGGTCCCGCCCGTTGACCCGTACCGGACCCGACCCGAACCTGGTCGGGAAATTTTTTTTTTAAAACGCCTGGGGAAAGTCAATCCGTACCCACGAGGTACCCGGAGACGGCGCCCATTTTGCCGTAGTGATGAGTCCCAAGGTGAGGAATCAGATGATCAGTCTGGAAATTACCTAGCCTTTACTAATTCTGTTAGGAGTGATGATGAGTCAACTTCAGCAGATATACAAGAGAGTGAATATGTCCAAGGAGTTTTAAGTTTATCATGTTGAACTTAATACTCAAATCTACCTACCCAAGAACACATGGAAAGGAGTTAGAAAGGGAAATGCAATTCACCCAAAATTTAAAGACTGAACCTAACAAAAAAGGGTGAAATTAAACCTATCAAAACCAAAAATTTCGATCAGACTTTGAACGGTTGGTTTGGAATCAACTTTATTTATTTTTAACAGCCATATTTGCAATAATAAATTCTTCAAACGAGATAAAGGAGTATGCAAATATGATTTTAAGTGACTTACCATATATTTACTGTTGATATTTGATCCCAACTCTTAATTTTTTAGACATTGAAATGCTAGAAGCCTTATTCATCATTGGATTTACTACAAACAGATTAATTTCAAAAGGATTTACTACAAATAGATTTACAACAGAAAATGTAAGTTAAAAAAATCGAAGTCATAATAAGGTGGTTGTGCCATTCTTGTTTAGTTGACAGGTACATTAATATTAAAATATTGTTGTTCTATTCAACTATTAAATCTAACTAACCATTAAAACGTATTTGGTACCCACCAATTAAGACAAGGTCAATAAGAGAAATTCAAACCATTCGACTTAGAGAATTTACGCCAACTCCAAGCATTGTTATATGAAACATCCGTAGCTGCAGCCTGGAGGAACATGTCACTAATGAGGTGTACATGAAGAGCTTCAGTCATTTCATTTAAAATATACTATTACTTTATTTATCGGCTGCTCCAAGCAACATTAAAACTGCACATATGGCATTGAAGTGGTCCAATTTGATTGGTTTTCAAATATATACGACTATATAATAGTGGTTAAAGAATGGTTCACCATCAAATAAAAAATTGTGATAACGGTTCATGAATTACCAAGTCTTATATTGCTCCGTTTGTGAAAAACATGATAGACCGGTTTCCTCTCTATAAATAGACATATCCCTCATATGCTATCTTCTCATCCCTCACCCAACCAAGAATACGCATAGTACTATACTACAAGACAAAGATAACCTCAAATATGATGAAAGGTGTTCATTTCCTTGTAACTCTGGCTCTTTTGGCATTGGCAACCTCCCTTGCTTCTGCTTATGATCCTAGTCCATTGCAAGACTTTTGTGTCGCAACTAACGACGCCAACTCTGCTGGTATGTACATGCTATATTATTATTAGTAGTAGAAATTATCATGTTGTTTTCGAATCATTATATCCTTTTGCATTGACTTTTCCTTGTATTATTGATGAAATTATGCCCGAAGGTCATCTGCATCGCTATTTTTTTTTCTACATGACTTGTTATTATCCATTAATTGTTACTGAAGTGTGTTATTTGTGACAATAACAAACTTTTCTTTGTGTGTAGTGTTTGTGAATGGAAAATTTTGCATGGACCCAGCAGTTGTCACAGCCAATGATTTTTTCTTCCCCGGACTCAATGTTGCTGGAAACACTGGAAATAAAGTCGGATTTAATGTCACTCTTGTGGATGTGAATAAACTACCAGGTCTCAACACTCTAGGTATATCTTTGGCTCGCCTTGACTTTGCACCATATGGCCTGAATCCTCCTCACACTCATCCTCGTGCCACTGAGATTCTAGTAGTCGTAGAGGGTACTCTCTACGTTGGATTTGTTACATCCAACCCAAACAAACTCTTCACCAAAGTTTTAAACAAGGGAGACGTGTTTGTGTTCCCAATTGGTCTCATTCACTTCCAATTCAACATAGGCCAAACCAATGCTCTTGCCTTTGCTGGTCTCAGCAGCCAGAATCCTGGAGTGATCACCATAGCAAACGCAGTCTTTGGATCTACTCCTCCCATCAATCCTGATGTTCTCATCAAGGCTTTCCAACTAGACAAAAATGTAGTTGATTATCTTCAAAAACAATTCTAGTCAAACCACATTTGGGAAAAATATATGTAATAATGATGGTGAACCACTAGATTGTTTGAATAAAGGTTTCCCTGTTTCCATACTCTAATGTCATAGATATAATTATCATCAAATAAAATGGTTGCTTATATTATGAAAAGCCTTGTGGCTCACAAGGTTCTCCAATGGAAGAGAACCTAGTTTCAAAATCCTCTCCTTTTAATGTGTCATGGTGTAACATATGCAGTGCAATTTGCATGACTAAATCTTAATTACACCTTGGATCCACACAGTTTGAATGGTCAATTTTAGGGCTCAATATATAGCACCTATTCTATATCAAAAAAACATCCCTAACGGAAACATGGAAGTGACATTTTTATAATGTTAAAATAGTACGAGTATTGAGGTTCTACAACACTATGTATTCATACCTATGAAACATGGGAGAGAAACGTAATACTATTAACCCACCACTCTTGTCCTCAACTGACTTGGCTAGCTCTGGCCTTAGAAGGCAAGTTAGGCGATCAACTAAGACTCCCAAATATAAGAGGGTGACAAATAGAGAAAGGTCTCAAATATTTTCAATATAATCTTTTTAAAAAAGAAAAAAAAAATACACTCTTGGTTCCTTAAGGTTGGGGGTGTTTTTATTTTTTGTCTCTTAAGTTTTAAATTTTTTATTTTAGTGCCTTAAATTTGATTTTGTTTTCAAATGAGTCCTTTTGTCCAAACTTGTTACTCAACTCGCATTAAATGTCACATAAGTCATCTAACTCAGCTTTTTTTAATACTAGCCACAAACTCATGCGATGCACAAGAAATATATCTAATCTAATTAATTTAATGTTGTACAACATCAATATAAACAGAAAAACGAATGAAGTCAAGACAACAATTAGAATATTGCTTGAGAAAAACTTAAGAACTACAAAATTATAAAACCAACTGAACGAAGAACACAAAAAGCCAAAAAATAAAAATATTGAGCAGAACAGAAAAATAAATAAATAAAAGCATGAAACCCGACAAAGCCAATCAGAAACCAAAGGGGAAAAAATGCACCTTTGAGACTCAAACAAACAATAGAACTGTATGGACCACATGGAGACTAAAAAAATATCATAGCATAGGATTTAAATAGGAAATTGGGAGTGTAATTAATTGGGGAGATGAAAAGGTCAGGGAGTTCAAGAGATGAGAGTGAGAGAGAGGTAGATGAAAAAGTGAGGTAATTAATTAACGAGATGAAGAGGTCAGGGAGTTCAAGAGGTGAGAGGTAGATGAAGAGGTGAGATAGAGGAACAGCCATGAGAGAGAGAATTTATTTTTGAATAAAAGTGTGAGAGAGAATTAAATAGAGGGAAGGGGAAGGTGAAAGTGTGTGGGAGTAACAAATCTGACGTGGCGGTATTTGGGGAAGCCTAAAAATTTTCTCTCAGCTTTAGTTTTTAGTTTATATTATAGATATAGATTACTTAATCCAATTCTTCATTTTTTTTTTAATTTTTCTTTGGGTTAAATATACTATTAGTCCGTAACGTTTACCCAAGTTACATGTTTGGTCTTTAATGTTTAAAACGAGCAGATATGGTCGCCAACATTTCAAAATCATACATCATTGGTCTTTTCGTTAGTATCAGTTAACTTTGTGTATACGTGGCTAACGGATTGATGATGTGATAAATTTTCAATTAAGATATGACATGACATACCCGTTTAAAATCAAATAAAATCCCCCCAACCCAGAAAATCAAAACAACTCTTAAAAAACTCAATTACCCAAATTACAATTAAAACCTAATTTAATTACACCCGATTAAACCCTTTCTCCCTCACCCTCTCTCTCGCTCTTTCTCGCACTTCTCTCTCGCTTTCTAACCCACCCAGCCTCGCCACTAACAACTTTCAAGTGTGAATTCTTAGAGCTCGCCATCCCTCACCCTAAATATACATTTTTCAATTCACAATCCAAACCAAACCGTTGCAGAAATGCCATGAATATTATTTTACTGTTTTTTTTTTGTCTGAATGGAAATCTATGCGCTATTTGAAGAACAAGAACATAAAAAGTAATAGTCTACAAAAAAAATGGTGCTTATTGACACGGAGGGGTAAAATGGAAAATTGGAGAAATAAGGATTTTTTTTTTAGCTAAGGATATTTTATTACGATGACTCTATATGCGCGATTCCATTGTTGTTAGATTCAACGTTTTGTGAGCAATGATACTACACGCATATTAGTAGATTTCAGATGTTATTTCATATGTAATTTATTTTCACATCTCTCGAAAGCTGTACACGGTCATTCTTCTTTAGTTCTCTTTTTTGGCATCTTCTTCTTCTTTTTGTCGACGGCGACTTCGTTGCTCTCTCTCTCTCTCTCTCTGAATTTTAATCTTTCTCACTTTCAGAAAATCAATCCTTGAAAGAATACACAATAATCAAAGTAAAGGCGTGTTATTACTTCTGTGGTTTTGTTTTAAATGTAAAAAGTGTAATCTCTCTTAAAATAAACAATTTTTCAATAAATTACACACCACCAGCGAATACGTATACATATTAATAACTCCATAAATAATATGAGATGTTCGGAAAATTCAAAAGTAATAATGAGTTAGATAGTAATTCAATTTAAAAGCATTTATTTTAACAAGCAAACAACTTTTTTACACATAAAACAAAACCCTAGTGAGGTTATGTGTCACAACCAAAACTCCAAGATGGCTTTGTGTATTAAAAAAAAAAGTTTAATTACCGTTTTGGTCCTCAACCTATGGCATTTGAGTCAAAATGGTCTTCAACCTTTCAACTATATCAAATTAGTCCTCAACCATTCATTTTTGTGTCAAAATGGTTATCGTCGTTAAGTGTTAGGTGAAAAATGCTGACGTGGCTAACAGTTCGATTAAAATAAAATAAAATAAAAAATTGACGTGGCATGCCAACTCAAATTTCAAAAATAAAAAATCTCTGACTTAAACTAAATCACGTGCCACGTGAGTGACAATCCCTTCATTTGGTTCTTAGGTACCGAAAGCCCTAATCTCACAAACCCCAAATGTCCTTCAATGTCATCTGTGTATTTTTAATTGCACAGTTGTTTAAAATTACGTTGGCGATGGTATGCAGCAAATGAATGATCACGAGAAGAGTTAAAAATTTGTTTTGGGTCATGGGCCAATTGTTTTTGTTTGTACTCTTGGTTGACATTCACCGCTAGGATTACTTACACCACCAAGCTATAAAGGCCGATGTAGCTAATGGTTAATTAGTTAACCTTCTGCTGATGCGCTACTAATTTGCAACGATGAATGTACCTTCTTCTATCTCCATTTCCACATCAACAATTTTTCCCAAATTGGCTTGAATCAAGAAACAAATTTGCAACGATGTCATAGCCCAAATTTCTCCTTGCACCGCAAACAGAGACCCTTCCTTCTTCTGCAGTCATATCCCTGATGGGAACCATGGGGGGAAATGATTGGCACTGCACTGGGTGATTGAGGATCAAACCGTGGAATGGCATTCCTTAAATGGGAATTATGTTTTTCTTTTTCTATTGAGTTGGCATGCCACATCAACTTGTTTTATTATTTTAATTAAACCATTAGCATCGTCAGTATTTTTCATCCACCACTTAACGGTAAGGATCATTTTGACACAATGATGAAAGGTTAAAGACCAATTTGACACAGTTGAAAGGTTGAGAACCATTTTAACACAAATTCCATAAGTTGAGTACCAAAACTATAATTAAACCTAAAAACAACCCTATGAAGTTTTTTTTTTTTTAAGTTCCTTATCAACTTTAGATGAAAAATATTATGAATTAAAAATTTAAATAATTATGATTTAATTAATATTTTAAATATAAAATGTCCCACTTTAATTAGTCACCTGTGACCCCAACGCTCTTTAGTTGGCCAACGCATTCCAACTACTGAAGTGATGATGTGGTATCAATAAACTCTTTCTCGATCAGGATCCTCTAGAATTCTTAGGAATCTCTACCAAATAAAGTTCTTTAAATCTGAACCTTTCATTTCATAATAAACTAGATGTAGAGCTGCGCAATGCGCAGAATATGTAATTACTTTATTATATGAATTTAATTTGTAATGGGTTTAATCGATATTGTTGCAAAGGATACAACTTTTTCATATCTTATTCTACTCTGATTCAAAAATATAAATCATTTTCTAAATATGATACCGTATAGATAAAATACCTAAATGTCAAATATTCACATTTTCTGCATTTGGGAGTTGTTAAATCATTTAAGGTATAGTGTCCAAGATACTCTTTTAAAGAAAAACTTTCTGTTAACTTAGACTGTGAGTATGATTTGTATCGCATCATAAAGTCCTAGTAAAATGGACTTCATGTCTACAGGAAAGAACCGGTTCAATATGTTTAGAACTGCATGTCGTTTTAGAAGAATATGTTTTTTTATTTAGTTCACGCAGGCTACACATCTCCCCCAACTTATTTCACCCCTGTATTTCTGTTTCTGCCTTTTGTGTGGTGAGACTGATTTTCTTGACTTGTAAAATCCTTTTTTATTTCTTTAATCTTTCCTTTTGTCCTATACTATAGTTTATTCTTCTAAAGCCACAAGCTTTGCTGATGATAGGTTGTGCACATCAACCTGCCTTATGAAAATAGTTTAAAGGATCACAAATTTTTAACCACAAAGGAGTTGCTAATATAATCCCTTAATTTTGAATAATAAATTCATGTCTGCTTTTACTATAAAATTGAAAATAAAATTTATTTAAAAAAAAAAAAACCCATTTTATAAAGCAGAACACATTCATTTGGCAGTAGAAAGCCTAAAATTTATAGTTATATTCATTACATTTGTAATAATGCATTTTGCAGGCGATAATGGCTAATAAGTCATTCTTACAGGAACTTGGGAATCACCATCTCAATTTTGGATTGCCTATAAACATCAAGTATTCTACAATCTGTGTGTACATTGACTCTTTTTCATCATACCAAAAAAAGAAGAAAAAGAATAATTTGTGTTGAATGAGCTTCTAACTTTCTACGTCTTGAAACAAAGCAAGTAAGTTTGGTCTTAAGCCCTTTCAATCCTTTCTACTGTAAAAATAAAAAGCCAAAAATTGAAACCAAAAGTACAATAAAAATAAATGCATCCACATTACCTCTAAGCCCATCTTTTGGTAAAGTTCCTGAGCAGACTTGTTGCTTCTATGCACATGCACATATACTTGTTCCATGCCTTCCATAGAAAGAACAAATCAGAATATAAACATTTCTTATTTTAATCATCTGCGCTATATCAGACATTTTATAAGTTTATATTGTTAAAGAAAGATGAAAGTTAAAAAACCAGGAAAAAAAAAAAAACATGATGATAGAAAAAAACCAACAAAGCCAATCGGAAACAGACAGGACAAAAGTGCACCTTCATGGACCACATGGAGCCTAGGAAAATCACACAAAAGTGTTTAAATAGGAGATTGAGGTGCAATCAATCTGGGAGATGAAAAGGTGAGGGAGTTCAAGAGGTGAGAGAGAGAGGTAGATGAAAATGTGAGGCACATGAAAAAGTGAGGAAGAGGAAAAGCCTATGCAAAGGGAGAGAATTAATAAGAGGTATAGGTGAGGTGGAAGGATGTGGAACAGGAAATCTGACGTGACATCTTTAGGGAGAAGGCTAAAGCTTCACCTATTAGTTTATACTAGTCATGGACCCGCGCGATGCGCGAATTTTTTTTCATATGGTAAAAGCTGTTAAGGAATCCCACATAGATTAGATAGGAGGGTTGTGTTAGTAGTCCTATGTATAAATAGGACACCTCACAACACATTGTAACCATCCAAAAATATCAAAGAGAGAATATAATAAAGATGTAGCCCATTGGGCTACATCCTGTGGATGTAGGCACTATGCCGAACCACGTGAAACTCTAGCCTCCATTATCTCTTCCTCTCTTCAATCTCTTCATGATGCAGGAGCATAGTGACAGCTTATGTGGCAGCCACGTAGGCGACAAGTGTCATTTAATTTATGAGCCCATTTCAAGTTAAAAAACCCAATTATGATGATTTTGAAGATTCAGATAATCAAGCCAATACATTGAACGAATTTGCAAAGGAGTGAATCAGCATTTATTGTACTTTCTTGGAAATATTCCAGCCTTTAATTTGTAGTATTTCTAGGCATCTACTTTTGTTTCAAGTTCTATGTATGTCTTTATTATGTTGTCTAGTTCCTAAGTATCATTTGAATTTCATTCAATGTATTTTCGTTTTCCTAAGCTTAGAGGGTTGTTCTAAGCATCTATATAAGCTATTTGGTTTCAAACGTTTTTGAAAATGGAATGAATAAATTCTCCGCAATTTAGAGATTGAGTATTGTTCTTCGTAGAAAAATTGTGGAAGATGAGAAAATAAGCCATCACTCACACCAATGATGAAAATTTTTGTACAAAAGGCTTTCTGAAGATAATTGTTTAGAGATTGGTGATTTTTAGAAGAAGAATTAATTCGATTTCTTCTGAGCAAAGAAGTTTTAACTCATGAATATGGTGATTTGTTTATCCCTACACCATGGCAAAACAAGTTACAAATGAATTCGTTCAACAAGGTTTTCCGAGAAAAGATTGATGAGTAGCATGTTGGGTGGCAAAGGGGATGGAGTTTGGAAATCCAATTCGAGGCAAGGATCTAAACATATTGGGGTTCTCGGGGAAAGATTGCATTCAAGTTTCATTTGTCAAGCCACTATGGTGTTCCATTGAGTGGTGAGCCTAAATTTTGAGTGTTTCCTATTCATAACCACATCCCAAACACATATATCCAGCCATCCCCCTATTAACCGGGTTATCAATTTGGGTTTCCATACTAATTCCATTTTAGTTGGAACATCCTTAGTAATTCCGGTATCAGTTGGTATTAGAGCTTTGGTTTAATGGCTGGACATCGTCATCAAAGTTAGTTTTAACATGCATCAGAGCCATAAAGAACAAACATTCATTTGGTTCTTGGACCACCATTGTTGTCCATTTTAAGCTTCCACCATTACTGTCCATTTTAAGATTCCACCATTACTATCACTAGTCGTTAACCCGTGCGATCACGGAAAATGAATGCATATAATTTTGCTTGAAGATAGATCCAAATGAATTGAAAATAAGTAATTTTTTTAATATAAAGATTCATCAATGTTCACCTTTCTATTTGAGAATATTTGCCATAAAGATGCAAACATCTATGGCCCTATACAATTTTATTCACAAACTACAACTTAAAAGAATACAACAATAAAAAATAAACAAAGAAACCAAAGGAGAAAGAACGCATGAAAGTGAAGAGCACTCCAACTACCAGCCATGATGACTTTGGTAATGATGACCGTACAACTTCTTCAAGCCTACAAACACACTCCACTTCTCACCACCACCAAGATTCTGGGATCTTTGTGTATGATCCAGAT
This sequence comes from Fagus sylvatica, assembly GCA_907173295.1. Taxonomy (NCBI): domain Eukaryota; kingdom Viridiplantae; phylum Streptophyta; class Magnoliopsida; order Fagales; family Fagaceae; genus Fagus; species Fagus sylvatica. The sequence continues at coordinate 31,958,120 of OU015762.1, read as the reverse complement.
ATATTCTATCCAAACCCAGCAGCAACACCAGATCTCTAGATCTGGTCATTTTCGATCAAGTCTTCAATTCAATCTGTGTGCATTAAGAGGTCAAAGATTTGTTTTTAATCTTTAATTTTGTCTACTGACTTCTATTGTTCAATGTCAACAAAGTATAAACACACAGCTAGCTTTGGGGAGAAGAAATTCTTGAAAGAAGAAAGAAGACGCTAGTTTGTGTTGGTGCTAGGGCGGTTTTCTTTGCAAAAGGAGCAGCAAAAGTATTTGTGGGTTGAACACTATAACAGAGAAAGGCTAGCCACAATTTGAGTAAAAAGGGAATAGCGTGAAAGAGGAATTGACCAAAAGGTCACTGCCTCACTTTCACAACCAAAAACAAAATGAAGTGATTTTATTTTTTGTTGTTTGCGATATTCAAAAAAAAAAATTCAAATTTCGAATTTCGAATTTCGAATAAATAGAGTTTGGCTACAAACCAGTTTGTAGCCAGCTTACTACAACCCACTATGTGTCAACTAATAAGATCATCCACGTGTACTTTAGTCACATGACCTATTTAATGAGTCATGTGACTTCTTTAAATAATACACATGGATGGTTTTATAAGCTGCCACATAGTGGATTGTAGCAAACGAGCTACAAACTAATTTGTAGCCAAACCTTGTCCATTTTGAATTTCAAAATTCAAAAAAAAAAAAAAAAAAAATAGAAAAACAATTGTGGGATATATATTGATGAGCCGAGATCGAGCCAAGCCATCAAGTCACTAAGCTGAGATCTGGAGCCAAGACCATTTCAAGATCCGAGCCTCTGAGCCACTGCGTCGCGATCTGAGCCATTGAGCCATGATCCGACCAAATCAAGCCAAGATCGACTTCAAGCTAAAATCCGAGCCACCGAGCCTCTGAGCCGAGATCCGAGCCATCGAGCCGAGATACGAGCGAAACCGAGTTGAGCCAAAATATTTGAGCTATTCTTTTGTAAACAAACTCAAAGGTTTCATTAAAATTACACCTTGATTTTGAGGGGGAATGTTAAGGAATCCCACATAGGTTAGATAGGAGGATGTGTTAGTAGTCCTATGTATAAATAGGATACCTCACAACACATTGTAACCATCCAAAAATATCAAAGAGAGAATATAATAAAGATGTAACCCATTGGGCCACATCCAGTGGATGTAGGCACTATACCGAACCACGTGGAACCTTAGCCTCCATTATCTCTTCCTCTCTTCAATCTCTTCATATTTCTCCATTATCATTAGTTTAAGGTTTTCCACAAGCAATAGTCCGCCTTAATAATTCTTCCTCATTTTTAGATATCTACCAAATGTTATTTGTATCTTTAATATATTTGTTGAATCTCTAATCCATTAAGAGTTAGACACCCAAAAAAAATATAAACTAAAACTTTTTTTTTAGTATAAAACCAAGGGACAAAAGCTTCATCAACATTCATAGGCTCCTTATCTATTGGTGTTTACATGAATCAATTCAATCCAAAAAAGAAAAAGAAAAACACAATCAATCATAAGAAGAAAAAAGCACATATTAAATCAACAATCCCATTAGGAGTTAGACACCCAAAAAAATATAAACTAAAACCATTTTTTAGTATTAATATAAAATAATTCTCAATGTGTTTTGCATGTGGCTCTCTCTCAATTGCTTGTTCCAATCTGCCTTTTTCATTCACGTTTTTTCCTGCTTGTTTTGAAATGAGATTTCCTTCGCTTTTTAAATCTTCAGAACAAGCATTTAGCAGTTGCAGAACTAAGATCGATAATACGAAAACAAAAATGAAAATCATAGGAGGCAAATAACTTTCTTTTAAGAATGCATTTGACTATTCCTTAGCATTATCAAACGCTTACTCAACCGTGCTAATAATACCCTATACTACCTACACACAAAAAAAAAAATACATGATGATAGGAACAAACCCACAAAGGCAATCGGACATGAAGCTAACGAAACCACACAAAGGTGCTTAAATAGAAGATTCATGTGCAATCAATTAGGGAGATGAGGAGGTGAGGGAGATGAAGAGGTGAGGTAGAAGAAGATGTGAGCACGAGGAAAATTATATGAAAAGGGAGAGAATTAAATAGAGGTAAATGAGTAAAGGTAAGAGTGAGACAATTAATTAATTAGAGGTATGGGTGAAGAGGAAGCGTGTGGGAATAAGAAATCTGATGTGGCATCTTTAGGGAGAAAGCTAAAGCTTCACCTATTAGTTTATATAATAGATAATAGATGATCTAGAGTATGTCATATAATTGTTTCAATATTAAAATTCTCAAAATAATTATTTTTTAAATATAACTCCAAACCCCCAGTCCTAACATCCTTAACGTGAAATTGTAAAAAGAAAAAATCATCCCCTCACTCTCCCCCTCCCCTTTGCACTTTGCAAAGCAAACTGCCATTTTTCAATTTTAAAAACTCAAATTTATGATTTTAAGCAAAGTCCTCTGCTCCTTCAAAAGTCCTCAACGATGATTTTTTTGTCATAGACATCCCAAGTTTGATTTGTATGCTCTTCTTTTGCCAAGTCTCTTTAAAATAAAAATAAATAAATAACCACATCTTAAACCTTCATCAATACTACATCCCAGCCCAGTTTTCAGATTCTTAGCAAAGTTCGTCTACTTCCACACCCACCACTTTCTTGATTTTGATATGTAGACTGGGTAAGATGAGAACTCATTCAAGCATTCAAATTTGGGCAAGATGACGATGCCAGAAAGGTGGGTTTATGGGGATTTTGTTTTTCTTGGCTGAATCAACAGTTTGAAGTACCGATTACCATTCAAGAACTGTAAATCTCCCTCTCTGCCCCTCATGCCCTCAATCTGTTTTCTTTCCTCCATAATCTAATCTCAAGCTTGAAATATCCTGCTAAGAATAACAAAACAGAGAGTAATTTGAGAAGGAAATATAGAGAGCAAATTGAGAGAGAAAGCTTGAACTTTTGTATTTCACTTAATGCTTTATTACAGAGATTGTACCATTATTTATACAGCAACTGTAACTAACTAATGAGAAACATATATGACAATGAAAAAGTATTTTTTGTAAAAAAAAAAAAAATTATAAATCATGATAAAATTCAAATTGGTACTTAGATGGACCAGATTGGTCCAACTTAGGGCAGATCGGTGTCCAGCTAAGCTAGATCGGTGCCCAGGTAAAAACCTAGGACCTAATTGATTTTAATCCGAGAGTTCAGTTGCGGACTCTCATGAAAACCGATTCCTCTATTGTTTTTAACATTTTTAAAGTTATATTTTTCATCCTAACATGCTCCTAAGTCATATTACAATTTATCAAATAAAGAAAAATGGGAACTTACAAGAATAAAATAATCCTAAAATAAAATAAAAAATAATCTAATAGTCATACATCCATGAAAACACTGAAAGGTTGTAAACAAGGAAAGAAGTACCTGCATATTTTTGTGGAAGGAAGCTTCCTAATCCGAGTTGAATAGATCCAACTTGAAAATTGATTCTTGAGAAAAACCGTTAAATTTGATTAAAAGAAATTAAGAATGGAATTGAAAGATTGGAAATAGAGATTACAAAAATGGTTTTTGTAATATCTAGGCTTAAATATAAGAACACACTTGTGTTCTTATTCCAAAGTCTAACCCTTTGCTAAAATTCTCTTGAATTTTGCTTAGAATTGCTCTGACTAATTTTTCAAACCTCTTGTTAAAATGAGAGTATTTTCTATTTATACGAGAGTTAAAAAGTGACCTTACCCACGTTCTGGACCTGTGGAAGTGCATTAGGATTTCGAAATTGGATATGTTACAAGAAAATCCTGAAATTGTAACTGATTTTTAGTCCCTAATTGAGGGCCCGATTTGACCCTCTAAACTTTCGAATTTGGACATTGTCATGCAATGCATATTTGTATCCTATCATGTCAGCGCTGTCTAACCCAACTTAAATCAACCCAATCGGATAACTGAGTCATAAGTTAAGGTTAAAATACCGAGCAGTGCACATGCTGGAATCTAACTTTGAATTTGGCTTTGGATAATTCTAGGTTTTTTCACCGTTGGTCAACTCCTAGTAAATTTAGAAGTCCTTTCTTGGCTGAATTCAAGATTCCTTGATTTTAATTAATTTATTAATAATTAATATGATAATTATTGGTCAAAATAATTATCCTATCAGTTAAAAATAAATCAATTTGAGAATTATCCTTTGATGAATATCTTGTACATGAATACTTACCGTTTTAAGGTGTTCTAGACCAATAGGAATTATTTATTAATTGATTTTAACTTAATCCTTTAGAGGAAAAATCAAATTAATTAACAAATAATCTTATGCATGTGAGCTTATGGTAAATATTATTTGAACCAATCAATTTTATTTCCTAAATAAAATATTGATTTTTGACCTAATTTTTAATCCGAAAAATACACTCTCATTATTAATTCAATTTTGATCACTTAAGATATGATTTTTAAACTTATGGACCAACTTCAAATTTTCAGGCCTATGAAATTACTATTTTACCCTTTATGCACTAAAGTGTAAAAATAATAAATTAATGGTTGGATAATGGGGTGTCAACAAGAAGTTGTTTTTCTTGAGTCGAATCATGCTAATTATAAAGTACCACAGCCACGATTACATTTTGCTTTTTTATTTATTTTTATGTAATTCAAACTAAAAGCACAATGTAACATTGATTTTGCATAAAAAAAAATAAATAAATTTTTTTTTGACTTTTTTATGGTGTTTTGTTAAATATTTAGTAGTAAGTGAGCAACCAAAATTGGGACAGACTTGGGCAACGCAAGCCTCGGAGCTGGCACTGATGCTATGCATGAACAATTAAATCAGTCTGCTAGAAATGATGTGGTATTTGGTACCCAAACTAAAGGATCATAATGTGATTGATACTAAGTGGATTTTGAAGAACAAAACTTATGAGAATTGAACCATTGTTCATATTAAAATTTCCTTCAAATTTAATCCAATTTTTTTTTTTAAATGCCTAATAGAAATTTGAATTTTTCAATAAATTTGACAGAAATCCTGACGAAATGAAACAAAGTGCCTATTACCAATAGTTAGGGGGTGGGGAGGCAATGTTTAGGTATGTATTTTATCTGAACATTGCAACTGCACCATAATAATTGAGGGGGGAAATGCAATTCACCCAAAATTTAAAGACTGAACCTAACAAAAAAGGGTGAAATTAAACCTATCAAAACCAAAAATTTCGATCAGACTTTGAACGGTTGGTTTGGATCAACTTTATTTATTTTTAACAGCCATATTTGCAATAATAAATTCTTCAAACGAGATAAAGGAGTATGCAAATATGATTTTAAGTGACTTACCATATATTTACTGTTGATATTTGATCCCAACTCTTAATTTTTTAGACATTGAAATGCTAGAAGCCTTATTCATCATTGGATTTACTACAAACAGATTAATTTCAAAAGGATTTACTACAAATAGATTTACAACAGAAAATGTAAGTTAAAAAAATCGAAGTCATAATAAGGTGGTTGTGCCATTCTTGTTTAGTTGACAGGTACATTAATATTAAAATATTGTTGTTCTATTCAACTATTAAATCTAACTAACCATTAAAACGTATTTGGTACCCACCAATTAAGACAAGGTCAATAAGAGAAATTCAAACCATTCGACTTAGAGAATTTACGCCAACTCCAAGCATTGTTATATGAAACATCCGTAGCTGCAGCCTGGAGGAACATGTCACTAATGAGGTGTACATGAAGAGCTTCAGTCATTTCATTTAAAATATACTATTACTTTATTTATCGGCTGCTCCAAGCAACATTAAAACTGCACATATGGCATTGAAGTGGTCCAATTTGATTGGTTTTCAAATATGTACGACTATATAATAGTGGTTAAAGAATGGTTCACCATCAAATAAAAAATTGTGATAACGGTTCATGAATTACCAAGTCTTATATTGCTCCGTTTGTGAAAAACATGATAGACCGGTTTCCTCTCTATAAATAGACATATCCCTCATATGCTATCTTCTCATCCCTCACCCAACCAAGAATACGCATAGTACTATACTACAAGACAAAGATAACCTCAAATATGATGAAAGGTGTTCATTTCCTTGTAACTCTGGCTCTTTTGGCATTGGCAACCTCCCTTGCTTCTGCTTATGATCCTAGTCCATTGCAAGACTTTTGTGTCGCAACTAACGACGCCAACTCTGCTGGTATGTACATGCTATATTATTATTAGTAGTAGAAATTATCATGTTGTTTTCGAATCATTATATCCTTTTGCATTGACTTTTCCTTGTATTATTGATGAAATTATGCCCGAAGGTCATCTGCATCGCTATTTTTTTTTCTACATGACTTGTTATTATCCATTAATTGTTACTGAAGTGTGTTATTTGTGACAATAACAAACTTTTCTTTGTGTGTAGTGTTTGTGAATGGAAAATTTTGCATGGACCCAGCAGTTGTCACAGCCAATGATTTTTTCTTCCCCGGACTCAATGTTGCTGGAAACACTGGAAATAAAGTCGGATTTAATGTCACTCTTGTGGATGTGAATAAACTACCAGGTCTCAACACTCTAGGTATATCTTTGGCTCGCCTTGACTTTGCACCATATGGCCTGAATCCTCCTCACACTCATCCTCGTGCCACTGAGATTCTAGTAGTCGTAGAGGGTACTCTCTACGTTGGATTTGTTACATCCAACCCAAACAAACTCTTCACCAAAGTTTTAAACAAGGGAGACGTGTTTGTGTTCCCAATTGGTCTCATTCACTTCCAATTCAACATAGGCCAAACCAATGCTCTTGCCTTTGCTGGTCTCAGCAGCCAGAATCCTGGAGTGATCACCATAGCAAACGCAGTCTTTGGATCTACTCCTCCCATCAATCCTGATGTTCTCATCAAGGCTTTCCAACTAGACAAAAATGTAGTTGATTATCTTCAAAAACAATTCTAGTCAAACCACATTTGGGAAAAATATATGTAATAATGATGGTGAACCACTAGATTGTTTGAATAAAGGTTTCCCTGTTTCCATACTCTAATGTCATAGATATAATTATCATCAAATAAAATGGTTGCTTATATTATGAAAAGCCTTGTGGCTCACAAGGTTCTCCAATGGAAGAGAACCTAGTTTCAAAATCCTCTCCTTTTAATGTGTCATGGTGTAACATATGCAGTGCAATTTGCATGACTAAATCTTAATTACACCTTGGATCCACACAGTTTGAATGGTCAATTTTAGGGCTCAATATATAGCACCTATTCTATATCAAAAAAACATCCCTAACGGAAACATGGAAGTGACATTTTTATAATGTTAAAATAGTACGAGTATTGAGGTTCTACAACACTATGTATTCATACCTATGAAACATGGGAGAGAAACGTAATACTCTTAACCCACCACTCTTGTCCTCAACTGACTTGGCTAGCTCTGGCCTTAGAAGGCAAGTTAGGTGATCAACTAAGACTCCCAAATATAAGAGGGTGACAAATAGAAAAAGGTCTCAAATATTTTCAATATAATCTTTTTTAAAAAGAAAAAAATACACTCTTGGTTCCTTAAGGTTAGGGGTGTTTTTATTTTTTGTCTCTTAAGTTTTAAATTTTTTATTTTAGTGCCTTAAGTTTGATTTTGTTTTCAAATGAGTCCTTTTGTCCAAACTTGTTACTCAACTCGCATTAAATGTCACATAAGTCATCTCTCTCTCTCTCTCTCTCTCTCTCTCTCTCTCTCTCTCTCTCTCTCTCTCTCTCTCAAACGCTAGCCGCCTCACCACCTGATCCTACCACACCCCTGCCTCACGATCTCACTCTCACTCTTAAACTACGATCTATGTATACCGCCGACCAAATCTCTCCCTCACTCTCCTTCATTCCACCTCAATCAGGTGTTTAGATTGTAACACATAGCCCTCCTATGGTTTTATTTTAAATGTAAAATGTTTAATCTCTATTAAAATAAATAGTTTTTCAATAAATTACACACTACCAACGAATAAGAATACTAATAACATCATAAATATTATGAGATATCGAGAAAATTCAAAAGTAATAAAGAATTAAATAATAATTCAATTTAAAACCGTTTATTTTAACAAGCAACGAACTTTTTACACATAAAACAAAACCCTAGTGGGGTTATGCGTCACAACCTAAACTTCAGGATGGCTTTGTGTATTAAAAACAACCATATGAAGTTTTTTTTTTCTTTTGTAGTTCCCTATAAATTTTAAATGAAAAATATTAGGATATAAAAATTTAAATAACTATTATTTAATTAATATATAAATATAAAATGTCTCACTTTAATTTGTAACGTAAGAGGCCAACGTTCTTTAGCTGGGCAACGCATTCCAATTTCCAACTACTCAAGTGATGATGTGGTATCAGTAATCTTTTTCTAGTTATGATATGCTCTTATCTTACGTATCGATAATTTTTCTTTCTAATTCTTTCAAAGAAATATTTTGTCAAATGTAATCAATGGGACTTTATATATACCAGATGCATCATTGTGCACTATAGCATGAAGATATTAAAAAATAAAATAAAATAAAAAGGTAACGTCAAGAGTATACCAGATGTCTTTGTAGTTGCAGGTTCTAGAAAACCTTTGAAGCTAACAAACCTCAAAAACAAAACATTTAGTGCTTACCAGATAAGATAAGGTCAATAGGATTAGTTCAAACCAATTGACTTAGGATTATGCCAACCATAGTTATAACACACCGTTGACTATTAAACATCTTATTTATTTATTTATTTTTAACAAGAATGCTTAAAATCATTAATAACTCTACAAACACAACGAAGTGATATTTGATTTTGATGAAGTGGCCATGAAACCAATATTGCCCAACGGATGGACGCTTTCACTAATGAGGACAGAGTCAACACTCAACATACGTAGTTGCTTCAGTCATTTGAATTTTAAATATAACTAGTCGATCTGTACGATGCGCGAAAACTGACATGACTATTTTTTTTTTTTCTTTTTTTTTTGCTAATTCGTGATTATTTTCTAATGAAGCATAATAAATACTTTGTAAGTTAAGTGAACTATGTTTGTTATTTGAAAGTGATATTAATTTTTTCAAGATTTTTAATAGCAAGTTATTTTGTAATAAGTTTATAGTGAGACGTGTATAAAAGCGCAATACAATAAAAAGTTGAAGAATGTATAATTTTGATTAGAACATGCAATGGATCTTGATTATTATATATGTAAGCTACTGATATTTTTCATTTTTTCAAAATTTATTGTGCATACTACAAAAGCTTTGTTTTCACTTTACAACATAAGAACTTTTGGAAATAAGCGTGTAACAATTTAGATTTTGATAATCACTAAACTAATATATGAGAATCAACTATTACAAAAATGTTTCTCTCCAAAATATATACTGATATTTTTTTCCATCCCCACAATTTAAACTATGTAAGGAAGCTAAATATGTAGAAAATCTTAGGCAATCAATAATATAGCATTAAAAAAATAAAAAAGCAAACTTATTCATGACAAATCTAGAATAAAGAGATAACCTTCATGTGCGTATTCCCAATTGTCAAAGAGAAGTGCATGCACCTAAGGGTCAAGATTTCATTAAGTTATTGGCTAATGGGAAGGTTGCCTTTGATGGAGTTTCATTACTTGAATCTTGAGGACAAGATTCATATTCAAGGGGGATGGAATGTTATGACTCGGATAAGCATCCTTCAACGTTTACATGGGAGGAGTAATACATGGGATGAGGTCCTTGAATGTAGGACTAGATGAGTTATTAGTAGTAGAGTATGATTGGTTTATTAGTTGTTTGAGTAATGGTTCCTAATTTTCCATCCCCACAATTTAAACTATTTCGTCACTGTATTTGGTATCAGAGCAACGATCCTCAATGAAGATTTCGAAATTCAAAGGCAGAGATCCTCTTTGGTGGCTTTTCGAGGTCTACAACTTATTTGCTCTTGAAAACACCCCACCACATCACATGGTTTCCATTGCTTCTTATTTTCTGGAAGGGGAGGCATTGGAGTGGTTTCAAGACCTCGAGGCATCGAGATTATGCACAGATTGGGTGGAGTTCGTATGTAGCCTACAAGATTGTTTTCGAACACCAATCCATGATACATCAATGGAAGTTACAACCCAAGAAGTTCCTCTTGAATTGACTAAGATTCAAGAATTCAAGGAGATCTTGGAGGTCGAAGAACAATCCATGATTCAAGAAGCTGAGGTGACATCAAAGATTGATGAACCAATCACAGCTCAAGAAAGGACAAAGATCATTGAGCGACCAAATTTTCAAGATCTTAATTCGTGTGAATTGTACCTAAAGTCCGAAATGTTCTTAGAAAAAGAATCTCTCAAGGATGACATCGAGAGTAGACTACTCTACAAAGAGATAACCTTCATGTGCGTAGGGCCAATTGTCAAAGAGAAGTGCATGCACCTAAGGGTCAAGATTTCATTAAGTTATTGGCTAATGGGAAGGTTGCCTTTGATGGAGTTTCATTACTTGAATCTTGAGGACAAGATTCATATTCAAGGGGGATGGAATGTTATGACTCAGATAAGCATCCTTCAACGTTTACATGGGAGGAGTAATACATGGGATGAGGTCCTTGAATGTAGGACTAGATGAGTTATTAGTAGTAGAGTATGATTGGTTTATTAGTTGTTTGAGTAATGGTTCCTAATTATTAGGAATAGTTTTAGGTGAGCATTATCTTTAGTTGTTATTTCAATTATCTTTTAGGAGTTGTACTTTCAGTTAAATACTTCTATTTCGTCACTGTATTTAAACAGTGGAGTCATTAATAAAGGGGGAATAAAATTAATCAGAAAATCTATTCTCTCTCAATATTCAGGAGACTAGTCATCTCGAATTGACAAATTTATCTTTATTTGTTTTATTAAAAATCCCAGTTCATTACATTTGGTATCAGAGCAACGATCCTCAATGAAGATTTCGAAATTCAAAGGCAGAGATCCTCTTTGGTGGCTTTTCGAGGTCTACAACTTATTTGCTCTTGAAAACACCCCACCACATCACATGGTTTCCATTGCTTCTTATTTTCTGGAAGGGGAGGCATTGGAGTGGTTTCAAGACCTCGAGGCATCGAGATTATGCACAAGATTGGGTGGAGTTCGTATGTAGCCTACAAGATTGTTTTCGAACACCAATCCATGATACATCAATGGAAGTTACAACCCAAGAAGTTCCTCTTGAATTGACTAAGATTCAAGAATTCAAGGAGATCTTGGAGGTCGATTGAGAACAATCCATGATTCAAGAAGCCGAGGTGACATCAAAGATTGACGAACCAATCACAGCTCAAGAAAGTACAAAGATCATTGAGCGACCAAATTTTCAAGATCTTAATTCATGTGAATTGTACCTAAAGTCCCAAATGTTCTTAGAAAAAGGATCTCTCAAGGATGACATCGAGAGTAGACTACTCTACAAAGAAATAACCTTCATGTGCGTAGGGCCAATTGTCAAAGAGAAGTGCATGCACCTAAGGGTCAAGATTTCATTAAGTTATTGGCTAATGGGAAGGTTGCCTTTGATGGAGTTTCATTACTTGAATCTTGAGGACAAGATTCATATTCAAGGGGGATGGAATGTTATGACTCGGATAAGCATCCTTCAACGTTTACATGGGAGGAATAATACATGGGATGAGGTCCTTGAATGTAGGACTAGATGAGTTATTAGTAGTAGAGTATGATTGGTTTATTAGTTGTTTGAGTAATGGTTCCTAATTATTAGGAATAGTTTTAGGTGAGCATTATCTTTAGTTGTTATTTCAATTATCTTTTAGGAGTTGTATTTTCAGTTAAATACTTCTATTTCGTCACTGTATTTAAACAGTGGAGTCATTAATAAAGGGGGAACAAAATTAATCAGAAAATCTATTCTCTCTCAATATTCAGGAGACTAGTCATCTCGAATTGACAAATTTATCTTTATTTTTTTTATTAAAAATCCCAGTTCATTACATTTGATCTGTTTATAGATGTCCATATATATTTTTTTAACCTAATTAATGGTAGTAAAGGGAAATAACAAAACCACTGTTAGATGTGTGCATCTGAACATGATTTAGCCAATAATTGAACTTATAGTCTATGCTTTTGTGTAAATGTTATTTAAATTATCTAAATATCTTGATCATAGAACATATAGTCTATACTTCTTGTATAAAAGTTGTGTAAATTATCACAATATCTAGACCATGCATGCGCTCATAAGCTATATCTAGTTTGACAACAAAGTTCATTTTTGTGTACCATGGAATCACTTCATTATGCTGAGCTACTTCTTGAAATATCATCTTACTTCTAAAAATTCAGATAACTTATAAATGCAATAGAGAAATGACAACTCTTGGTATTTTGATTTCGCATGGGATTGCAATCTTTATGCCAAATTCTCATCTTCTTGAAGAAGCCAAAAAAGAAAAAAAAAAAGGGAAATTCTTATGAGCAACAAGATTTATACGTTTTAGTAATTGTTGATTTAACTTAATTACATAAACATTTAAGAGAGTAAAATTCTTTCAAATCAAATTTACTACTCTTGTACTCTAAAGATTCGTGTAGTAGCTTTGGAACCGCTTCTTGTTTGATCTGTTCAAGGTCTTCGGCTTTAGCCCAGAGCACAACATATGAACTAATGAGCATAGAAAAAGATCCTAGGAAGCTAAAGCCAAACACAATTTTTTAAATTTTAATAAATTAACGAAGAAAATAGTGGGGGAAAAAAGCCTATATGGTTTAGTTCATGTGATCATCTACTTAAATTGAGCAGTAAAAGAGCAAAATCTCAAGAAAAAATTATCCTTACTGAGTGTGGTAGAAAGCGTGGGATTGGACGATATGATGGGGTTGTGCATGTAAAGTTGAACGGTTGAAGTGAAAGGACGTCGATCTTGGTCTGGGTCTTATTCTTGAGAATTTGAATTACACAAAGAATTATGGAACTTTTAAAGGAAAAAAAAAAAAAACTGGTTTTGCAATGCCTCAACTCTTCTATATCAGCTTTGCTTTGTTCTTCTTCAATAGAATGCATTGGCCAAGAATCTCTTTTTTTGCACTATATCAATATTCACATGTAAAAAAAAAAAAATCAAATTAAAGTTCATATGATATCCCAAATATTATTTCACTAATCCATCAATCTTTCCACCAAAGGAAAGATGGAATCAGATTCACCTAGGTTTTTTATTTGCAGAATATGTCTCTTGTGATAGATGGGGGCATAAATACATTGCTAATTTTTTCTGCAACCAAACCATCAAATCGATACAAAATCCAATTATCTTTTGTTCACAACTTCCAATTAAGACACATAAAAACAACAACAACCATTAAAATATATATATATATATATATTAAGACTTTGAAAACTCATTCAACCACTAAGTCTCCATAAGATTTTGGAATTATAGACAAATGTATCCACGTTATGCAATATTGAAATAGGCACAAAACATTATAATGCTTTGCTTATAATTTTTTTTTGGAAAATCAAAGCTCAAAGGGAAATTAATATCAGGAAAGTAAAATCAAAGGGCCTCTATAGTGCATTGAAATAACCACCCTAAAAAAATTAAAAACTTAAAAACTCATTCAACTACAAAATCTCCATATAATTTTGGACCTATAATGGGAATTAGACAAACTTACCCCATGTTGTACATTAAAAAAATAGGCACAAAATGTAAATTATCAATTTTGCTTAGAAAACTTTTCGGAAAAAATCAAATCTCAATCAATAAGAAATCAATATTAGGAAAGTAAAATCAAAGTGCTTCTTTAGTGTATTGAAATAATGGGGTATGTCTTCTCAAAAAGAAAAAAGAAATAATGGGGTATGGGAGAACTTTTTTTTTTTTTTTTTAAAGATACATAGATTTTGGATAAGTTACACTGACACCCCTTTTTTTTGGAAAACTAGATTCGCTACACCCTATTTTAGGGAAATGACACTCTGCTTCTAAATTTGCAAAATAATTAACATTCCGCCCCATTTTCCCCCATTTTTAAAGGAATATTCCCCACTTATTAATAAATACTGTCAAATTGCACTACAAGAAAATAGAGCACTTCAAGGTTAGGAGTTCAAACGCAATGAGTAATTGTATGTATTTTCTTTACAGAATTTACAATGTTATCTTTGGGCGACGAAACCCAATTTTCGTCGCCTAAATTTTATAAAAAAAAACCGCCACACTAAAACTTTGGGCACCTAACTAAAAAATTGGATATTTTAGGCGACGAAAATAATTTTTCGTCGCCATATAGGGTACATCCATTAAATTGGGCGACAAAATTCAATTTTCGTCGCCTAAATCTTATTAAAAAATAGGCGACAACATAAAATTTTTAACCACCAAGTTGCCTACCTCTATTACATTGGGCGACGAAAATTGAGTTTCGTCGCCGAATTGTAAATACAAATTATATTGTGCGACGAAATTTGGTTTTCGTCGCCAAAATCTTATAAAAAGGCATACATTGGGCGACGAAAATAAAATTTTGTCGCCTAAATCTTAAAAAAAAAAAAACATATTGGGCAACGAAAAACATATTTCGTCGCTGAATTGTAAATACAAGTGATATTAGGCGACTAAAATTGAGTTTTGTCACCGAATTGTAAATACAAATTACATTGTGCGACAAAATTTGGTTTTCATCGCCAAAATCTTAAAAAAAGGCATACATTGGGCGACGAAAATAAAATTTCGTCACCTAAATCTTAATAAAAAACCATATTGGGCGACGAAAAGCATATTTTGTCGCCAAATTGTAAATACAAGTGATATTAGACAACGGAAATTGAGTTTTGTCGCTGAATTATAAATACAAATTACATTGTCCGACAAAATTTGGTTTTCGTCGCCAAAATCTTATAAAAAGGCATACATTGAGCGATGAAAATGAAATTTCATTGCCTAAATCTTAAAAAAAAACCATATTGGGCGACGAAAATTATATTTCGTCGCCAAAGTATAAATACAAGTGATATTGGGCGACAAAAATAGAGTTTCGTTGCCGAATTGTAAATACAAATTACATGGGGTGACAAAACTTTATTTTCGTCACCTAAATCTAAAAATGAGATATTTTTTGCGACGAAATATTTCGTCGCCAATTTCCCACCATTATTTTGGCGCATTTTTTTAACCTTTAGGCAACGAAAATAGTTATTCGTCGCCATATGTAATCTATGTTTTACAATTAAGCTATGAAATTTATATTTCGTTGCCTAAGATTTATATTTGGTGACAAATAAAATAGTTTGTTGCCTAAGATAGATATTGGGCAACAAAAAAATATTTCGTCGCTAGATTTCGTCACCAAATAAGCATATTGTTGTAGTGTTGGTACATTGTTGGGATGTTGGTACATTGTTGGGATAATAGCCGTGTGAAGCTAAAATGTGGTTTTCAAAAAAATGTTCCCACTATTTTACACCTCTTTGAGGTGAGAGTGGAGTTATCGAAACTTACATTAGGGCACTCATTGCTCATATGAAATCCTTCTTCTTCTTCTTTTTTCTTTTTCAATTATATTTTTGGATGAATGAAGGCATAGTGAATACTAAACAAAAAGTGCATATCTTGGAAATATGTGAGGCATATTCTAAGAGAGAAAAGCTTTTTACATAGTTGAAGCATTAGTGTAGAGGGCTGAAATCATAATCTAGTAAGGCTGCCTATAGAAGTGATGAATCTAAAGTCATAAAAAATCTTGAGCTTCCAAATGTGAAGCTACAAGTTCTTGAAGTCGAGATTCTCATGTTTCACTTCTAAATACATTGTAGCAAAGAATGTGTATATCTCTTTTAAAGAATTCTATATCAGTCAGATGCCTATGTGTATGGGTAGGGGCAAAATTTTCAAGCCTCCCTAGCAATGAATGAATATTTCACATGCAAGTTCTTAGATAGCAAATGTACCAAATAGTCAAGGACGAGCCTTTGCAATGGTAGAGTCATACTTTAAAGGCTTAGAGGTTGGTTGCAATGAACTTAGTCTGGTGAGCTGGCCAGCTAGGCCAACGCAACAGGTTGTTCCCAACCACACTGAAAGTGGAAGTACACCTGTTTTTGCATGGATCATGATGATAAATTCACTTTCACCCTTTTGCTGTTTCTAGCTTCTAAATTGTTTTACCTCAAAATTTTGAAACCGATTCACATGAGTTTATTAACGATGCTTTTACCAAACTTTGTATTTGATACATGCCACAACTTTAGTTTTTCTGCTACTCTCTCTTAAAAAAATACACTCAGGCATTCATCTAAAGAGAGTTGATTGTTGAATATCTTAATGAATAGGTAAAGCAAATGGTAGTGGTCACACTTTCCAAAATCAAAAATTAAAGCTCAATTGTGGGCTTCAATTGTTTGGTTTCCACTCGACAATGCCACGCCTCAAAACAGAACAAAGTTGAAGAGGTTTCTAAGACATTTTTCAAACAGGCAGAATACACCCTAAACGCCACAATCTTAACCAACTCAAATGTTTTTCAAAACACCACACAGACCACCAAAAAGGGTAGAAAAATGAAAAATAAATAAATAAAGGATAGAAAATACTCACCTTAGTGGTTGTTGTCGGCACCACGATTGGGTCTGATGGAGAAAGAAAGAGTGGAAAGAGTTATTCCCTAGTCATCACAATATCTGGCTTGCTTTGATTCACTAAAAATTTTAGAATTTCACAATTGCCAATGTTTCAAAGTTATGAGAAATAATAAGTGAAGTATCAAATTGGGTAACCTGTCAAACAAAATGAATTTGTAAAAGAAAAAACACATATTCCCCTATTCTTACATATAAACGTGACCAAAGCAAAAACACCCACAAATACCTGCAAAATTTAAGCACCCAAAAGCATATTAAGTAGAAAGCGGCGTCATTAAAAAAGACATTCATTCATCTAAAACCAAAATCAGATTGGTGATGGAAATTTTGGTTCAAGCATTTGTTCGAACACATTAAGGGGAATTGAGAAACCAAAAACAGATAATGCAAAATCCTTGTAGGTGCTCGAAAGACAAAGAAAGCACTTATGAGAGAAAAGATCATTTAAAATTTGGAGAGATGGTTGGTGATTGTTGGATAGCCTTTGAATTTAGTCCCATTTATGGCATTGGAATTGGCCTCAGATTTGACTCCAAGTTGGTGTCGACCATGATGAGATCGGTGGAATCAGGGTTGTGACTCAATCCGTGAAGGACCTGGTTAGTCTATGTAGTAGAGCTCATCCTTTTGGAACATTTTGCTCATTGAATCACCAGAGAATTTTTGGCTAGCACCACGTCAATGCTCTTCCGATTGATCTTTTCTTCTTTGTCGGTCTTCCAACACTCGAAATGTCAACCATCGGCTCACTGATTTCCTTAGGTCATTAGTTGGCGTCGTCTGTGGGTATATGTGTATAACCATATTGCTGGTCTTACTATAAAGGGCTTGTTTGGTCTGGATGAGAGCCATGGAAGCCAACACAAGTGATGTCAAAACCACCAGTCAAGCGTCGCTGACCGCCATGGAAAAGCAAATGTAGGCCTTCTGAGTTAACTTCAGAACTAGGTGCTTATGCAAAGGATCCTCCAGCATCAACCCCATCAAGAGGAGGAAGAGACCACCCCCGTTCCACCAGAAGGAGGGGACGAGTCTCGCAAAGAGCATGAAGGGGGGACCCAAAAAAACCCTCTAAGTCGACCAACACAGATACCATCGCAAGGTGGGGAAGAGAAGGAGGTGAAAGCATAGATTGGGGAAATTAGAGCGCTTTTAAAGGGAAAGTGACGAGAAACCCAAATAACCTTGTCCACAGGACAAATTCTCCCTTCACAGACGAAGTGATCTCCTACCTATTTCCATCTAAGTTTCGTATGCCCTAGTTGAAGCATTTGATGGAAGAAGGGACCCCTTAACCATCTAGAATCATTCAAAGCTATTATGTGTCTACGTGGAGTCCCTAACGAGATTATGTGTCAAGCTTTCCCAATAACTTAAAGGGTCCAGCACAAATTTGGTTTAAGAAGCTTCAACCTAGTTCCATTGGAATACTTCGTCCAGTTAAGTAAACTTTTCTTTAACCATTTCATTAGGGGGCTAAGGGACGGGACACCATTCACTCACCTTCTGAATATCAAGCAAAGGGGAAGAGAACCCCTAAGATCCTACCTCATCAGATTCAACAACGAAGTCTTCCACATTGATGAAGTAGATGAGAAAGTGGTCTTGACGGCATTCATCTCAGGGTTCTAGCTAGGGGATTTCCTATTCATACGTAAAGTCCTTTCCATTCATACGTGGAGTCCCTAACGAGATTATGTGTCAAGCTTTCCCAATAACTTAAAGGGTCCAGCACAAATTTGGTTTAAGAAGCTTCAACCTAGTTCCATTGGAATACTTCGTCCAGTTAAGTAAACTTTTCTTTAACCATTTCATTAGGGGGCTAAGGGACGGGACACCATTCACTCACCTTCTGAATATCAAGCAAAGGGGAAGAGAACCCCTAAGATCCTACCTCATCAGATTCAACAACGAAGTCTTCCACATTGATGAAGTAGATGAGAAAGTGGTCTTGACGGCATTCATCTCAGGGTTCTAGCTAGGGGATTTCCTATTTTCAATGTACAAAGATTTGCTTTCCACCATGGAAGAAATGATGTACAAGGTCTAAAGACATATGAATGGAAAGGACTCCATACACACCCAAGATGCCGCTTCAGGAAATAAGAGGACCATCCTTTTGAATCGATGCAGAAGGTGCAAAAGACGTTAAACCGCCAACACTTGGATAAGAAGAAGCCCAATGGATGATGCACCAGCTTAACCTTTTAAATATGTTGGTCAAACAAGTCTTCATGTAAATCCAGGACAATCTAGCCCTAAATGGCCAGGTAAGTTACAAACAAATTCTGATAAAAGGCTAAAGGACAAGTACTACTGATTCCATAGAGATCATAGACATAACACGGAGGACTTTTTCGTCCTAAAAGAAAAAATAGAGGCCCAAATTAGGAAAGGAAGGTGGCAGAGGTTTGTTGGAAGATAGCAAAGGGATGCCCGTCCCGTGCAAGGACATGCCCCCCGCGGAGATAAGGAAAAGCGTCCCCAAGCACTTATGGCAAAGATACACGAGATATTTGAAAGGCTGGCCGCCGAGGGTTCGTCTTGTTCGTCTTGGAAGGCATACGCTCGTCAAATTCACAATGTCCTAATCACACAAAGGCCTAGAAAGAATCCACAATTGAATGATCTTCAAATCATTTTCATAGAAGAGGACGCTCAGGGTGTTCCTCATCCACATGACAATTCCTTCGTCATAACCATGGAATTTGCTAACTTTGCTACTAGGAGAGTCCTCATTGATAATGGCAGTCTCGCAAACATTTTCTACCTTTTGGCATTCCAGCAAACGAAAATCTGACGTGATAAGCAACGCCTGATAGATATTGTGAGATGCCGCATTGGTCACCTCTTCTTCTTTAAGGGGTCGTTCGTATTCTCAAACATTTTTAGGGTTTGGAACAGAGGAACAAGGAGTCGCCACTTGGTTTATTGGTTTAAGAACCATAAATATGGCTTCATGCACAAAAGGACTAGTCTTGAGCTAGGTCCAGAGCTAAAGTACGTTTTGGGAAAGAAATACAAAATCACACAATGATGTTGTCTGGTCAGTCATATTGACGGTGACACCACCAGTGAATACATAGGCGTTGTCAATTTCGAAATCCCACAACCTTTTTGTTGTGAATATGCCCAAACTAGGGGCATCCACCCATCTACTTTGTCTGCAAGCATGATCTTCTTATCGCAAGTATGATCTATTTTCTATTTGACATTTTTGTCTCATATGTATGACACTAGGGGCATGCGCCCAACTAACAATCAAAAGAAAAGGTTGTTTGTTGTCTCTTGCAGGTTGACGAGTCATTCCATTGAACCATTCATCAACAAGAGTTCACCCCACAGAATTTTGCCACATCTTCATCAGAATATTATTCCCCAATAGAAACACCAAACTCAATCCTCCAAGGAAAAAGCCTTTATCATCAAAAGAGGAGGTTAGGTAAACATTGAAAAGCTAAGGTACATGTTTCTAGACTCTTTAATTTTGTATAATAAAAGGGACATGTTTGCGAAATATAGTACATAAGCAATCATATATGATTTTCAAGATTAAAAAAAAAAAAATCTGAATTCTATTTTGATAGATTATAAATGATTGAGTTGAAATCTCTTAAGAAAAAATTGTTTATATCTCTTATTTTGTTAATACAAAACAGACACTATTGTTGTTATTCGAAAAAGTACATTAACCTCCCTTGAGGTTTAGGTAAGTGCATTGACCTCCCTTAAGGTTTCGAATTGTACACTCACTTCCCCTACTTTACAAGAAAACATGCACTCACCTCCTCGACAGCTTAACACCGTTAAATTGATTAAATAAAATTGTTTAAATACCATTTTACCCTCACTTTGAAAGCAGATTTCTCATTTTACCTTCCATACAAATTTCCCATTTTACCCTTCACTCTCTTTCTCCAACTTTCTCTAACCATCTCTCAAGAGCAACAATCCCACTGGTGATGGGAATTTGATGGTGCCATCTCAGGGTGGGTAAACCATGTCATAACCCTATTTTTACCCCTGTGATTTTCTCGAGTGTCAGCATGCAAAACAAGGCAACCAGACTAAGCCGAGTTCTACCTGAAAGAGGCTCAAATGCATCAAAAAAGTTCTCAAAACATAGTCGGAGGCACATTTTGCAAGGTTTCGAAAAGTTTTGACCAATTTTGACCAAGTTTGACCAAGACCATGACCAGGCCAAAAGCAAGATTTGATTGACCACTTTCTGACCATTGAGAAAAGTATATCAAGACCTTCAATTTGATACTTTATGGGAAAAACCGTAAAAATTGGTCCGACACTTAGCCAAATTTGGCTAAGTGTTATTGACAAAAAACAGGCCCATTACAAGGAGACATTCGTGCACAGAGTCTTTTCAGCTCGCTACGAGTTGACCCGCAAGTTTGAAACTTTAAGGAAGAGGACAAGTTTAGCTGCAGTGTGCAACTCTCGAATCGCCAAAAGCTTCCCTGGTCAGGTCAGAATCTCGGTTGAAAAATGACTCTCCATCATGAAAAAACACTTTGGTGGCCTCTGTTCGCAAGGTTGTATCTCACAGGCCCTAGCTCGACTTCTCGCAAGATTTGTGACACTCCGAAGAAGACATTATAAGCTTTACAGAGACACCAAGATCATCAAAAACTGACACTGGGAGCCACGTCAACTGTGCGTGGGAAAATCGACGAAAGTAAGAAAATCGTGCTGGAAATCCGATGCAATTTTTTCCACCTGAGAGACCACCTTCGCGCGCAGAGTCTTCCCAAATCGCTGCGAGTTGGTCCGCAAGTCAAGAACTTTAAGAAAGAAGGTAACTTCGGCTGCGACGTGCAACTCTCGGTTCTCCGGCAACATCTCCAGTTTGGCCGGAATCCTTGTCGGAAAAACACAGAAAAATTGCTCAGACATCCCTACTTCCGGGAGCCATAACTTTTCCGTCCAAGCTCCGATTTGCCCGAACTTGATATAGTTGGAAAGTAGACTTCCCAAGATTTCCAACGGTACCATGCATGACCCATTTTGGATACCAAAAGGCCCCAAAAATATGCCTCGAAAAATAGGATAAAAAGTTGTCCAGAATTCTGGGCCAAAAGAGGTCAGTTCTGCAGGAGGGACAAGTGGCAGATAAGAATGCCAGGTGTCACGCAGCATCATGCTACGGCACGTAGCATGATGCTGCATGAGCCTTAGCTATAAATATAGCCCCACTCCCCTTCATTTCAACAGGCATTTCTCGAGAGTTTTAGGCAGAAAACTGAGTTTTGGGGCAAAAACTCAGGAAAAAGAGTTTTTCTCTCTAGTTTAGGCTAAGTGTTGGGTTAGAAATTAAGGGTTTTACTTAGGTAATCCCTCTCTCTACCTCTCGAAGCTCTTCTCTTCCTCCCTCTCTTCATTCATACACTCTCTTATACTCATTCTCTTTTGTTTATAAATGGAGATGATATGTGATGATTCTACAATGGGAAAGGATTCACAATAATCCATGGGTTTCCTACTTATTGCTTTCATTATGTGTTTATGCTTTAAATACTTTATTGCTTATGTGTTTATTATTGCTTTAACTATATGTTTGTAGCTTTCACTATGTATTTATTGCTTTAACTATGTGTTTATAGCTTTCACTATGTGTTTTATTGCTTTCACTATGTGTTTCAAGTTTTCACTATGGATTATATGCTTTTCCTATTATGCCATTTACATTACCTATGAGGTTGTGTGAATGAGGATGATATGTAAGGATCCTACAATGGGAAGTGACTCATAATGACCCATTATGTAAAGCTTTAACTATGCCTTTATTACTTTACTATGTGGATTATTTGCTTTTTTTCCTATTATGTTATTTACATTAACTATGTGGTTGTGTGAATATATGAGGATCCTACAATGGAAATGACTCATGATACTTATCCCTTCCCTTTTTTTCTCTTTGGGTATATAAACCCTAATTGGTTTTGGAGGTTTATGTAAAATTTTTAATAGCATTAACCTCCATGTAATCCCATAAGGTATTGGACCATTGAGAATCCCCCTTGCTTTAATTTCATTATTCCCCCCTCTTTGATGATTCCCCCTAATTTGGGCATATAAATCCTAATTGGTCTTGGAGGTTTATGTAAGACTTTCAATAGCATTAACCTCCATGTAATCCCATAAGGTATTGGACCCTTGAGAATCCCCCTTGTTTTAATTTCATTATTTCTCCCTTTTTATAGTTTTCCCCTAATTTGGGCATGTAAATCCTAATTGGTCTTGGAGGTTGAGATAAGACTTTCAATAGCACTAACCTCCATGTAATCCCACAAGATATTGGACCCCTGAGATTCCCTTGTTATTTAATTGATTTTTCCCTTTTGATTAATCTTGACTATTTGTTTATTCATGTAAATCCTAATTGGTCTTGGAGGATTAGGTAAGTCTTTCAATAGCACTAATCCTTCATATAAACTCATAAGGTATTGAACTCCTCTATACATTTCTTCCTTTTATTCATGTAAATCTTAAGGTGGTCTTAGAGGATTAGGTAAGACTTTCAATAGCATTAATCTTCAATCCCATGAGGTATTGACCCTTTTCCCTAAACCCATCTCATATTTTCATCTCATAATCATTCCATATTCATCATTTGATTAAGTATTATAATTATGTCATAAACTATGCTTGTCATTTCAATCAAGTATTGTATTTACGTCATAATCATTTTAGACTGGTCATCTTGATTGTTTCCATTATGTCATAATCATCCATACTTGTCATTTTGATTAAATGATGTAATTATGTCATATTCATTCCATACTTGTTCTTTGTGATTAAAGTGCTGCAAACATGCCATGATCACATGCTTTGAATGCTTACTTGCTTTGATACAAATGTGATTAAAATATATATATGTAAATCTTAAGGTGGTCTTAGAGGATTAGGTAAGACTTTCAATAGCATTAATCTTCAATCCCATGAGGTATTGACCCTTTTCCCTAAACCCATCTCATATTTTCATCTCATAATCATTCCATATTCATCATTTGATTAAGTATTATAATTATGTCATAAACTATGCTTGTCATTTCAATCAAGTATTGTATTTACGTCATAATCATTTTAGACTGGTCATCTTGATTGTTTCCATTATGTCATAATCATCCATACTTGTCATTTTGATTAAGTGATGTAATTATGTCATATTCATTCCATACTTGTT
The DNA here is from genome assembly GCA_907173295.1 of Fagus sylvatica. Lineage (NCBI taxonomy): Eukaryota > Viridiplantae > Streptophyta > Magnoliopsida > Fagales > Fagaceae > Fagus > Fagus sylvatica. The sequence goes on along the minus strand of OU015762.1, from coordinate 31,934,219 downwards.
CTTTGTGATTAAAGTGCTGCAAACATGCCATGATCACATGCTTTGAATGCTTACTTGCTTTGATACAAATGTGATTAAAATATATACATTTTGCCATGGAAACTTTAAAAAGAGAAAACATGGTAATATGGGCGTTACAAACGAGATTGGTCAGTCCTAAGTTCTATGGCTTGACCTAGTCTTGGCACACCATGGTATGAGTCCTTTATGTGTCGATATAGCTTTCCATTGACGCACTATAAGGGATTTTATACGTTATAATACCCATAATATTATGGTAAAAAAATTCCAAAGAGAGAATTAATCATCCAAAAGCCCGTTATTCAATGGATCACTTTATTCTTGGAAATCAAGGATAAAGAGATCCTAAATATAGCACCAAAAATATAATTGTTTATCTCGGCATTCAATGTTAGGATTTCAAGTGCATCCTACCATTGAATTGCCCGGAACCCTAAAAAATACACCAAATGAAGTCAAATTGCATATACCATTCTTGGTATATTTCTTGATGAAAATTGGGACATTTGTGTCTAATTTAAACCAATATCCATGCTAAACAAACGTAAAGGAACACTTGAAGGGAGGTAACCGTTTTTAACGGATGTCGTGGGGTGCCTAACACCTTCCCCATGCATAATCCAACTCCCGAACCCATCTCTGGTTCCAAACTATTTTTAATATGTCTAAGTAAGATAAAATCCATTAGACATAGGTGCCCCATCACACCACAATTTCTCATGATTGGTGGCGACTCCAAATTTGTGCTCACTTGCACACACACACACACGTGTTCCCCTCACACTCACACATACATTGCATATAGAAATTCGCCAATGGGGGTCAAAATAGGATTGTTTCCATTTTCATTAATCATGTCATATCATGCAAGCCTCCCCAACGTGGCGGTAAGCGCATCTCATTGTGACGAGAAAGGAAATTCTCCGATGTTGACAAACCATCAAGCCTAAAATATTTCAACGGATTGAAACAAATATATATCTCCTACTTCACCTCCTCCTTTGTTTGTGACTATTTCTCCATTCTTTTCAAATACCCAAGGGAACGATGTGGATCTATCATCTTTTCAATACAAGCTAAGAACTTTTAGTTTGCAAAAGAAGTCTGCTAAAAGTCGACCATATGTTTGATTCATGGTATCATCCCACTCCAATTTCAATTCTTCCAATTTGGAGAATGTATCCTGCAAAAGATTGAAGTATTGAACAACAAAAAACAAAATTAGTGCCCCTGACTACCCACAGTTTCAGATTTATATCATTTTCTTAGATCTAGTGAAGAAAATGATGAATTTGTGATTCGAGATGAGATTGCCACCATTGGGTTTAGATCTGTTGAGATAGAATAATCTAGGTTTAATGTGCAAGATAAATTGCAATGAGAGATTTTTTTATATATTTTTTATTTTTTTAATGTAATTTAAATTTATTATTTTTTTTAATTAAAAAATATTGAAATAGATGAATAATAATAAATAATAAAAAATGCTGAGTTGGATGGTTGAGTTGACATTTAACGGAATGTGAATAACAGATTTGGACAGAATGATTCTTTTGAAACTTAAATAAACATAAAGGACCAAAATAAAAACTTTTAAAGTTAGGGGGGCTAAAATGAAAACATTACTAAACTTAAGGCGCCAAAATATTATAGATTTTAGAGTTCAGTTCTAAAGTATATATAGTTGGCCACCCTCAAATTTTTGGATTGGTATATAGAACCCAAAAATAATAATAATAATAATAATAATTGTCCAAATAACCCAAAAAAATTGACCTCCTCATTGATTGCCTATGGCCCTTCCAAATACAAAACAACAAAACAAACCTAATTGCAAATCCCCAAAACACCTATTTAGGAAATAAAAAATCTAAATCTAAATCCCAAATCACCAATCTCATAGCAAAAAAACATATAATGCTATGTTCTGAAGATTGGAGGGAGATGAGAGTTCAAAGAAAAGGAAAGAAGAAGAGGGGAGGGGAATCGCCCCTCCTCATCCTCCTCGTCATCACCCTCGATGACCATCTCCTCCTCGTCGAACATTTGACTAGGGACTGATCAATGCCGTTTCCAAAAAGTAATGATTTAAACCTCAACTCACTAAGTAGAAAGAGGGTTTAGTTGGTTAAATTTTAAAAACCTCATGGCTTATTTTTTTGCTCAGTAACCTCATGGCTTATTTGTTCCTTTTGAAACTATATATAAAAATTTTATTTATCCGATATTATAGCAAAAGCAAAGAGTGAATGAGAACATCAACTCAAAAAGTAACCATTTTATTTTATAAGAATTATTTCTATGATAAATAAAATAATGATTTCTATGGCATTACAACAAGGGAAGCATGACAAACTTTATTCAAACTAACTAGTTGTTCATCATCCCTATTACATATATTTTTCTTAATTGTAGCTTGATTAGAATTGTTTCTGAAGATAATCAACAACATTCTTGTCCAATTGGAAAGCCTTGACAAGAACATCAGGATTGATGGGAGGATTAGATCCAAAGACCGCGTTTGCTATGGTAATCACCCCAGGATTCTGGCTACTGAGACCGGCAAAGGCAACGACATTGGTTTGCCCTATGTTGAATTGGAAGTGAATAAGGCCAATTGGAAACACAAACACGTCTCCCTTGTTTAGAACTTTGGTGAAAAGTTTGTTTGGGTTGGATGTGACAAATCCAATGTAGAGAGTACCCTCTACAACTACCAAAATCTCAGTGCTGCGAGGGTGAGTGTGAGGAGGATTCAAGCCATATGGTGCAAAGTCAAGACGAGCCAAAGATATGCCTAGTGTGTTAAGACCTGGTATTTTATCCACGTTTAGAAGAGTGGCATTAAATCCAACTTTATTTTCGGTGTTTCCAGGAACATTGAGTCCAGAGAAGAAAAAATCATTGGCTGTGACAAGTGTTGGGTCCTTGCAAAATTTTCCATTCACAAACACTACACAAAAAAAAGATTGTTATTTGTCAACAATAAGACACTCTGTAAGACTGTAACAGTGGATAATAACATGTCATCATATGTAGAAAATAATAAATCTAATGATTCCAAAAGAACTTGATAACAATAAGAGTATATATGTACATACCAGCAGAATTGGAGTCGTTAATTGCGACACAAAAGTCTTGCAAAGGACCAGGGTCAGAGGCAGAAGCAAGGGAGAATGTCAAAACCAAAATGGCCACAATTACAAGGAAAAGATCACCTTTCATGATATTTGAGGTTATCTGTATCTTTTAGTATATTACTCTGAGTATTCTTGCTTGGGTGAGGGATGGGAACATAGCATATGGGGGTATGTCTATTTATAGAGATGAGTCTGTGAACCGGTCTCTGTTGATAGTATATATAAAATTGAAATGACTGAATCTCCAAGTATGTTGATTGACTATTATAAAAAATTTTAAAAAAAAATTTAAAAAAAAAAAGTATGTTGATTGACTATGTCCTCATTAGTGAAGTGTTCTATATAACAATGCTTGGCGCAAATTCCCTATCAGTCGAATAGTTTGAACTTCTCATATTGACCTTATCTTAATTGGTGGGTACTAAATCCTTTTTAATGGTTTGTCATATTTAATGGTTTTCTAGAACCAACAGCATCTAAAAAACACAAAAATTAAAGTGGTCAATGATTCCCTTCCAAAACAAAAATAAAAATGAAAATATATTTTTACGAAAAAAAAAATAAATCAATCAATCCCTTATCAACAAAAGAAAATACTTCCTAAAAAAAATAAAAAGTATACATTATGATTATGTGTTTGGTTAACACGTTGGTTGTTTACTTTTTTTAGAACCAAAATTAAAAGTTTAGGACTTTAGGATTTGGGTGTTATCATGGTGTCCACCTAAATGATTTTTTTGGCCCTCTAATTTAGAGAGTGTTTTCATTTTGACCTCTTAACTTCAAAAGTTTTCATTCGGACCCCTTAAGTCTGTTTAACTTTCAAACGAGCCCTTTTATCTATCTCAGTTAACCTCCCCTCCGTTAAGTGCTAACTAAGCACTCAATCACATGTCCACGTCACCATTTTTTGCCACACTATACTTGCCATGTCATATATATTATATAAAAATATTAAAATAAAATGAAAAAAAAAAAAAAAAACTGATCGTCTAATGGCTCTCTCTCTCTCTCTCTCTCTCTCTCTCTCATATGTTCTTGCCCATAAATCTCTCTCTCTCTCTCTCTCTCTCTTGATCTGAATCTGGATTACATAAGAAATCAAACTAGTCATTTAAAAAAAATAAAAGAATGCCCAAATAAATCACCCAACGCACTTAGAACAACCCCAAAACAAAGATCCCCAATGCAACTACCATCAAACCGCTCTGCAACGTGTAGCACTGCTAGTCGGAGCAACTGCTGGACCGTCGAATTCTACCGGAGAAGGTGTCTAGAGAAATACCAGTGTACCTGTGTCTTGGAGAAAGAACCACCATAGCTTCCAACCCAAAAAAGCAGTTACCCATTGCCATTGTCCTCTAAAACTAACACACCTATATTCCAAACCCACACACACCCAAATCAAATACACCCATAGATTAACAAGCAGGGCCCACATCACCGTCGGCCATGGCTAAATTAAATCCACCCATGGTTGGAAAAGCACTCAAACCTCTACCCCTTTAAATTCCATTGCCATCAACAAAAGCGAGCCACTACTCTTCAAGAAAGGGATTGCTCATCCACAAAGCAACTTCGTCTTCTAATTATGTGTATGTGTAAATAAAATCACTTCCAATTCAAATATTGAGGTTTATGTAAATAAAGTGTAATTTTGTTTTATTTTTCAGAATCTTTTTTATTATTATTTTGGATTTTATTTTTCAAAAACAATTTATTTCATTATTTTTTATTTTTTAATTAAAAAATGTTATAATTGAATTAAATAATATTTAAAAATGTTGATTAGGATCGCTTACGTGGCACTTAACAGAAATTGAGTAACAGATCTGTACAGAAATACCATTTTGAAAACAACTCAAACGTAAAGGGGTCCAAATGAAAACTTTTGAAGTTAGGGGGCCAAAATGAAAACACCCCTAAGTTAGAGGGCAAAAAATAGATTTTAGTCTTTTTTTTGTCATACGCAAGATGACTGTAGTTGACCATCATGTATTTGAAAATCTATTGTTGAAATTGGGATTCACCATTATGAACATAAATGTAGTTTGACATATGTATTTCAAAAACAAAATGTTAAATATATATGAATTCTGCCATTAACTAGTAATTACTAGAAAATTAATAGCATATCAATTTTTTTTTTTTTTATATAATGGGTATACTTTGTGCTTACTTTCGAGTTTCTAATGTAACTCTGGAAAG